>OU343219.1:185928150-185961755 GCA_910596185.1 Chrysanthemum makinoi | reverse complement strand
AATACATCTTTGAAATTTTATAAAATAAAGTTTATAAATGACAAATATTTTATTCAAAATCATCATTAATATTCAGACGCAAAATGGCTGAGATACAGCCATTGTTGAACAACGTTCGTCTCCAAGTAGAAGATGATGATGATGATGATGAAGAGTTGCAGCAGCAACAGATGATTGCTGATGAAAAGTGCATTAGTAGTAGTAGTCGTAGGATTGCTTCGCTTGATGTTTTTCGCGGTTTATCTATCTTTGTAAGCTATTTTTTTTATATGTTGTTTTGATAATTTGATTGGTAGCTTTAGTTAGTGATTATGATCACCTTGATGGAGTGATTTAGGTTTAATTTGAGGAGAATTATATTGTTGTGGGGTGTTTGTTTAAGGATGGGTATAGCGCAAACGTGACCGGCAACTCAATGCCACGTATAACATAAACCAACATCATCACCTAAATACTAAGTTGCACAGGAACGGAAACGGGGACGGCACACGGGAACATACATAAAAATATTACACAACATTCAAAAATCCAAACAAATATTACTCATAATCATCAATTAAAAACTCTTAAGTCTTAACTATCAAATTGTCTTCCCAAAACATTTAAGTAAAAAAACATAAATTAGTTGTGGTATCCTTGGAGAAAAAAACACTCCTATCCTTGCTCATCAAGTGAGAGGCTCGCAAACAAATTGCAGTTTCCAACCTTTGAGAATCGGAGATGAAGAATCACGATTATTAGTTTTGGACGGTTTGAAGTTGATGAGCCATGAGTTATGAATCAGTTTATAGGCGATTTGTCTTCTACCGACTTGGAAATTAGATTGGTTAACTAAAAATTTAAAATTGAAGCCTTTTAGTTACTCGGCCATAGGAAACATGACTTTTGGGCCATAAACGCTTCTCAAACGCTTCCTAGATAAGGATCGGCATTCCACAATTAAAGAAAAGTTTCCACTTTTCCCAGGACGCTTCCCAGGTGTAGGCGCCCCCGTTTTTGAAACATTTCGGATGCATAACGGCATCCCGCGGCGCTCCGTATCCTAGCCTAAATTACCCCACTTATACACAAAAATACCTCACAAAAACCAATATTACACACACACACACACCCCCACAAACCACATCTTTACAAGTTGGTCGGTCTTTAGACCGACTTCTCCATTTTATTTTATGCATGAAGGACGTTTTGGTTGGGGGGAGGCTAATAGTGATAGACGCGTGGTTGGGTTCCGACGCTGTTGCACCTTATTACCACCGGCCTAAGGTTATTTGTGTGCTTACATACATATATGATTTCGGCTTATATGGCGCAATTATTATGGGCTTATATAAGCTTATTCCGACTTATTTTGAGACTGATATAAGCATTATGGTTGTGTTTTGCGGGTTTTATAGAGACTTATATGAAGTGAAGCTTTTAAAATAAGTTAGCTTATAAAATAAGCTTTCTTTGTCACAGGATTTTGGAAGCTTTTATATGCCACAAGCTTCCATAAGCCCAAGCCAATTGAAACAGACTTACGGGGGCTTATAGTTAGTCAAATTACTTAAATACCCTTCAAAATATAATGGATTATCATGCAAAAGATGGAAATATCTAAATTTAATTTGATATTTCTTATGAGATTTTACATCGATAAGCTTCAGCTCCTACTAATTCGTCAAACAAATTTTTTAATAAAAAAGCTTCCGGCTTCAAGCTATAATATAAGCTCCAACTCCATCCTTAGCTCTAGCTCAGGCCCACCCATCTCATTTCGCCAAACATACCCTATAGTTTATATAAGCTTATATAAGCCCATACGTCTCAACATAAGCCAGAAAATTCAGGCTTATGAAATAAGCTCAAAAGCCCACAAATGAGCTTAAACAAAGACAACCCCACACACACACACACACAAAATAAGGTATTTACTTGTAACTTTGATAATAACTGTCCATCCAGAATTGAACTTATGTACACGCAAGAGCTTTAATCTAACTACACACAAACAGTTTATACAATATTGCTAGATGCATGTTTACTTGTTTTAGTAAAGTCGACATGTTTTATTTTAATCACAGGCACATGATTATGATAGATACTGGTTTTTTGCTTGACTTTAGGGCCAAACCACCTATTTTTTAATAGTTAAGTTGACATTAAACAAATATTAATTAAATTTGCTGTTGCTAGTTGTTAGTTGTCATTATTGTTTACTTGATTGTGATTACTAGAAATTAAATGAACTGATTTTTGCTAATCTTTTGGTGTTAAGTTAATAGCAATGGGCAGTAATGCATTTTATATTATATGTAGAATACTAGCAAGTTGACTCAAGTGAGATGAAACACTATTCAAATCAGATAGTTGCCATGTTTTTTCGATATTTAGTGATGTTTGGAAATGATCACTCATTTCTATATACAAACTACGATTGTTCCTAGTTCCAAAACATATGATTGACGCGACCAAAGTAGATGTGTCAGTGTTAATATTTTGTGTCGTTACATGTTATAATAATACTTTTGAAAAAGTTGCATCGCCCTCCTTTAATTGAATCATATCCTAGCAGTTAACGTATGGTTTTCCGTTTGTTTTTAGCTTATGGTGTTTGTGGATTATGCTAGCTCGAGTTTACCAATTATTGCTCATGCCCCGTGGAACGGTCTGCACTTAGCAGATTTTGTCATGCCTATGTTTCTTTTTGCTGCTGGAGTGTCACTCGCGATTGTATACAAGGTGGATTACTTGGCTCGAATTTGAATTGTTAAATACAGTAAGTGTTCTAATGGTGAGAGTAACTTAAAACTGAACTCCTTCTTTCTTTCTAAAATATCAGAAAACTGAAAACCGAT
Source organism: Chrysanthemum makinoi (assembly GCA_910596185.1). Taxonomy (NCBI): domain Eukaryota; kingdom Viridiplantae; phylum Streptophyta; class Magnoliopsida; order Asterales; family Asteraceae; genus Chrysanthemum; species Chrysanthemum makinoi. The sequence continues at coordinate 185,958,915 of OU343219.1, read as the reverse complement.
TTGAAGCCACATGGAAAGTGATAGTAAGAGCAGCAAAACTTTTTCTTCTCGGTGTTTTCCTTCAAGGTAAATATTGCAGTTCCATCCCGGAGGACATAAATCTGACTTCAATTGCTTTTTAAGCATGTTACTGTTGATATATCAGTATGTTCTAGTTTTTGCTACCGTTGGCAGAATTCTTGCATTATATGCCACTAGTTGTTGAGTTCGTTATACGATAATGTTGACTTAGAAAGGAAACATCAAAAGACAGTAAATATAAGGAGGGAAAAAAGAGTTACTATCAAAGTTTAATGCACCATGCAGTTTGTTTAGTCTTATCCTGTTATATTCAGCACTGAGTATTTAAAAAAGCTGCATTACTCTGTGTTCATCAAAATCTCACGGATGTTACCGAGACATTCTTTCTACAAGTATAAACTAATGATCACAAATTTCCTAATGCTCTTCAGGTGGTTACCTGCACGGGCTTTCTTCTTTAACATACGGTGTTGATGTTGAGACAGTACGTCTACTCGGAATCCTGCAGGTGCCGTTTACTTGGCCCAATTGTTTATGTAACATGTTTCTATATCTTATCATCATTTATCCGATTCTCATGCATTACTGGCACAATTATGAAACAGTAACTTGTTAAGAAAGAAAAGTTGAGGAAGAACTCTTGCATAATAGTATATCCATGGTTGATGGCGTTAATTGTCACGTATCTTCCTTAAATGAAAAAAGCCTCTGACAATTGCATTATAAGGTCCTCAACACAGATGATTCCAAAGGCCTCTAGTTAGGTTAGTTCAGAAACACAGATCTACAAAGCCTTTGAGAGTCAAGTTACAATATTTTTTTATGAAACAGATTGCATTGTTCATGTTAAACATTGACTGAAACCTTTCTTTTCCTTTCTGATTTTTTTAATTATCGTGATCATTCCCAGAGGATAGCAATTGGATACTTTGCTGCTGCCGTGTGTGAAATATGGCTTCCCCGTCAAGCCTGGAAGAAAAATACATTCTTAAGGAACTATATTTGGCACTGGTGAGAACATGTATATATCACTAATTAAGGCCAACCTCGTGTTCAAGTAATATAACTTAGTGTAAAAGAGATAAAAAAAATGTGAATATAGATGCTCGTCAAAAGCTTAACTCTAAGTCTTTCAATACAGAAACAATTAGGCAGGTTTTCTAATCCATGTTGTCGTTGTGGTGTAGGTTTGCTGTAATTTTCTTGTGTGCCATCTACATCGGGTTGACATATGGCTTATACGTTGCAGATTGGCATTTCAGTGACTCATATTCATTATCTTCTCTAATTTCAGAGAATGGAACTACTATTCATACCGTATGACCACTCTCTTGTTCTTCTCATATGCTTTAAATTTCATTTAAATACACCATTCTGTCTAGTCATGCATCTAGCTTGTTAAAGACAGATGTTAGCATTTTAATAAACCACTATTTGGTGTAATGGACAAAATGAATGGAAGGGAAAAAATAACCGTCTCATTAATGTTAGCAAATGTTGTTCTCGAGTATAGGTGACATGTTCTGTTAGAGGTGATCTTGGGCCTGCCTGCAATGCTGCTGGAATGATCGATCGGTATGTTCTTGGCATGGATCATCTATACCAAAAGCCTGCTTACAGAAACCTGAAGGTATTCTACTGCAAGAAGAATGGTTCACAGTTTGTAGTTAGGTGTTGTGCAGTTTATCATTTTCTCTGTAGTGTATATAATGATATTATCTGTGTACAGGAGTGTCAGATATCTAAGGGTAGCAAAGTTTTGGAATCTTCACCTTCATGGTGCTATGCTTCTTTTGAACCTGAAGGCATTTTAAGGTAACAATATTTCATCTAGCTCGGGTGATACAACTGTCTTGAGTATTTACATTGCACATGCTGGTAAAGGGACATTTGGTCAACTTTAGATGTTAAACAAACAAGTTTTGATTACAAAAAATGACTAAATATTTTATTTTTGAATAAATATACCCAGCCATTATGGTGAAAGCCGAAAGGGCAGGTAACTTATGCAAATACTTAAATCTCTATGCAAAACTGTGACAATGTACGTTTCAGTTTTCTCCTCTATACAAGTCTGAGGGAATACCGGTTTGATATTCAAAGCTAGTGCACCGGTTTACAGATTTTTTTGGGTTTACAGATATTTTCTGTCATACATATTGAAATAAAGCTTTAGACCAAATACATGTTATCTTGGTCCCCAAACGTGTTATTCAAAAACGTCGCATAATTATATTGGATCTTGTACAGCTAATGACATGGTTGGAATCTTCGATGTGCAGTTCTTTAACAGCTTCTGTGGCCTGCATTATTGGACTGCAGTATGGTCACATTTTGACTGAATTACAGGTGAATCTCATTTCTTCTTGATGATTATATTATGAAATGGTGAATATATGCATGTATCAAACTATATATAGTACATATGATTAGCGATTGTGCATGATCATAGAAAACAATACTTTTGTATTGATGGTTGTTAACTCATAATTATTGACTATTGAGTATGCCAAAAACTTGAAGATGAATATGATGAGAGTGGTATACCATTTTGTTGCAGGGCCATAAAAATCGACTTTGTAGCTGGTTCCTCATGTCAGTATTGTTTCTGGTTACTGGATCCATACTTGCGCTCATAGGTATGCTTTTTGAATCCATTTTTATACTAATGACAGTTTTGGATTGACCCGTTGAATCGTGAATGGGTCGATTGAGTTTATGTTTTATCTCTAGTTTGTCAGACTGGGAAGAGTTTCGCAGAAAGGAATTGAGTCAAACGGGTAGAGACTAGAGTCACCAAATTTTTTGTTTTAATGCATAAAATCTCCCAAGAAATTAGATTGTTCGTGAAAAATTATTGTAATCATATATGAAACTAATATATTATAAAAAATCTACAACTACTTGAAAAAAGTGTTTCGAGTCAACCGTTTTAGTTTAAAAGCTGACATGAATATATTTGTTGTCCAAAAACGGGTTTACTCATCTTTTTGACTTTAAATTTCTAATCAGTTATCAAATACTGTAATATTTTAGAACAAATTCTTCAATGACAAATCATGGATTTATTGGTTGTAAACATAATATTTTCGTTTGCTATTATTCTCAGGTATCCCCTTGAACAAATCTTTGTACACTATCAGTTACCTGCTGGTAACATCAGCAGCATCAGGAATCACTTTTTGTGCATTATACTTGCTCGTAAGTACCCTTTACTCCCGTTAGCATGAACATGGACAAATAAAGTGAAAATGACTAACTGAATGGACCCTTTGGTGTAGCTAATCCAGTTGGTTAGCAGTTTTATTATCTATTATCGTTTGCTAGAAAAGGTTTACATATTCTGTAGTTAAAATTAGATTTTGACGTGCAGTGCTCATGAAACGTTATCTTATTTTGCATGTTTACAGGTAGATGTTTACGGATGGAGGCGTGTAGCTTTCGCATTCGAATGGATGGGGAAACATTCTTTAAGCATTTTTATTCTCGTTACATCAAACTTAATTGTCATTGCGCTTCAAGGGTTCTATTGGAAATCACCTCATAATAACATTGTAAGTATTTTGTTTCTTGTAGCATATTCTGAAAACGCACACGTTAAAGAATCTTCTAGTTATCTTTTGACTTGTCACTTCTAATAAACTGTTGCTTTTCTAAAGAATGTAAAAATGAAAATTATACTTGACAACAAAAGAGTAACCTGAGAATGAGATTAGAAGTTTAAACTACATTTTAAGTTTTATGTCGCCAATTTGCCAAAGTAGTATATGAATTAACTGTCTTTCTTTTTGTTAAATTCTTGATACTCAGTCTTTTCTTCTTATATGTCTTAACAGATCTACTGGATTGTATCACACGTTGTACAAAAATAGCATCTCTATGTAACTTGTTTTGCACATAGGTAAGCGTAAGTCATTCTTTCCTATACACCATTGATGCGGAATTAGTCGATATGAACAACTCTTAGATCATAACAAGAGTAGACCAATTTTACCATATAGTTATGCATAACTTCTATGCTAATTCTTGAGAGATGATGTGGTAGTCAAGGCTTGTGTATTCTTGCTACAATTACATTCCTTGAATCATAGAAAGAAAACAAAATGACAAGAATCTTATTGTAGTCTCTCTTGTAGAACCCATACCATGTTTTGTTTCAATATCTTTTTCTTTGGATTTATTGTAATCTCCATAGATTGTAATCTCCATTTTGGATTTATTATGGAGTCAAAATATTTTAAAACATCATGGTATGAAATTATACAACTAACAATTTTCGGTGCCGTTATTTGTACTTCAAATTGAACTTATATAACTTGGCATGAATGTTTGATAACAAAATGGTTTTCATTGCATGTTTAGCATAGTTCATACTTCATAATAACTCCCAAACAATGTAATTCCAAACAAATTTATGAAATTTGAGTGATATTTCAGTTCTTAGTTTTCCTGAACGTTAATGAAGTAAATGGGTCGTCCATGAAAATAGCTGTAGTTTGTTTTTTGGGTAACTATAACTTTTGACATACTAATTCGGGTCTGAACCCACCACCATATAGATGCAAAAATCGAGTAAAACCTTCCTCTTTTAGGGGAAGTTTGACGTGCCACGTAAGAGTTATTTGCACAAAACATAAAAGGGTTACTCTATACACACCCTCCCTATATTGTCACATCATAGAGGTTTGGTCAAACCGTGTAACCCGTGATGCATACCGTACAATCCGATAATGCGTCCAATCATTGCAAACCCTCCCTATATAGGAGGGTGTGGGATAACTTGCCCCAACATAAAATTGAGATTTCTCAACGAACTGACAAGTTGAAAATGGCTCTACTTACTCCTGGATGGTCCCATTTTTATACAGAAGCTATTGACTTTGGTACTTTGAAGGGTGTTGAAGGTACATCTAGACATCTAGTATTAGCTCCCATTTGATTTGAATTATTCCCCCTTTTTATTTAACTAAAGGTATCGGTTATTCTTACCCTGTAAGGGGGGAGGGAGTGGGATCGGGTAGGGTATTCGGGTAAGGGTACCCGATCGGCTACACCGCCCCCACCTAATCGGGTAGCACGATTGGTGATGGAATTCGGTTTGTGAGACCGAGCAGTGATGTGGGGAAGGATTTGAATATTTGGACCGTTGGAAGGGAAGGACTAGCCTAACGGCTAGTTTATGAATTAAAAAAAAAAAAAAAAACAAAACAAAAAAAAAAAAACAAAAAACAAAAAACAAAAAAAACAAAAAAAATTCCCTTTAAAACCAAATAACACACTCATTTTTTTCAAAAAAAAAAACACACACACTAATCTCTTCAAAAAAATAATAATTACCCCCACCTTTCAAGTTCTCATAAAATCCCAACCTTTTTATCATCAAAATGTCTTCCGATTCTTCCGAATTCGAATACGTTATTCCGTCTTCGTCCGACGAGCTATCCACGGGTAGCTCGTTGCAACTTATGCTTCAAGCGGCTCAGTATCTTGAAGACACGGCAAGCTCTAGCTGTACTAATATTTAAAAAAAAAATCGGGTATTAGGGTACAACTCCCTCCAAATCGGGTAGTGTTAGGGTAAAATTGGGTAGTTTTGAGTTGGAGGGTTTTTATTGGATAGAGGTGATGTGACACCTAGGTTATTAGGGTACCACTCCCTCCCCCCTAAGAGCACGGGGTATCTTTGGTGTCATGTCGCTCGTGTCATAGGAAAAGTGTTGTCACATCAACACCTTTTATCATAACATCAGAATTGATCACAACACCAAAAATATACTCCTTCCTCATACCACATCAAAATCTGATGTTATGGTGCATCCTATTGCCCCACACATAACCTACTAACATACAAATACAATACAAAAAACAAAAAAATAAACCGAAAATGATAGGTTTGGTGTGCTCGTCGCATGCTCCCGAAAACGCCACATGAAGACGCAGCGTACCTTGGTCTCTAAATGGATTTTGGCACCCTCTTTTTTTCTTTTTATAATTTTGTTTTCATTACAAAACTTCAAAACTAAAAGTACGAAACTTAAAATATAAAACTTAAAAAGTCAAAAGTATTAAAAAACAATAAATACAAAATAGAAAACAATAAAAAATATCTTATTCTGTCAACAAAATGGATAAAATGTAAAGTAAAAAATGCCACTATCCAATAAATATGTACCAATAACATCACTTTAACTAAAATTGTTTTTATTATTTTTTCCTACCGATATCATCATTTTAGTTGTAAGTTGTCTTCCATCTCGACAAAACTTTTTATGAAAGTGCTTGTTGTGCAAGAAAGTTCATCTATAATTCGATATTATAATTTTTGATTGGACATATCATATAAAGTCTACACACTTTAATGAAGTACCAATTATGTCCTCATTTAAATAAAAAGGAAAAATAAGTTTGTATAGATCAATTATGAGAGGCACTTTATTTTGCATACTCAAAAATCCTTGCATACTAAGGGATAAATCCCCACCTTCTATCTAGTTTGATCTAATGGTGGTAATTAACCTAAGATTTATATGTCTAAACCTAAGTCCATGTTTTTTTTTCTTGTCTTTTTCTTTTCTTTTTATCTTTCTTATTTATTTTCTCATTATTTGTATTTTTTAATCACTTTTTCTAATTAAATGTTTTTTATTATTATTTTTTTTCTTCGTTTTCGTCAGTTTCATACGTTTTTGTCCGTTTTTTTCCGCTTTTTATACGTTTTCGTCTATTTTCATACGTTTTCTTACGTTTTCGTCCGTTTTCATACGTTTTCGTCAGTTCTCTTACGTTTTCGTCTGTTTTTTTACGTTTTCATCCGTTTTCTTACGTTTTTGTCTGTTTTCGTCCGTTTTCATACGTTTTCGTCCATTTTACCGTTTTCGTCAGTCTTGTTACATTTTCGTTTGTTTTCTTACGTTTTTGTCCGTTTTCATACGTTTTCGTCCGTTTACATATGTTTTCGCCCGTTTGCTTACGTTTTCATACGTTTTCGTCCGTTTTCATACGTTTTCGTCTGTTTTCTTACATTTTCATACGTTTTTGTCTGTTTTCTTATGTTTTTGTTCGTTTTCTTATGCTTTTGTCTGTTTTCTTACTTTTTCTTCTGTTTTCTTACGTTTTTGTCCATTTTCTTACGTTTTCGTCCGTTTTCATACGTTACGTCCGTTTTCATACGTTTTCTTACGTTTTTGTCCGTTTTCATACGTTTTCGTCCATTTTCTTACGTTTTCGCCTGTTTTCTTACATTTTCGTCCGTTTTCCTATGTTTTCGTTCGTTTTCTTACGTTTTCATCCGTTTCATACCTTTTCTTCTTTTTCTTACGTCGTCCGTTTTAACGTTTTCGTGTTTTCTTACGTTTTTGTCCGTTTTCTTACGTTTTCATCGATTTCATAGGTTTATATACACTTTCTTCCGGTTTTTTACGTTTTCGTCCATTTTTAGACGCTTTCGTCTGTTTTCAGACGATTTCGTCCGTTTTCATACGTTTTCATACGTTTTCGTCCATTTTCACCCGTTTTTATATTTTCGTCCGTTTTTCAGACGCATTTTTTCCGTTTTTATACGCTTTTCATTCGTTTTTATACGTTTTTGTCCATTTTCATACTTATTCGTCCGTTTTTTGCAGTTTTTATACGTTTTCGTCTATTTTCATGTGTTTTCATGATTATTATTAAACTTTATTATATTACATGTCTAATATCAATTGTGATATTTTATTATAAAAAAGTTAATGTCTAATATCACTTGTGATATTTCACAAACAAACAAGTATGTTTTTTAACTTTTAATATCACCTGAGATATTTCATTGCATGATATTTTTATATATTATCACCTATGTGTTTCTAATATTTTTATAATTTTCGCCATTACAAGATAGTTTTTGTGTCTTTCATCGCAATTGACAAGCGCATATTTTTTAATGCAACCAATGTTATCTTTCACTTGTGATATTATACTCTTAGTAGAAATAAAAGGGTTAAAGTCTCTTTAGGTGAATTCTTATTTTGTTCAAAAAAATGCTAATTTAATGCAACACTTGTTTGATTTTGAGAATATGTCAAGTCTCTATTTTCATAGTTTGCTTCATTTTTATTCATTTTGATATTTTTAAGTGACACTTATTTATCTCTTGTGATATAACACTGTAAGAAAGATGAAGAGTATTACACTCTTCATCATATATGTGTTATTAGTTGTGATACTCAACTAAGAATGTGAAATATTAAATTCATACCAAATGTGATAAGAATTTAGTATTTTATCAAGTATATATGAAAGAAATGTAAATAAACATCACTTATTATATTACTGTGATGATTATGTTCATTTTTTTTATTTGTTTTTTTGAAAATATTTAGAAGGATTTTTGTGTTTTATGATAATATTAAATATTAGAAAAGGTGTTTAACTAAAAACAAGAGATGTTATGAAACTTTTGTCAGACTTGTGGTGAATTTTTCTATTTAATGGATACATTGTGCATGTTTCGATAGGTTTTATAGCGGAATTTAAAAATATCTATGGTTGAATCAGCAAACTAAAGAAGTTATGGTTGAAGAAAGCACACATCTTTATAAACAAACCAAGTAAGCTCAAAGACCTGTGATATCACCTCACTTGTGATATCACATGATATCACAGGTGATATCATAGGTGATATCACTGGTGATATCACAAGTGATATAAACTATGATATCACACATGCTATCACCAGTAACATCACACATGCTATCACAGGTGATATCAACGGTGTTATCACGTGTGATATCACAAGTGTGCTGATATCACCTGTGATATCACAAGAGTTTGAGTTTCCTCGGTTTGTTTATAAAGATGTGTGCTATCTTCAACCATAGCTTATTTAGTCTACTGATTCAACCATAGATATTTTTAAATCCCGCTATAAAACCTATCGAAAAATGCACAATGTATCCATTAAATAGAAAAATCAACCACAAGTCTAACAAAAGTATCATAACATCTCTTGTTTTCAGTTGAACAACTTTTCTAATATTTCATAATATCATAAAACACAAAAATCTTCCTAAATATTTTCAAAAACACAACCATCACATTCTTATTTGAGTATCAAAACTGATAACACATACATGATGAAGAATGTAATACTTTTCATCTTCCTTACAGTGTTATATCACAAGAGATAAATAAGTGTCAATTACAAATACCAAAATGAAAACGTTTGAAAACGGACAAAAATGTATAAAATCGAATGAAAACGTATAAAAACGTATGAAAATGGACAAAACATCTGAAAACTGACAAAAACGTATAAAACCAGACAAAAACGTATGAAAACGGATGAAAACGTATGAAAACGGAAGAAAAATTATAAAAACGGATGAAAACGTCTCAAAACAGATGAAAACGTCTAAAAATGGATGAAAACGTAAAAAAACGAATGCCAACTTATGAAAACGTCTGAAAACGGACGAAAATACATGAAAACGTAAAAATACAGATGAAAACGTCTAAAAAAACAGACAAAAACGTATGAAAATGGCCGAAACGTAAGAAAACGGACGAAAATGTAAGAAAAGAGACGAAAACGTATGAAAGCGTAAAAACACGTCTGAAAACGTATAAAAAATGGACGAAAACGAAAGAAAACAGACGAAAACGTATGAAAACGAACGAAAACGTAAGAAAATGAACAAAAACGTATGAAAACAAACGAAAACGTATTAAAACGGACGTAAACGAGCGAAACGTAAGAAAACAGACGAAAACGTATAAAAACGGACGGAAACGTTTGAAAACAGACGAAAATGTTTAAAAATAGACGAAAACGTAAAAACGGATGAAAACGTATGAAAACGGACAAAGACGTCTAAAAACAGACGAAACCGTATGAAAACGTATAAAGCGTTAGAAAACGGATCGCCGAAACGGATGTAAACGTATTTAAAACGGATGAAAAGCAGACGAAAACGTCTGAAATCGACAAAAACGTAAAAAAAGGACGAAACATATGAACACGACGAAAACGTATAAAACAAACTAAACGCATGAAAGCGAAAAAAAAAAAAAAAAAAAAAACTTAATAATAAAAAACGTGAACTTAAAATGAAAAAAAGAATAATAAAAAAAAGTGAACTAAAAAAAAGACATGAATTTATTTTCAAAACGTGAATTCTAAAAGAAAAAAGAAAAAAGAAAAAAAAATGTTAATGAATAAGAAAGACAAAAAGACAAAGAAAAATGAGGAAAAAAAAAACATGGACTTAGGTTTCCATATTAAATCTTAGGTTTATCCCCACCATTAGATCAAACTAGATGGATGGTGAAGATTTGTCCCTTAGTAAGCACCAAAGTAAGAGTAAGCATTTGAAAATTCCTCTCAATTATGAATACAAAAATTGTTTTGCTTAGTGGAACTTAATCATGGATTCGCTTTTACTTGAAAATATGAAAACATTATTTTGAAATTAAATAATTATCTATGATATTACCATTTGGAGATCTTAACTACTCCTTTCTCCTTTGTTTTAAAAAGAGTGTCTACAAACAAAAAATTGACAAAATATGATATGTGTAAATAATACAATAATACTAGTTTTGATTTTTACCTTCATAATGAATATAGAAATTATAAATGAGTTATTAATGCAAGTTTAATGATAAAGTAAAAAACTCAATCATAAATTAATGTTTATATATTAAAAATGACACTTATTTTGAAACAAATAAAAATAGAAAGATGGACACTTTTTATGAGAGTACAGTATGTCATCTATCTATCTATATATATAATAAACAAAGGTTTTTTTGAAATTTGTACATGTCATTAAATCCATGTGGACAACTTTGCCACCTCACTAATGCCAAGTCACTAAAGCCACATGGCACATTAAAATTACAATTATCCCCTTTGTTGTTATAAAGATTAGAAAAAATTACACGTTTGGTCCCTATGGTTTGCCCAATATAACAACTTTAGTCCCTAAGTCACTTTTATTACACCACAAGTATCTAATTTTGAAACTATGCACGCTTTTGGTCCCTATTTTGGATGGGCGTTAGTTAAGTCCGTTAAGTATTTTGCGTTGTTAGTCCTTCGTCAATAATTTTTGCACCGTTAGTCCTTAAAGTTATTTGCATAAATCGTCCTTGTGGTTAGCCGGTCAACGGTCGGTCAACGCCACGCGTCACCACTGAGTGGTGCCACGTGGCATTGGGTCGGCGGGCAACGGGTCGGGTCCGGTCAATGGTCGGGTCGGGTTGCTACGTGACCAATGGTGGTGCCACGTGGCATTGGTAAAATATACCAACAATTTGTCAGTATGGGATTAACCCGCCATGGGTGGGAAGCATAGCTCTGCCCAACTGGGCTAAGCATAGCTTCAGTTATTCTAGCCTAAACTTTATATATAACCCTTTCTAAAAGTTAGCCCAATTCAATATTATTAAAAGATCAATATAGTTTTGGTCTATTAATTTACGGAGTTATATGGACCGTAAAAAATAAATAAATATACCGTCGGACTCGTTTTTTCGTGATCTTTCCAATGGTATGCTCGGGAATTTTTTTTGACTTCAAACGAACCTCGAAAAATGCGAAAATAATCGTTTTTTCTTTGTTTTCGCATTTTTCGAGGCCCAAACCAAGTCAAAATTATCCGAAAGCATACCGTCGACTCGTTTTTTCGTGATCTTTCCAATGGTATGCTCGGGGAATTTTTTCGACTTCGTTTGAACCTCGAAAAATGCGAAAACAAAGAAAAAACGATTATTTTCAGCGGACTTATCTAATTTTTCTTTGTTTTTGCATTTTTCGAGGTTCATTTGAAGTCGAAAAAATTCCCCGAACATACCATTGGAAAGAGAACGAAAAAACGAGTCCGACGGTATGCTCGGATAATTTTTTTGACTTGGTTTGGACCTCGAAAAATGCAAAAACAAAGAAAAAATGGTGATTTTCGCAATTTTCGAGGTTCAAACGAAGTCGAAAAAATTCCCCGGGCATACCATTGGAAAGAGAACGAAAAAACGAGTCCGACGGTATGCTCGGATAATTTTTTTGACTTGGTTTGGACATCGAAAAATGCGAAAACAAAGAAAAAACGATTATTTTCGCATTTTTAGAGGTTCGTTTGAAGTCAAAAAAAATTCCCGAGCATACCATTGGAAAGATCACGAAAAAACGAGTCCGACGGTATATTTATTTATTTTTTTACGGTCCGTATAACTCCGTAAATTAATAGACCAAAAACTATATTGAACTTTTTAATAATATTGAATTGGGCTAACTTTTAGAAAGGGTTATATATAAAGTTTAGGCTAGAATAACTGAAGCTATGCTTAGCCCAGTTGGGCAGAGCTATGCTTCCCACCCAAGTGGCCCGGGTTCGAATCCCATACGTGACAAATTGTTGGTATATTTTACCAATGCCACGTGGCACCACCTCATTGGTCCACGTGGCAACCCGACCCGACCCATTGACCGACCCGACCCGACCCGTTGACCGACCCGACCCAATGCCACGTGGCACCACTCAGGTGGTGACACGTGGCCGACCCGTTGACCGGGCTAACCACAAGGACGATTTATGCAAATAACTTTATGGACTAACGGTGCAAAAATTATTGACGAAGGACTAACAACGCAAAATACTTAACGGACTTAACTAACGCCCATCCAAAATAGGGACCAAAAGCGTGCATAGTTTCAAAATTAGATACTTGTGGTGTAATAAAAGTGACTTAGGGACTAAAGTTGTTATATTAGGCAAACCATAGGGACTAAACGTGTAATTTTTTCTAAAGATTATTATTTGTGTGAGTTGACAAAAATATAGAAACTGAGTTGCAATTTTGATCTCTTTCCAATTTTGCATGTAAAGTCTTCGGTTTAAAATGTGCACTTGCCATCTCCCCGATTTTGTAATTAAATCCCACTCTTTTAGCTTAATGGCAAGTTTTCTCTTTGATTTACATCTTTTTTGTGTTCATAGTATATGTCTTTATTCTTACGTTTTTTCAGTTCATGTGTTTATGGGTGTGATTACTAAACTACATCCACTTATCTGTTCTTTTTTGCAAGGCACGCTGATTTTTATTTTATTTTATTCTTGCGATAATGGACCATACATCCATATCTTTTTTATCCGAGCATAGACGTATAGTTCATCTCAATCTCTATTAGGTAATTTTTCATTATTATTTGTCTTTCTTTTCTCAAATCGCATAGAAGAAATGTCTATCATGTGCTTATCTTAAGTTTCCTGTTGGTTTTCTTTTTTAGGGTTTATGCTACTGGGTTAAAGTTCAAGTAAAGTTTCAAATATTTTTGGTGTTATCCCTATTAGTGATGTGATCGACAACCAATAATCGATTAGTCATAGTGATCGCGAATGATTATTCTAAGTTTATCAGGTTTGTTTCATTGATTATGTACGTAAAGGTTGATTATGTACGTAAAGGTTGATTTCATCATATGATCATATGTTCAATTCGTTGGCTTCCTTTGCATTGTTGGCAGGATTCTTTGCCACACATGAGGCCCGATCTCTGTGTTTTAATGCTCCAACACTCCAAGAGACACAATTGAACCATGTTTGAATCATTTTAATTAGCAACTTTAAACCAAAGTAGCTAACGTGGCCGGTGAACCCATGTGATACCTTAACCCATCTCATTTAACTATCTTTGGTCACCAAAAGTTTTGATACTTGGAATTGCTTATTTGAATAATTAGGCACTTATTTTGTGCAGATTAAAAAGCTTTCATATTCATCAATAAATTATGCTTATACATATATATAAAGATTTGTTTCACTTTTATGTAGGTTTAAAGATGTTAATTCAACCATTGATGAATGTGAATGTGCTTATGAAGCAACTGGTCGAATAGGGTCAGGTAAGTACTTTCGCTACTTGAAGATTGTTTAATAAAATGGCATAATTTAATTAACATTGCAACTTAATACTTATATCATTATATGTTAAAATGTTTGATGTCTTACTCAAATGTGTTTGGTTATAGCTGCTTTTTTGTCGATTATTATCTAAAAAACCAACTTTCTATCTAGATAGGTATGACATCGCGGTGGTTTCATTATTTAAGGAACTTAACATTTTTAGTTATTTGAATTGTTTTACAGATTTAATGGGCATTCTAATCATCTTTGGTAGTGATTATTCTTCCCTAAACTAATATCAGGAGTGATTACATGATTACATCTGTAGTCTTTATTCATTTATTTGAAGAAAACTATTATAATCACATACAAATTTTCCCCGAAGAATTTTTACATAATTAATTGGCATGATGTGATATTTTAAAATAATACATTTTCTCTATTCTATTTATTTGTTTAGTAGATGTACAAATTATCATGTCTACTCATGTGAAAATTGATGTCCAAGTTTCAGGAGGATATTAGTTTGGTGGAGAGGCATATGATCGATAATGCTACTATTAATGAATGTATATTTTATTATTTTATGAGTATTTGGTATTTTTCATAAAAGTCAATTATTGTACATTTCTTTAAAAACTTTGTTACGCATGGGTCTACTTGTTAAGTATTTTTGTAATTTTCACCTTTTCAAAATAGCTGCCCGTGATTTTCACGGGTTTATAGGCTAGTTTTTATATATACATATGTTTGTGATTTTGTACGACACATCTGTTTACGTGAATTTTGATTTTCATAAACTTAATACATTAACGGTCTCCAAAAGTCAAAATAGCACATCAATAATCGCATGGGGTAGCGTTATTTAGCAAACCCCGGCAAGATAAAACATAGTGTAATCTGTCATGAATTGTTTGGAATGATTAAAACTAATTCTATGATTTGAGTGTAGTTATTGAGGATTATAGAGTTCATATCCAATGATAACCTTGACAACCAATTCTTCGATATATACTCCTTTTATCATAAACGACCAACATGCCAACCTACACAATTTTTTAATTAACCATATAAAAGAAATAAAATTAGTGTTTTATGCTAGTCTTTTTTTATTTATTTATTTTTTAACAAATATTATGTTAATCTTCTCGAGTATTATCTATATATTGCCGCCGGTGCATCACTTGATGAAATTCATTTTTATCCGTTGATCAACTGCACATTAAATCTTGTCCATTCAAATTCAACAATTATCTATATAATAAAAAAATTGAGTAAAAAGTGATAAATTAAAACACTTATCCATACTAACAAAGTCTACCTACCCTTGCATGCGTAAATATAGTCAGGGTAAGTTTTTTTTTTATTAGTATTCAAAACAAAAACCCTATCTCTTTACATTCAACTTTTGAAACCATGCATTTTGGCATCTAAAAGTTGCTAACCACGAGCCTTATAAATAGACATGATACTCACCTTAGATTCATTCATTCATGGGTTTCTATCTTAACAAAAAGCAAGCCTTTTACCTGAACCAAAATCGAGTTATGAATCGAATGCTCTCTCCTTCATCCATTGTAGGTCAAAGTAGTATTTCAGTGTAACTTTAACCTATGTTTTTTGCATTCATACATATGAGCAACTCAAACAATGTCTTGACTATATATCATAACAACAAAAAACGAATATGGTATTCCGCAGATGACTATCAACGAAGAAATCAAAGTAAAGTTATATATGTTACAACGTCTCATGTCAATTTTTATTTATTAACACGTGACATTTCTTCTTTATATGAACAAAAAGCTGATCATGAGAATGTCGATCTTCACATGATGATCATGAGAATGTCGATCTTCATGATCACGAGGTAACACTCCTTTCTACATTTTTCATTTTGTTTGGAGTATATATTTATTTGTATCAACGCGTAATATTGTTTTTCGTCTTTTAACATCAGCATGAAGACATGGCGAATCTTGATACCGATGATGAGGTGATTCGTGAATCGAAGAAAAGGAAAAAGGGAAGCAAGCTTGGCGACACGGAAATGGACCGATGTAATTGAAATCTAAAGTTCGGACGATAGAGAACATTTTCGATGGGGATGATGATACTATTTATGATACTGAGGATGATGTTTTGTCAATGTCCAATATCAAGAGGAAGAAAATGACGAGGAAGATGGTATTCTCGGTTGATCAATATTTAGTTGCTTTTCAATGTTCTAATGTCTTTGTCACGTACTTTTGTTTAGGATTCTGCTTACTGTTTTGGATGGTTCAGCCATAGGTTGAATTCATCATGTTATTGTTTTTTTAGTGAATAAATGTTATTTGGGTCATTTGATTTGTTTTCCAACTCTGTTAGTATGCTTAATGTCAAGAAGATAACTGGTTTCATTTTCATATTTGTTATTGTTATGGTTTTATAACCGTAGGATATCGATTAATAAGTACTATAAGAAAGATCATGAAACAAAATATATGAATCAGGAGTATAGTGTTATATAACAAAAGCTAATTTATTGACACAAACAGAGAATGCCACTTGAGAATAAGGTTTAATTAAAAGAAACTTTTTCTTCTAATTAACTCATGATAGAATATTCAAAAATTCCAAGACCATATAATTAATTGTAATACCTTACTGTAATAGAAAACAATGGTTTTATAATCGTAGGATATCGATTAATAAGTACTATAAAATCCAAAAGATATGAACAACACTACTAGCACCACTCTCAATCGCTCCAAACACGCTCATTTCATGGTATACTGTGTAGTTTTTTATCGTCATTTTTCATACTGAAAGAAAGATAATGTGAGTAACCAAGTAGCTATAACATCATGTGAGTAACCATGAACAAGTAACTTTCTTACTCACTATAAAAATGCTTGTGCACTTTTTCTTTTTTTTAAAATATGCAGAACAAAAGTTTATAATTTTGTTTCTTAATTATTGAATCGTTATATCCGAGCAACGCACGAGTATTGTTCTAGTTTATATTAGAAGTGGCGCAAATGTTACAGTTAAAAATAATTACAAAATAGATCATGTTGACTTTCCTAACTGTCTTATCTTTTTCTAGATTTATATTAACTTGTTTGGATTAGAAGGAAATGTTAAAAAAGGATTATTCTTTGTATCTTTGCTTAAAAATCCCAGAGGATAATATATATTTCAATAATCAAACTAACAACCACAACATGTGCTTCATTCTTTAATAGGTTCCAAGTTTGATTCATTTAGGATGTTATGAATGACTTCCTTAATTATTACTCGTGTGTTTGTAGAATGACTACAATCGTATACAATGACGGACCCAAATCAAAAGTCTCGAGTTTTATTTTGTGAAAAAAAAAAAAAAAAAAGTAATTTAAAAATAAAAGACGATGTTCATTAAAAAAATCACTACATAAATTTACATTACACAAGAAAAATTCATGAAGTTTTCATGCATAACCAGAAACCCACATTGGTCCGCCCCTGATTGTACATTTTAGCACATATAAGTTTCTTTATGCGATTAATAATACAATGATTAAATTGTTAATTTTTTGACACATTTAAAGTTGAAATTTACTGATAGTAGTGGTCACTACTCGCGACTTATGTTAACTGAACGTAACATGAACATATTTTTTCATCACTTTTATCTCACAAATCATTATTCAGCACTAACGGCTTTTAATAACAAAAAACAATAAATAGGCGGGGAAGCCATTGTTTAGCTTGACCTCGTAACCACAAGGAGCCTAACCACGATCCCAAGTCCTAACACTACGCCGTCACTATGCTCGCTAGTTGCAAAGTCGACCCAAGCAACTTGATGCAGAGCCATCTCGACACCACTACGCATGCTCTAACAATCTATCAACAAATCAACGATAATAATGCATAGATCGGGTGCGTTTGCTTAAACAAGGGAATTACTATTGGTTTACAAACCCATCACCTTCGGTGGGTTTAGAAATTGCATACTTTACCAAACCAAACGAATACAATAGGAATGATAATCATTCCTTAATACCGATACCCTCATACTAAACACCCCTTTAGTCATACGTGTACCCAGAATATATATTATAGCTCGTTGGTGTATTGGTTTACTATTGTACCTAGGCCCATTATACAGTTATTTATACACAATATTGTAACACATATTGATCAATAAAAAGATAACCACTTACAACGTCAATAACTTGGTGCTCCTCAACATCCTGATCATGTTTGTCACTTGCAGAGATCGTTATATGGGCTTAAACAAACTCCACGAGCCTTGTTTCAGAGGATTGCTTGGGTCTCACAATAGTCAGTGTGACTCGTCGCTTTTCATATAACGAAAGGGGATGGATACTGCTTACTTATTATTAGATGTTGATGATATTGTGTTGACTGCCTCGTCATCTACTCTTCTACAGCAGGTTATTGCGTCACTTCATGCAGAGTTTTCAATGACAGATCTTGGTCATCTTAATTATTTTTTGGGCATTTATGTGATGCGTAATACTTCAGGGATGTTTTTATCTCAATCGAAGTATGCACTCATGTTGACACGAATACCAAACTTGCAGCTGATGGCGATCCTGTTTCGGATCCTACTTTGTATCGTAGTTTTGCAAGGGCACTTCAGTATCTTACTTTTACATGGTCAGATATTTCTTATGCAGTTCAGTAGGTTTGCCTTTTTATGCATGATCCTAGGCGTACCACATTTCTCAGCTCTCAAGCGGATACTTCGTTATGTTTGCGGTACTTTAGACTATGGATTACAACTTTATTCGTCTTGGACATCTTCATTGGTTGCATATTCTGATGCAGACTGGGCTGGTTGTGCCACAACACGTCAGTCTACTTCAGGTTATTGTGTTTTTATTGGCAACAATATTTTTTCTTGGTCTTTTAAGCGTCAGTTCAAGCTTTCTCGATCTAGTATTGAAGCTGAGTATCGCGGTGTTGCCAATGTGGTTGCAAAGACCTGCTGGTTACGTAAGTTATTACATGAGCTTTATACCTCAGTGTTTATAGCCACACTTGTTTATTGTGATAATGTTAGTGTTGTCTATTTCTCATCTATTCATGTGCAGCATCAACAGACGAAGCATATCGAGATTGCATTCATTTTGTTCGGGATTTGGAGCTACTTGTCATGTTCGTGTTTTTCATGTTCCGTCTCGTTATCAGTTGATGAGTGTGTAAATACTCATCATTTTTGGGTCTATCCAACGCAAAACGCCTAAAAATGCTCGAAACACATCAAAATCATCAAAATATCACAAATCAGTGTTTTATGTGTTTTAAATGCAAAACTATCAAAATCTGATGAAAAATGAGCAAAGTTTGCAAAATTGGCAGTTTCAGTCCCCCAAGTTTCTAAAATTGTCAAAAATAGTCCCTGAGTCAAAATTTCATAAGAAAAGTCACCAAAGGCCCTTTTAAAATCAGAACTTGTCAAAATTAGTCCTTTGGTGAAAAATATAAAAAGTTTGAGAAAATTACAAGTATGGTCCTTCAAGTTTGAAATTTGGCAAAAATGGCCCCTGGAAAATTAGAAAATGGCAAGATTGGTCCTTGTACTTTTTGAGATTATCACTTTCAGCCCTTGGATCAACTTTGAGATATTGGCAGCATAGGTCCCTTAATTTTCTGAATTTACAACAATGGTCCCTAAGTTATTAACCCTTTTACACCTTTATGGACCTTGATCCCCAAGTGACCCCCTGTCACAATACATTTTGGACCCCCTGTCACTAACCCCTTTTGACCCCCCTATTATTATATCTGGTCAAAACAAGCCAAGCGCGCCAAATAAGTCTTCCCCTCCACTTGTTTCTCTGCAACTCAGACAAACCATACCCCCTCCTCACCTTATCCTCTCCATGTCCCCCCACCTCCACACAACTCCAAAGAGCATTAAATGCACCTCCTACCCCTTTACTCAACCTCTCCAGCTGTTATAGCAATTTGGCGCCAAAAAATCAATTGAATGGCCATGATCACTTTTAGCAATCCAATGGCTATCATTTCAAGTGGGATTTAATCAGTGATGAAAGAGAAAGCATTTGGGGTATAAAAGAAGGAAGAAAGAAGCAAGCAAGGAAGTAGCTAGTTTTTATAATTTACTTTAATGTCGTTTTTTTTTAAATGTATTAGTTAAAATCAAATGTTGTAATTTCAGTTTGTTTTGTATCACATTTAAGTTGAAACATTGTTGTATTGAGCTTTTGAGTATCAATTTTAAGTTTAATCAAATTTCAAGTTCATTGGTCACTGTGGAAATTTTCAAGTTTCAAATCTTATATCCAAGCTTCTCATAAGCTTATATTGAAATCAAATAAGCTTATTTAAGCTTACTTTAGCTTTTTACAAGCGTTGGAAACAGTTTCAAACACTTTTGCTACATGGTCAACGAAAGTCAACTGGTTCACTCATTTGGTTCAAAAATGGATAAGGGTTGATTATGATGCTGGATTAGGTTGTTGGTTGGTGTTTTACATTGATTTGGTACTGTTACTCTGCCCAATTTTAGCTAGAATAACTAAGTGAGTAATCACCTCTTTCCCTCTCATAACTGTTTTAATAAATGATCATGTGGCCTGCTGTTTTATGTTTGATTTAATGCTATTTGATGCTCTCTGATCTCA
The DNA here is from genome assembly GCA_910596185.1 of Chrysanthemum makinoi. NCBI lineage: Eukaryota > Viridiplantae > Streptophyta > Magnoliopsida > Asterales > Asteraceae > Chrysanthemum > Chrysanthemum makinoi. Next base: position 185,938,370 of record OU343219.1, on the reverse strand, counting down.
GTCTTTTAGTTGTTATAAAGCTTGCATAAGTAGGAGTAGGAGTAGTAGCTTAAACTGCTCATTAGAATACTTAAAGGACTGTTTGGTTTAAGGTTTAAATCTATGATAGAGGGTATTATAATGGAGTAGATCAGTAGCTTTAGGTCTGTTATAGTTTATTGGACTCATATCTGTCTTTGTTTGGAAGCCATTTGCACCTTTAGTCAACATTTGCTTAAAACTGTTCTTGTACTCAATCCTGTTGAAATCAGTCACTAAAATCATTACATATAGGTTTAGAACTTGATAAAATAGCTTGATAAAGTTTCATTTCATCATATTTTATCCATTTCAGTTCTACATTTGCATTTGAATCTCATTTTGGTCAAACTTCAAAACTGTTCTCAAAAGTCAAATTGGCAAAAACTCAGTTTTGGCCAAGCTAGAAAGATTTTTAGTGAACTCATTTCTGAGCCAATTTCATTGAAACTTGTGATTTTTAAAAGTCCTACTGGTCTATTTTCTTATGTCCATTTTTACATATTTTTGTGATTTTTCTTTAAGCTCCAAATGAGCTTGGCAAGAGGGGCTTATATGCCCTGTGCACACACTCAGTATTAACTGAGTGTGTGCAGGCATCTTGCAGACCTTGCAGCCAACTCTTGAGGGCTTATCCTGGTCTGTTCTTTGGTCTAGATATAGCCACCCAGGTCTAGGTGAGGTTCCAACATTTTCTCTTTAGTTTCCAGCTTATTTGAGTGCTTGTTCTTCTGCTTAAAGTCGGTCCCAAAATCTGTTTTTGTGCATTCAACTCAAATAAGCCAAAACTTAGTAGCTTGCTATCCAGAGGTTGAAACTTGTTGTTTTTGGTTGCATTAGGGTACATTTAGCATAATAGAACTTCGTGATCGTGGGTTGTCTTTGGTCTCCATTTGCTTATCCAAGTGCTTATTTCACAAGCACTTGCAACATCAGTTCCATAATTTCACACACAACCCCTGTTTTTTATATTTTTCCTAGATTCTAAATATTATTTTAAGCTTTTCTTGAATTTTTCAGATTTTTCCAAGTTTGTTTGCTATTTTTCTGCATTTAAATTAGTTTTTAGCACTTTTTAATTAGCTTTTAATACAAATAAATTAGAAAAAGCTTAAAAAATATGTTTTCAATTTTCCTAGATTAAGATAAATATAAAAGCCAAAAAAATATTTTTCCATAATTTTCTTAGCTTGAATAGTATTTTCTAGCATTTTAATTAGTTTTAAATAGTTTTAAATTAATAATAAATACATAAAAAGTATAAAAAATATATTTTCAGTTTTAAAATAAGTTTTATCATATTTTAGATTTTTCTAAGTTATAATTTCATTTTTCTAGGTTAATTTTGTATTTTCTTATATTTTAGTGCATTTTAAATACTTAATAAATAGTTTTTAATTAATAATAATTAAATAAATAGTTGTAAAAATAATTTTACTTTTCTAATAATTTTCTTTTATTATTAGGATTGTAAAAATGTCATTTTCATATTTTTAGGACTTTTATTTCTTAGATATCACTTTTTATTTTGTACGTTTACGTAATTTTATTTAAACGTAAGTTTTAAGTTTTAAGTTTTAAACGTTCATCATTGTAAAAATAGTGATAGCGTTTATTTAATATCTTTTATCTTTTTAATTTTCTTAATTTGCATTTAAGTCGCTTTAATTTATAACTTTTTCATTAGTGTAATTATCCTATCCAAATCCTTTCCGATCACTATCATTAGTGATCATTCTACCGTCTGATCAAGTGTTTTACACACCATTGAGTCTCCGTGGGACATAACGACCCGGGAATTCACTATATTCTCCTGGACTTCATTGCATTTGTTTCGAGCGTTTTAAGCTTCTTTGGCCATTCACAAGTGGCCGGCTTGTGTGAGGTAGCTACTGCGGTACGCAGATCAAATTTTTGGCGCCGCGGGAGGCTTTAGCGTGTGTTAAGCCATTTTCAGACCCATTCTTGCACATATCCCATCCTTTGTAAAAAGTTTTTTTGTAAAGTTATCAAAAAAAAAAAAAAAATCCAAAAATATCCATCTTTACCCTCTCGCATCTTTTGATTCTACATTTCCCTTACCCTCTAATCTGTTTAATTCTTCATTCCTTATCTTCTTTAACCGTTTAATTCTTCATCTCTTATCCCTCTTATCCGTTTAATTCTCTATGTCATGGTTTTCGACATGTTCCTGGTGTGGAGGTCCATTTAACGGTGGAAATTGTCGGCGATGTACCAATGTGAGTTTCGGAGACAAATTTGTCGGTAATCCCGATCCCATTTCAAATGAAACACCTGATTTTTCCTACCTACCTCCACAGCCCCAATATGAATCCTACTCATGCGAGTTTTGTGGGAATGATTCTCATTATGGTTTTGATTGTCCACCACGGGTCCCGCTTGTCTATGAGCCAGAACCATGTTACAATCGGAACTTTGGTGAAAGTTATTTTCCCAATTATCGTGTTGTGAGAATTGCTGGGGTCCTCATGCGACTTTTGAATGTCAACCGATGAATCAAAATTTTCACAATTCCAATTCTCCCGGTTTTGACAATTTCCAACCCCACAAGATTCCATCAGGTCATCGACTTCGAGCCTTCACAGCATTCCAATGATTACGAGGAGTGTAATCTTCCTCAAAGTTCTGAAGAAATACGCATTCGAAAGAAGCTACAAATGAAAAGAATGGTGTGTAAGCTTCAACAGATGAACATAAAAATCAGATATGATGACGATGATGATGAGGATTCTATTCAAATGAAGGAATATTATGAGAGCTTGTCAACTGAAATCACACCCGAAGCTCCCATTGACTCTCTCATAATGGGGGACGAGCCTCTTAGCACTATTCCAGAAATGGAATCGTCTAGTGTTGAGAGCCTTGTCCCAATCCCAAGTGAGTCTGAGGTTATCTCTGGTAATATTTGTGATAAGCCTCTTGATGATGATTCTTACCCTCCTCTTGACATTCCAAATGATCATGTTGATATGTTCTCCGATTCTGACAACGATTGTACTTCGTTTGACGATTCTTTATCCTATGGAGACATCGATTATGTCGAGGAGCTACCTTCTGAGCTAGTTAGCTTAGAAGAAGAGAGATTCGATGATCGGAAATTGAGGACGAGATGCTTCGTGAACAATTGTTCAATATAAATCTCCTCGTTTCTAAGATCGAATCATTCTGTGCTAAGTCAGCTTCATCTCCTATCCCTGTTGTGGATAGTGACTCTACATTGGACAAGCCCGAAACATCTCCTGAACTTGAGGCTTTTTCCAATGATTCTCTTCATGAAGAGTTCTCCGGTGAACTCTCTCATGACATATCTCCTCCGGAATATGATCATTTCTATTTTGATCTTGAGGATGATATTGGCTCGGAGGAAGGTGTACTCTATCATAAGAGTTTGCTTATTGATGATACTACCTTCACCCTTCCTCCAGATATGTCTACATTTGAGGATGACGAATGGATCCTAATTGTTATAAACATCTTCCTTCCATTCCTCACTTATGATGTGACTTCCTCTCTTCTTCACTCCTTCGGGAGTGAGGACACTATCTTTGACCCCGGCATTTTCATTTATCATCTGTGAGCCGGGTCTTTCTATGTACATCTCATCGGTGTGGAACTTTCACGTGCTTCAAATGTTTGTCCAAACATCTTGAATGAAAGTCCGATGGAGATTGTCTCTTCCACTTACTTCCCCATGAACCAATTAATTCGGGGTCGAGTCAAGCTAGCGACTCGGAAATCAAAAACAATAGCACACACCATATGGGTTTTCACCCATATTTCTGACTTCTTTCTATTTTCTACCACCCTAGTGTGGGGGGGGGGGTTGCCCCACATGTTATATATATATATATTTCTAAAAACATTTCCAAATAAATGGCCGTAGTATTTCCCTTTTACGTTCTCGCTTTAAGCATAACCGCCGGTACTTTGAATATTGAGGGCAATATTCATTTCTAAGTGTGGGGAATTCTCACGAATCTTATCATATATTATCCACCCAATTCCCCCGTTTTTGGCCAAAATTTTTTTTTGGAGTAAGTGTTTTACACTTACTCAATTGGTTATCAGTCCGCCACGTCTAATAAACTAAAGGATTGGCTAATCCAGGAGCGAACGGCTCTTGGTAAAGATTTCTCAAAGCCGTTTATATGGCTTGCAATTTGCCCAAAATTGTATGGTTCTCAGCTCACCATATCCTCAAAAGTGAAGAGTTGGCTAGCCCGCAAGATTATGGCTTGTGGTAAAGGCAGTGGAAAAACCATAATTGGTATTCAGCTCACCAAAGATAATTCTGATAATTTATCTAAGAGTTGGCTAGTCCATAAGGGTACGGCTTCTGGTAAAGACACATCAAATCCGTTGAAAGCTGGTGGTTTGCTCAAAATCACATGGTTATCAGTGTACCATGGTTCTTGCTTGAACTGAAACATTTGGCTACTCCAGAAGTGATGGCTTTTGGTTAAGAGATGAAATCCATTAAGTTTTCTCAAAAGATTGCTAGGGACTAGCAATAGTTTAGTGTGGGGATTGATGAGTGTGTAAATACTCATCATTTTTGGGTCTATCTGAACTGCAAAACGTCTAAAAATGCTCAGAAACACATCAAAATGATCAAAATATCACAAATCAGTGTTTTATGTGTTTTAAATGCAAAACTATCAAAATCTGATGAAAAATGAGCAAAGTTTGCAAAATTGGCGTTTCAGCCCCAAGTTTCTAAAATTGTCAAAAATAGTCCCTGAGTCAAAATTTCATAAGAAAAGTCACCAAAGGCCCTTTTAAAATCAGAACTTGTCAAAATTAGTCCTTTGGTGAAAAATATAAAAAGTTTGAGAAAATTACAAGTATGGTCCTTCAAGTTTGAAATTTGGCAAAAATGGCCCCCGAAAATTAGAAAATGGAAAGATTGGTCCTTGTACTTTTTGAGATTATCACTTTCAGCCCTTGGATCAACTTTGAGATATTGGCAAGATAGGTCCCTTAATTTTCTGAATTTACAACAATGGTCCCTAAGTTATTAACCCTTTTACACCTTTATGGACCTTGATCCCTGTGACCCCTGTCACAATACATTTTGGACCCCCTGTCACTAACCCCTTTTGACCCCCCTATTATTATATCTGGTCAAAACAAGCCAAGCGCGCCAAATAAGTCTTCCCCTCCACTTGTTTCTCTGCAACTCAGACAAACCATACCCCCTCCTCACCTTATCCTCTCCATGTCCCCCCACCTCCACACAACTCCAAAGAGCATTAAATGCACCTCCTACCCCTTTACTCAACCTCTCCAAATTTGTTATAGCAATTTGGCGCCAAAAATCAATTGAATGGCCATGATCACTTTTAGCCATCCAATGGCTATCATTTCAAGTGGGATTTAATCAGTGATGAAAGAGAAAGCATTTGGGGTATAAAAGAAGGAAGAAAGAAGCAAGCAAGGGAGTAGCTAGTTTTTATAATTTACTTTAATGTCGTTTTTTTAAATGTATTAGTTAAAATCAAATGTTGTAATTTCAGTTTGTTTTGTATCACATTTAAGTCGAAACATTGTTGTATTGAGCTTTTGAGTATCAATTTTAAGTTTAATCAAATTTCAAGTTCATTGGTCACTGTGGAAATTTTCAAGTTTCAAATCTTATATCCAAGCGTCTCATAAGCTTATATTGAAATCAAATAAGCTTATTTAAGCTTACTTTAGCTTTTTACAAGCGTTGGAAACAGTTTCAAACACTTTTGCTACATGGTCAACGAAAGTCAACTGGTTCACTCATTTGGTTCAAAAATGGATAAGGGTTGATTATGATGCTGGATTAGGTTGTTGGTTGGTGTTTTACATTGATTTGGTATTGTTACTCTGCCCAATTTTAGCTAGAATAACTAAGTGAGTAATCACCTCTTTCCCTCTCATAACTGTTTTAATAAATGATCATGTAGCCTGCTGTTTTATGTTTGATTTAATGCTATTTGATGCTCTCTGATCTCAGTCTTTTAGTTGTTATAAAGCTTGCATAAGTAGGAGTAGGAGTAGTAGCTTAAACTGCTCATTAGAATACTTAAAGGACTGTTTGGTTTAAGGTTTAAATCTGTGATAGAGGGTATTATAATGGAGTAGATCAGTAGCTTTAGGTCTGCTATAGTTTATTGGACTCATATCTGTCTTTGTTTGGAAGCCATTTGCACCTTTAGTCAACATTTGCTTAAAACTGTTCTTGTACTCAATCCTGTTGAAATCAGTCACTAAAATCATTACATATAGGTTTAGAACTTGATAAAATAGCTTGATAAAGTTTCATTTCATCATATTTTATCCATTTCAGTTCTACATTTGCATTTGAATCTCATTTTGGTCAAACTTCAAAACTGTTCTCAAAAGTCAAATTGGCAAAAACTCAGTTTTGGCCAAGCTAGAAAGATTTTTAGTGAACTCATTTCTGAGCCAATTTCATTGAAACTTGTGGTTTTTAAAAGTCCTACTGGTCTATTTTCTTATGTCCATTTTTACATATTTTTGTGATTTTTCTTTAAGCTCCAAATGAGCTTGGCAACAGGGGCTTATATGCCTGGCACACACTCAAGATAACGAGTGTGTGCGATCTTCTTGAACCTTGCACCAACTCTTGAGGGCTTATCCTGGTCTGTTCTTTGGTCTAGATATAGCCACCCAGGTCTAGGTGAGGTTCCAACATTTGCTCTTTAGTTTCCAGCTTATTTGAGTGCTTGTTCTTCTGCTTAAAGCTGGTCCCAAAATCTGTTTTTGTGCATTCAACTCAAATAAGCCAAAACTTAGTAGCTTGCTATCCAGAGGTTGAAACTTGTTGTTTTTGGTTGCATTAGGGTACATTTAGCATAATAGAACTTCTGTGATCAGTGGGTTGTCTTTGGTCTCCATTTGCTTATCCAAGTGCTTATTTCACAAGCACTTGCAACATCAGTTCCATAATTTCACACACAACCCCTGTTTTTTATATTTTTCCTAGATTCTAAATATTATTTTAAGATTTTCTTGAATTTTTCAGATTTTTCCAAGTTTGTTTGCTATTTTTCTGCATTTAAATTAGTTTTTAGCACTTTTTAATTAGCTTTTAATACAAATAAATTAGAAAAAGCTTAAAAAAATATGTTTTCAATTTTACTAGATTAAGATAAATATAAAAAGCCTAAAAAATATTTTTCCATAATTTTCTTAGCTTGAATAGTATTTTCTAGCATTTTAATTAGTTTTAAATAGTTTTAAATTAATAATAAATACATAAAAAGTCTAAAAAATATATTTTCAGTTTTAAAATAAGTTTTATCATATTTTAGATTTTTCTAAGTTATAATTTCATTTTTCTAGGTTAATTTTGTATTTTCTTATATTTTAGTGCATTTTAAATACTTAATAAATATTTTTTAATTAATAATAATTAAATAAATAGTTGTAAAAATAATTTTCCTTTTCTAATAATTTTCTTTTATTATTAGGATTGTAAAAATGTCATTTTCATATTTTTAGGACTTTTATTTCTTAGATATCATTTTTTATTTTGTACGTTTACGTAATTTTATTTAAACGTAAGTTTTAAGTTTTAAGTTTTAAACGTTCATCATTGTAAAAATAGTGATAGCGTTTATTTAATATCTTTTATCTTTTTAATTTTCTTAATTTGCATTTAAGTCGCTTTAATTTATAACTTTTTCATTAGTGTAATTATCCTATCCAAATCCTTTCCGATCACTATCATTAGTGATCATTCTACCGTCTGATCAAGTGTTTTACACACCATTGAGTCTCCGTGGGACATAACGACCCGGGAATTCACTATATTCTCCTGGACTTCATTGCATTTGTTTCTGAGCTGTTTTAAGCTTCTTACGGTTGGCCATTCACAAGTGGCCGGCTTGTGTGAGGTAGCTTGACGGTTCAGCGCAGATCATCAGTATACCGATATCTTCAACAAATGATTACCTACAGCTTTGTATGGTGAGTTTCGCTTCAGCTTGAGTGTTCCTTCCTCTCCCGCTAAAACTGAGTGGGCTGTTAGCAAAATATATATTATATTATTATGGCCCCTTGGTGTATTGGTTTACTATTGGGGAGTGATAATCACACCAAATAAACTTATGCACACAACATATTTATACGTAAACCATGTTGTAACATATGCATTAGCGATGTAATATTATATTGTGTGCATCAATTTATTTGATGTGAGTATCAATTCCCTTTACTATTATACTTAGGCCCATTATAGTGTTATACTGATCAATAAAAAGATTACCGATTACAATACATCCATTCCCTCCATATTGAGTGGGTAACTGAATGGTGAGTATAGTACAATTTCGTATGTGAAGTGAATCAACTAGAAGTAACCCATTAGAGCATCCCCATTCATAACACCATAACACCAATAACACCGTCCACGTCAGCGCCACATCAGCTTTAACATTTAACATTAACATCCCCAAAAAACACCCACAACCATAACATCCCAATAACATCAATAACATTTCATATTTTCAATTTCAACCCAAAAACTAAAACAAACACTTCATTTATTAAACCAAAACAAATATTTCGTTAAAATTGAAAACATATTACAATACGAGATTAAAAAAAAAATTTACAGCGAAATAAAAAAATACATCGAAATTAAAAAAACACACCGCAAATTAAACGTTACAACATAAAGGAAATGACAACGAAAAAAAAAAAAACAAAACATAGCAAATGCTTATTCATCATCGTCGCTCTCTTGTTGTTGTCCATGTCGTTCAAGATTTTTCAGCCAAACATGCTCCATTATGTCCTGTTGGAGTTGGGTATGCTCTTTTCGGTCGTGTATTTCTTTTGCCTTACGACTGTGAGTATCACACCTTTCGACCCATCTTCGTTGCCTCAAATTTGCTGATGGATCCACCCACAGTTCATTATAGTCACGTAATGCAAATTTTTGATCTTTTATAATCATGTTATGCAAAATAATGCAACAATACATGATTCTACGTATCGTGGCAATATCCCATTGACGCGCTGCGGTTGTTGTAGTATACCCCAACGGCCTTGAAGAACACCAAAAGCACGCTCAATATCCTTTCGGGCACTTTCGCCTCCTTTTAAAGTACGTATGTTTTTCATCGGTTGTTGCCGTGAAGGATTTGACGAAAGTTGCCCACTGTGGATAAATTCCATCAGCCAAGTAATACCCGTGTTCATACCTAGTTCCGTTGACCATATAAGGTACTCTTGGGGCATTATCGGCCAAAAGGTCGTCGAATAACGGAGAGTTATCTAAAACATTAATATCGTTATTCGCCTCGCCATCCCAAAAATGCATGCGGATCCATAAATCTTGAGAAGCAACAGCTTCAAGCATAATTGTTGGGTATTTTTATCACCCCTAGCAAAATGCCCTTGCCAAGCCACTAGACAATTTTTCCATTCCCAGTGCATACAGTCAATGCTACAAAGCATTCCCGGAAAACCATGTTTTTCTTCATGTTGTTGATAAATTTTTTGAATGTCGGCCCATGTTGGTTTTCTTAAATACTCCGGAATAAACAAATCAATAATATATTTGTTAAAATTATCAAGACATAATTGTGAAGTACTCGCACCCATTTGCAAGTATTCATCAAATGCATCGGGTGAGGTGCCATACGCCAATTGGCGTATGGCAGACGTACACTTCATTAGAGCACTTATACTCATTCGACCACAAGCACGTGTTTTGCCTAAAGTAATTAAAATGATCCGAATATTATCTAAGTATAAGATTCAATACCTTCAAATATTTGCAGGAATAGTTTCTGTCTCATACTAAATCTTCTACGAAAATTCTGGTTTGAATACTTACAACCTTGTACGAAATAATCGTTGCGTAGACGTTCCTCTGCAAGCTCACGTTCACGATATACACGGATGCGAACGAGTAAGATGTTGAGATTCAATACCTTCTTCTTGTTCCAACGGGTGATACTCGACGCGGACGCCATAAATTGAAGTCTAAGTCTTCTCTGTCGACCACAGAGGAATATCACCAGCTTGATTTGGATCCATTGTGAACGAATTTGATTTTTGAATTATGAAAGTGTGAGAGGAAGTATATAAAGTGTGAGAGGAAGTGTGAAAAAAATAGAGTTTTAGTTGGGTATTTATAGTGGTAAAAACTAGCCGTTAGGGACTAATTTTGAAACTTT
>OU343219.1:185843187-185928050 GCA_910596185.1 Chrysanthemum makinoi | reverse complement strand
ATTACGTCTTGCATAATGTCATAAAATTTATGATTACATTTCATAAAAGAATTTCATTAGTAGACCATAAAAAAGATAGTTTGATTAAGATGTTTTGGTGTGTAAGACCATGGTACATTGATAACCATATGATTTTTAGCAAATCATCAGCTACCAACAGATTTGATTTGTCTTTACCAAAAGCTGTACCCTTCTCGACTAGTTAGTTCTTCTATCTAATGGTGAACTAATTACCAATAATGGTTTTTCCACCGCCTTTACCACAAGCCATTTTCTTATGGGCTAGCCAACTCTTCACATTACTGATATGGTGAGTTGATTACCATCCAACTTATTAGCAAGTTGTCAACTAAAAACGGATTTGATATATCTTTACCTGAGCCGTTTGCTCATGGATTAGTCAATCCTTTTGTAACCATGGTGGATTGATAACCTATTGATGTTATCATCAAAAAACCATTTATTGAACCTTTATTTCAAAATATTTATTAATTAGCAAAAGGTTTTTTCTAAAATTCATTTAATGTTTATTTCTCAAAGACTTTGATGAAAGTAATCGTTTTAATCAAAGAAGACTTTGAATAAAAGTACTGATATATCAAAAAGTATTTTATTCAAATAAAATTCATACCAGTTATTGATCATCTTAAGCAATAGTAGTCCAGTTGATAAATAAGTTGATAACCATGCAAGCAGTTTCATTATCCTCTTCTACTTCCAATCCATGCTCTAACATTCTTCTCATGAGCTCAACTGTGAGAGGGTATCTTCTTTCTGCAAACATGTGTATCATCATTCCATTTTCCAAATCTAAAACATGAACTCCGTGACTCTTCAAAGAATCTCCAAAGAAACAATTTCCGGCTTTCTTGATTCTTCCAAACATCATCGCTCTTTCTCTTCAGCTTTCCCATGCAGTTATGAGATCACCATGTAAAACTAAACCAATCCCTTCTAATGGATTTTGTTCAAAGTAAGCTTTCACCACATGATATAAATAGAATAGATCTACTCTATCTATAATGTGCAGTAAGTCCCATAGCCTTTTGAAAACTTTGAAGCTTTCATCTTCTTTATGAAAAATCATGTAATCTCCTTCCTTGGATTTCACAACTTCAAAAATACTAATCTTTGATCTGTTCATCTTAATGTCATTATCTTCTTTTGAATAATCAAAATCTACTATTCTGAGATAATTCCTTAATTCATCACTAGTCTCATATCTTAATTCAACTTTTTCTTTCTTTGAGAACTGAATATCTGTAACTTCAGTTTTCCTTTTTCTTTTCAAACTCTTCTTTCTTTTAGCTTCAGTCCATATAGCTTCTTCTCTAAAATCTTTGATGCCTGCAACATTCTTCTTATAATCCTCCCTAGCAAAGATCATATAATCTTTTTCATCTCAAAATAATTAAACTTCTGCAATCCTTTATACCCTTGACTTTTCAGATAAGCCATCATAGCATTTCTGTCTTTAGCTTTATTAAGTCTTCTTTGCATAAATCTAACAGAATAGGTGATGTAATGGTTCAGAAGACTTCAAAGATCTAATTCATCTTGTACCTTTTGAGTCGCTTTCTATTATGAGCTTCCTGATCTTTTCTATCTTTAGCATTGAACTCTTCTTGAACTTTTCTAGCTGCAGCTTCATTCCTAGCAACTTCAATTTCTCTAAGTTCTGCCAAAGTTAGTTTCTTTTTCTTAGTTTCAACCGGAACACCTTTCCCTTTATCCTTAGGATCAATTGCAGGTTGAGAAGTTCTTGTTGTTCTTCTTCTTGTACATCTCTAATAGTAACACCACCTCTAGATTGTGATAAATCTTCTAAAATTGTAGCAATGAATTCATCATCACTTGCAGAATAAATAGGTTTGAATGTAGCTTCCTTCTCTTCTTGTATAACAGCTTGTAGAAGGACCAAATTTCTTCAAAATTCAATACTCTTGGTGTTATTACCTCTTGCGTAAAAGTATCTTGAAAAAAAACACTTTGATGTTCAAGTATCTTGATCATCGCACCTTGAACTTGAACTTGTTCTTGTTGTTCCTCAATATCCGAAATAATCTTTTCTTCAAGTACTCTTCTGTGTTCTTCTTCTTTGTAACATCTTCTTTCAAATTTTCTTTTTCTAAATTCCTCCCCAATTGGACAGAAGATGGTTGATGAACTTGTTGCTTGTGTTTCCTAGATCTTTGCGCCTTCTTTTTATTTTTGACCCATACACGAAATTCTTGAACTAATGGCCACACAAAAGTCTTAAGCCTTGAAACTTCAGCAATTTCTTTATCTTTATTGGACTCGAAGTCTTTTCAACTTGACCAACTCCTTGTCAAAACATAATTATCCAATGTTATTCTCATCGAGGTATGGTATGTGAATCCTCTCCTGAATAGGTGAATGATCCCGTGGTTGAGAAACGTGAACGCACTTTGTGGAGTGGAGAAGGTGACACCGCAACATGTTCTTGAAATTCAGTACTAGAGAAGCAGTACCTTGGAGAGATGCAAGACCTTCCTTTGATGACCTCTAGAGAAGCAAGATTGCAGAAGCAAGATTGCAGATACCAGACTGCAGATGCTGCATCTTCGTGACACATCGCCTCTAATGTACCGAACAACATCCATCATGGAAGTTGTTAAAGGAGTATCTTGACCCTTGAATAAAGCACTCCTTTTTGCCATAAAGGTAAAAATCTTCGATTGTTGAACAATATCGTGCAATAAAGCCGTAGGTTTTGGCACATCGAAGTTGCTTGTTTAAGAAAACCGTGATAAACCGTGGTACATTAGCCAAGTAGACCCATAGATATGCAAAGCATCCCATCCAAGATAGCCTTGAGAAGTTAAAACTCGACCAGCTAACTCCAACCATAGCAGATGCTATATTGGACCCGAATCCTCCCAAGAAGTACTCTTAGCACTTATGCAATGTAGCAACTCATGAACCAAAATTTTCCATTGAGGACAAAACAATCTTCAATGTTTGTTCAGAACCTTCATAACCAATACCCAAAAGTTTCAAATCAATTCCTTGGCAAAACGAATAGCACCACTCATTACAAACAAAGAAACTTCTAATAGATGCCTGGGAATCTTCACAAAGGTCCAACAACTGTACCCTAATATAAAATTCTTCATTCTCCATGTTTTCTCTGCAAGTAGCCCAAAATTCTGAATCCAAGGCTCAATAACATCCGGCCCACTAAAGAGCATAACCGATTTGGCGACCCGCTAAAAAATCAATATATCGGAAACGCCGATATCTCAATCTTGTCTATAAATTACACAAAGCTTTGAAACAAAAGAGGTCGATTCGCCATTGGTGATTATGTAAGCACAAATTGAAATAAGAATGAGAGAAAGATGGAAACGATGTGAATGTAATAATGAGGGAAAATCGAAAGTAGTTATTTATAGAGAGATTTGAAAAATCACCGCCCAAAATAAAATAACCGTTAGATAATTACCCTCAATATAACCGCTGGAATGTCAAAGACTTTAATACGACAAACAAGACTTTGATCGCAAAGATCCCAAAGCAAGATTTCCAAGCAAGACTTTCGGGAAACAAAGACTTTGCCAAATTCTATAGAAACTAAGTATATAGCATCCTCCCCTCAAGCATACACAGGACTATACTAACACCTTATACCCCTCAAACATAGCTTAGTAGTTAATCATGCCAATACTCACCACCAAGTGATTGAATCTTGAAACATCAAATCTTTTGGTGAGTAAATCACCACGTTGTCATCTGTGTAACTTTAACAACATTAATGAGTCTGTGCTCATAACAATCTCGATAAAGTGATGCCTAATTCAATATGCTTGGTCTTGGAATGATAAACTGGATTCTTCACAATACAAATGGTACTCTTATTATCAATATTGATAGGAGTATTTTTGAAATTGAACCCATAGTCCAAGAGTTGATTTTATATCCACAAAACTTGTCCTACAACAGCTTGCGCCAGCCTACATATTCAGCTTCAGTAGATGATGTTGCTGCAATTTTCTGCTTCTTGCATTGCCAGGAGACTAACCTTCTTCCAAGATATTGGCATCCTCCAGTGGTTGATCTTCTATCATAGTTATCACCTGCATAATCACTATCTGAAAAAGCCTGTAAGTGAAAAGGTGACTCTTTAGGATACCACAACCCCAACTTTGGTTGTTGCTTCAAATAAAGAAGATTCTTCTTTTAATCGCATTCATGTGAGAGATCTTTGGTGAGACTTGATACCTAGCACATAGACAAAATGCAAACATAATATCGGCCTTGATGCAGATGAGATACATAAGAGAGCCAATCATTGATCTATAAAGCTTGACTTCAACAGGGTGTCCATCTTCATCTTTGCCCAATGAATTGATAGATTTAATGGGTGTAGTAACTGCCTTCATATCATCAAAATTGAATTTCTTAAGTATGTCTGTAACATACTTGTCTTGACTGATAAAAATACCTTCCTTTGACTGCTTAACTTGAAGTCCTAAAATGAAAGTCAACTCTCCCATTGAACTCATTTGAAATTCATTCTGCATCACCGCTCAAACTCCTTAACCATGGACTGTTTGGTAGCCCCAAAATGATATCATCAACATAAACTTGAACTAACATGATATCTTTCTTGTCTCTCTTGATAAGCAAAGTCTTGTCAATAGCTCCCCTTCTATATCCATGTTGCAATAAGAATGTGGAGAGTCTTTCATACCAAGCTCTAGGTGCCTGATGAAGGCCATAAAGAGCCTTAACCACCTTGTAGACTTTGTTTGGGTGTTTAGGATCTTCAAAACCAGGAGGTTGTTTGACATAAACTTCCTCTGTAATCTTGCCATATAAAAAGGCACTCTTGACATCCATCTGGTAAACTTGAAATCCTATATAAGAAGCAAAAGCAAGAAATTCTAATAGCTTCTATTCTTGCTACAAGAGCAAACACTTCATCATAATCTACTCCTTCTTCTTGTCTATATCCTTGTGCAACTAACCTTGCCTTATTCTTGATAACATTACCTCTTTCATCTCTTTTGACCCTAAAAACCCATCTGGTTCCAATAACTCTCTTCCCATCAGGAAGATCACATAAAACCCAAACCTCTTGAAGTTTAAATTGAAGAAGTTCTTCCTGCATAGCTTCAACCCAGCTTTCTTTAGTCAAAGCTTGAGCAATATTCTTGGGTTCTTCTTGAGAGATAAAACAAGTAAATAGACAAGTTTGATGGTCCTTATGATTCATTTGTTTGTTTATACACAAAGCTAAGTAAAGCATTGTGAGGTGTTGAAAAAGTCTTATCTCTGTGTCTAGTCAGACTCCGAAGTAGAAGGACCAATGATTTGATCCGAAGGATGATCCTTATGAGTTCTTAAGTTTGGAGACTGTGGAACTTCATAATTATCCTCTAAATTAGTAACATCAGCACCTTCATTGGAATTTGGGAAAATACCTTCATCTTCAAATTCATCATCAGTATCTTCTAATCTAGGCATGGTAGGATCATCAGATCAGCTAAAGTATCTTGTCAATCGGGTGCAGAAGATACTTTGTTCAAAAAATGCCCCTTGCCCAAATACCTTGTGAGAGTACTCTCGCCTTGTTCTTCCTCTTAGCCTCTTCATAAGTTCTCCTTTGTTCATCGCTGTAAGAATGTGCTAAAACATCTTGAAGAACCAACTGATTAAGTTCTTCTTGAATAGATTGATCCTCAAGAGATAAAGAAGATTCGGAGCAAGCAACTTTCTTGATTTTTGGGCAACAGATACTTTGTTTTGGAACTTCAAGACTAATATGAACTCCATGAACCACATATTGTAAATCTTCTCCAGCAGTACTGGTTGATTTTCTTCTCTAACAGGTACATAGTTCATAGATGGAGTTAAAACCTCAAGATCAAACATCCAATCGGGACCTTTACCTTTCTCATTGTCTTGATCTTCTCAAAACTCAACATGAAGACAATCTTGAACCTTCTTAGTAACTTTGTTGTATACTCTAAAGCCCTTATTGTTAGTGCAATAACCCAATAAGTATCCTTCTTCTGACTTGCCATCAAACTTCCCAGCATTATCAATAGTGTTTAAAATAGTTAGAGGGCATCCAAAAGGTTTCATAAAACGAATGTTGGGTTTAGTGCCCATCATCAATTCATAGGGTGTCTTCATCGTGGTTTAGTGATTGAGACTCTCATAAGTACATAACAAGCAAAGACTACGCCCAGAACTGAATAGGTAGATGAGAATCTGCTAACATTGTTCTTGCTGCTTCAATCAAAGTCCTATTCTGTCTTTCTGCAACACCATTCATTGTGGTGTTCTTGCAATACTAAACTCCCTTTTATGCCTTTGTTTGCACAAAATTCATCCATAAGTTTGTTCTTGAATTCAGTCCCATTGTCACATCTAATACCTCTAACCTTGAGTCTCAATTGGTGTTCAAGAGCAATAATCGATTCTGCGGATAGCATCAAAAGTATCATCTTTAAAACCCAAGAAAAATACCCAACTGAATCTACTACAATCATCTGTTACAACTAAGCAGTACTTTGTCTTGTTTAAACTTGCCACGCAGGTCCAAACAAATCCATATGTAATAGCTCCAAAGGTTCTCTAATAGTTCTCTCCTCAAGCTTCTTGCAGGAAGCTTTGTGTTGTTTACCCTTCTTGCATGCCAAGCATGATTGATCATTCTTGTAAGTCTTTGAAGGTAAACCTCTAACTAGATTGCCTTTCACCTGTTTATTGATATTCTTGAAGTTAACATGACCCAATCTTCTATGCCATTGATGTGCCTCTTCAGATGTTGCTTTAGCCACCAAACATGTGGCTCTTCCATAGGAATGTAGACTCTTCATGTCTAAACTATACACATCATTTGTCCTTGGTACTCTAAGAACTACTAATTCATCATCAACAGGCTTAAAGTCAGAGGAAAGGATAAGACATTCTGTGTCAGTGAATAACACAGGATGCTTTTTATCACAGATTTGTGATACTGACAATAGATTGAACTTTAACTCCTTTACATATCTAACATTCTCAAAATCTATAAGCCCTGCTTTGATAGTCCCTTTTCCAGTAATCTTTCCTCCATTGGGATCATTCCCAAATGCAACTCTTCCTCCACTAATCTTCCTAAAATCAGACAAGATCTCTTTGTCTCATGTCATACTTCCAGAGCAACCACTATCCACAATAAGATGATCTTTAAGCTCCTCTTCTGGGTTGCCCCGCACATAAAGAAAAGAGTTAGAAACTTTTAGGAACCCAAGCCACATCTTGACTTGTGTTCCCCTTGTGGAGTTACAAACTCAAATTCTTTGAGTATGTAATTACCACTATCTTTCAAATGATGATCCCGAATTATCTTTTGATCTTTAGCATGTGGATTTTCAAAACTTTCTGGTTTGTCAACACAAATCTCTTTTCGTCATCACAAAAACATCGATTCACTTTTGGTTGAAAGTACATCTGTCCCTCTGCGTACTTTCCCTCTTAACCCATTCTGTTTTAACACTTGGTTCCTGCGATCTAAATCTCCTATGTGAATTGTAATACCTTCTAGGTTGATAGTGAGATTTCCTAGGATTTCTATACCAAGTATTGTGATCGACCTTGTTTTATCCGAGCTGACTTTGAGAAAGTCTTGGGCGAGTTAAGTACTTTGGAAAGTCTTGTGAGATCTTGAAGGTTTTGAAAAAGGTTTTCTTCTGTGGGTATCTATGATCGGTGAGAAATTTCGTGATTGACCCTATTTGAATTATTCCAAACTGGTTTGTACTCTCTAGGTTTCGGTTGGTCCAGTCTGTTCTTTGGAAATTTTCTAAGGTATTTTGAGTGATGTTCACAATCCTTAATTAGATGAGTAGGACTGAAAAACACAAAACACAGTTCGACCCATTGTCAAAGTGACATCTTCTATGTCTATGCCCAAAATTATTTTGCCTTCTTGGTGAGTGATTAAACTTGTTTTGACCAAAATTATTCCAAAAAGGTTTAGCGATCTGTTTTGCAAAGGTTTTGAAGAAGGTATGCTTGTGGAGCGATACTTTGATTTAAAGGTACTGCTTGATTTTGAACATCGTTTTCAACAGGTTCTTTGGGTTTTCCAGACTTAGATTGAGCAACTAGCTTTTTCCTAAACTCTAGACTGTCTACTCCAAAACGAGAAACATCGGGCCTAAGGGGTTGATGAATGCCATGGGATGTGGAAGCATGATAATCATTAGCTTTCTTATATTCAGGAGGTGAGTCACTTATTGAACCATCATTACTAGATGTATCTACATAATTAATGAGTTCTTCATCACTAGTGGTTATATCCTCATACTCACCTTCATCCCGATTACTAGATTGGTTTTCTTCTATCTTACTAAAATCCATTCCAAAACCTAATCCAGTTTTAAGGTAGGCTCTTTGCTGTTTTTGAACATAAGAAACATGTGACAGACCAGCTTCACCCCAAGCGGCAAACTTAGCTAACAAATCATCTCTTTCCTTAGTTAATTTCTCAATTTGACAATTTTACAGTTTAATTTCCATTCACTAAGCTTTAACTGATAATCCTGTTGTGCATATTTTTCAGCCCAAGCTACTTCATTAGTTTCATGTGCTAAAATTTTGGCTTCCATAGATTCTAAGGTTATTTGATAACATGCTACCTCAGACCTAGCCTTAACACAATTATCTCTCTCAATCACATAACTGCTAAGTAATTTATGATAAAAATCATAGCAATTTGAGCATACCTAAGAGATAGGAGATTGATTTGGTGAAGTAGCCACCAATGCTAGTTGAACAGGATCATCTTCACTTTCCTTGCTCTAGTCAAATCCTCCAAAGCCATCATCAGATTCCAAAACAGCATGTTCAGGTTCTTCAAAGCAAAAAGATTACTCCAATCCAATGCTTCTACTGAATCTTCAATTTCTTCTTCCACTACTACCATGCAATAAGTTACTGGTTCATCAACAAACTCTTCACTCCATCAACCGATAACTTCTCTTGAGCAACCAAAGCCTTTGTTTCAGTAATGGGAATTTCCTTAAGCTCAAGTTTTGGCTTTTCAGATGTCCTGTTTGCTTGATACTTAGCAAACCCGCACTCCCTTGCAAAGTGACCAGTCTTTTGACAATTGAAGCATTCAATTTTAGATTTGTCAAAAGTTATGCCCTGTTTTAGTTTGAAATCAATGCTTTTGCCTGTCTTCTTCATGTACTTTTTGATTCTTGCAGTGATCATAGCAACTTTCCACCTGATATCAATTTCTTCAAGTGCATCTTCTTCAATCTGTGCTAGATCTTCTTCATAAGTGACAGGTAAACTAACTTGTTGTGCAAAGAAGGAGCACATAACTTCATCTGAGGCCATAGTGGTAGTTGGTGGGGCGTGTTGAACATATGAGGGGGTGTATAGGCAAGCAAACACTTTGAGAAATAGTACTTTTAATGGAAACTTGGCATTCTTTTCAGATGATAGAAAAGCAATCGTGAGACTTAGAACTTTTTGACCACTCATCTCATGCTCATATACCTTAAGTTGATGATAGAGATCATCAAATTCCATGACATCAAACCTTGTTGTCCTCTGATCATTGTAGCAATCACATGCCATGAAGATGGCAAACTCCTTAGAAACTTCAAATTAGCATCTTCAACTGATACTTTTGCCTTGTATAGCTCCAACATGTTGAGAAGATTCTGAAACCTATCATATGCAGCATCAAGATTCTCTCTTTCACCAAGCTGAAAGTTTCAAACTGTTGCTTTAGCAAATTTCGTGCATCTTTTTAGAGGCTTCATTCCCTCCAAATCTGGTCTTGAGAGCAGCCCAAAGCTGCTTAGCATCTTTAGCATCATGAAATTTGAGAAGATGACCATCTGGAATGGCGGATAAGAGAATGTTGAGTGCCTTCTCTTGATTCCTTAAGGTTGCCTGTAATATCTTGGTTTAGGTGCCTTTGGTTGTCCGGGAATATCAATGGGGTCTGCTACAACTTCATTCCCATTCACAATAACATTACAAAGAGCATGGTCTCAGAATGGCAATGTACTGCCTCATCTTCATGCACCAGAGATCATATTCTCCCTTCTTGATTATTGGAATTCTGAGTGAGGTGATTAAGGGTGGTGGAACGACTTAGTCGACATCTTGAATATTGTTGAAGTAGGGTTTCTTCCTAGTCAGAGTTTCCACACAAGCTCTGATACCACTTGTTGGATCGATATACTTTAATCAAACTATCTTAACTAGCTTGTTAAGGTTTAATAACCTCGGATAAATCCTAAGTTATTAACAAAGAAACACTGAGCAATCTTTATTAAGTATGCGGAATTTACTTAACAAAGCTAAGAAGTATAACCTTTTATTATAAACTCTAAATCTGCTTATTAAGCAGATACTCTAATACAACTCTAAGATAATCGAACTTCTCTCTAAAACTCTAATTAACTTGTGAATTCGTAAACTCTAAAACTCATAGACTCATAAGCAATCGTACTTCTAATGCCAATCTAGGAGTCCTTTTATAGGCTCAAGGATATCCTAGTCGGTTTACAATTGATAACCTTGTATGACAAGTAATCTAAACATAGAATATAATACTTTCCATAAAGCGAATAGATTCTTTTGTTCTTTGCAGTACTTTGACTTTTAGGTGCAGTACTTTGACTTTGTCTTTAGCAGTACTTTGACTCTTTGACTTTTCCCAGTACTTTGCAGCTTACAGTACTTTCATGTCTTCAGCACTTTCATATCCCAACAAAGGGTATATGCACATTACAATGAATATAATGCCATATATTATAAATCTATTACGCCACACTAAGTTCATGCAACCGAAGCTACGACAGTTTCTGTATGCAAAAAGAAGTCATACAAATAAGGAGCCCATGGCGAGTGTTTATCCCAATACACTCAGTTTCGACATGCTATATGTTTCGCCTTGACCCATGGGGCCAACCGAACCAGGAGTCACCCCCAATAGATCTATTTATAACATTCGCTTTCCCGAGGACCAATTGGCGGTTCATGAAAAGGGCAATGTGGGATCTAAGGACTTAGGCTAAGCTGCGTAATATTCTAAGTCAAACATTTTGGTATGGTCCATAAAACATCTATGTATGATGTATCTTAAAACATATCAATCGAAAGGCATAGTATGCATGGAAATGCACCATTAAAATCATTTAAGTAAAATGAGCATGTATCTTCCCCCAAAACAAGTATAAAACAGATTAAAGCAGGGGCTATAAAACTCACCTTGGCAATTAGAAGTCTAAAGGGAATTAAATCAAGGAGTGATAGTGCACGGCTCTGACACGCAACCTAATTAATACGGCAATTTAGTCTTTATGTTTAAGACTCGATAAAGTTTAACTAACTTTATAAATTTTCAAATGTTTTTGTTGTTGTTGTTGTTGTTGTTGATGTGGCATCATTTATCTTAAAACAATATACAAAGATTTGGGTGGATCTCGGCTTATGAGGGTATGACATGGAAAGAAAATCTCGAAGAAGGAATTACCACTTTGGTTTAATGATGACAAAATGATAATACTTGGAAGGGTACACGCAGAAAAAGATATCAAGGATGAACAAGACTTCGGTTTAATGAATATCAAATGGCAATGTACGAAGAATAGTAGTGTATATGGCTTGATATATTCTCATATTGATTATAATAAGTTCATTGAAGAGAATCAAGTCTTGATGAAATGTGTAGTAGAAAAACATAATGTAGGTTTTAAATATTGATCATAAATAATAGGTTTCGGAAAGTTGTAAATATAAGATTTGGTGTAGATATATATATATTTATATATAAAAAAAATATAAGTTTCGAGAAGTATCTCTCGTTGGTAAGTTGTAAAAATAGTTTATATTATCATAGAAAGTTTTGGCGTGACCCGGATATATAATGTTATTTGTCCGTGACGACAAATGTTAACAATTTTCATAATATGTTTTATTAGGTTTAAATATCCAATTTAAACGAACGTTTACATGTTGCTATCCTAGCACATAAAAGTATAAAAGTTGTTCATATTTTGGAAAAGCAAAACATCGATTTATAGTTAAATTGTAAAACAAATAGATTTTCATGTTTCGTCTATCGTTCATTCTTTTGCTATTTGTTTCGTGTGTCATTTTAAATGTTAAGTTTAACGATGCAAGTAAGTCGGGTTGCCATTTGATAAGTCGAGTGCGGTGGTACGTCATGGGTGGCGAATCGGAACGGGTGGAATATAAGTCGGATACGACAGGATTGAGCCGAGACGACACGAATTTTAACACCTTACTTAAGTGTACTAAACTAAACGGATCCTTTTGGAAATCTAATGGGCTTCACAGTCAAATGAACACACATACTCCAAAGAAGAATTGTGGGTTGGGCCTTGGAATTACATAACTAAACGCACCCTATTGGACCTAGATGGGCCTTGCAGCCCGAGAGGTTTCCTAAACACTTCGTACAACATATACCAATTGAAGATATGGATGCTTTGTTTTCATTTCCTGTTCGTAAACAGATTGACACAAGAAGTAGTATGCTTTTTAAATGTAAGACTTAGGCCGAGTACATTTTAATTTCAACAACATCAAAACCACTTTGGTTTAACACGAGAATTATTCGAGACTTACACAACCATGCTCATGGTCTTGTGATAGTCGAGGGTATCCAACACCCTTCGGGTTGTTTTTCCCCTGATAATAACAAGCAGTTGCGCCCCTTTTTGTGTCTCGAATGAACTCCAATAACTTTGACTCTTTGTGAGTTTGTATGTGTACTGGAAGATGGCAACAAGGACACTAGGCATACATCATTATGACTAATGAAGTCGAGTAGCCACTTGTATAGGCCAAAGACTGAGCCACACCTTGATAACATTATCTAGCTAGGAGGGTAAGTTGAAATAAAAGAAACTACACCTAAGTAGTTGTGTCTCGACATTCGGGTACAACCCGATGCTCATATGTGACTCGTCACAGTCAACCTTACGGGGTTAGGGGCTGTACGAGTTTACACGATCAAGCATGAGTAAGCTGGGGAAAATAAGCCACGTAATAAGCCGAAACTATATACCCCGAAACTTAAAGTAAATCGAAATCAATTTAAGCAACATGGGCTATTTTATAAATTGAAACTGGTATTAAGCAAGTTCAAAATTCTTTTCCTTTTTCCTGGTTCTCGACAGCCACAACAACAATATTTTCTTAAAACATTTCTGGTTTTCGTTCTTGGTTATCGATAGTGACAATAACACAAATGAAATACATCTTTAAATTAATTAGAACAATATCAATGGACATCAGGAAAAAAAATCCAATCGACTGAGACTAAATTAATTCGAACACTATACAAGTTAAATCAAATTTTTTAAAATGACAAGAGTGTAACCTTATAAAAAGAACACAATCGGTGGGTAGAATGGGTTGAACACCGAACATCAATAACTTCGATTGGAGGAGGCTCGGGGTGAATTAGAACAATTAGCCTCTTGGGAAAGCCTTATTACACATCCAATTGCAAAACCCCCAAGCTAATTTCAAAAACCCCTTTGCTCATGAAACCCTAATTTTGTAAGTGAATCTTTAAGAAGAACTTGTGCAAATCCATGATGGTTTTCGAAGTATTCATAAAGAGGAATTTAGAGTAAGTCTTGACCTAACCTTCTTGGTCTTGAGTCTTGTGAGATGACTTTCATGGCTGCTATCCCTTTCAACACCAATCTCTTTTATATTCTTGTGACTGACCATAAGGATGAGAGTGATGCTTGATGCTATCCAAGACTTAGGCTTGAGGGGTTGACCTTAGATGGGGCGTGCGTTGGTAGCAGAAGAAGACATTGGAGACAAATTGATTCATGCCTTTGGAGAGTGAGAATATGAGGGATGAGAAAGATGATTGCAGGTTTTCCATTCTAATGTTTCTACTGTACAAGGCTCGAATAGATAGAGAGGGAGGGAGTAGGTAGGGTTGAAACGTGGGAGAGAGAGAGAGATATAGATTTATCTCTTTTGTTTTATTATCAAACACAGTATAATCTGTACCCCGTGTTTTTTCGAATCTATGTATAAATGTACCTTCCCGGTACCCAAAAAATATAAAAATTATGTTATTGGAAACGATTTCTTAAACGTAATAATATGACATTTTATTCACGCTGAAATTGATGATAGCGTTTCGTTATTAATTAATGTCGGTAGTCGCGTGTCGTGACTTCCTAAATTCACGAGATAACCTCTCGTTTTCTTCCGTAAATTTTATTTGAATGATAAAATGTGTATATTTCACTTATCTCATTATTTATTTTTAGTTTTGTATGCTACTGCGCTGCAGTATGCGGAATAACTTTCCGAAACAATGGATTAAGTTTATGCATGCTTAAATTTTTAACTTGGACAATAATGAATTCCACATTTATTATACATATACTTAGTGGGCAAGTATCATGTGTGCGGTGTCGGGTTTTTAAGAAAAACGAGGTGACCTCTCGTTTTTAAATCTAAATATTGATATTTGTCAGAAAACAACCGATTTGAATTTTCTGACGTGATAAATATTATTATAATAATCCAGGATTTTACGGGTTGTTATATACATATAGAAGGATAATGTAGTATAACTTTATGAAATCTGGTATGAATTATGATGTAGGGTTGCATGCTTTATCTTGTGATGATGATGTATGTTTCTTAAGTAAGTTTATAGGTGAGCATAAGGTAATTGATGTTTACATAGAACCTGGTAATTCGTCCAAAGTAGGAACTTATTTCAAGTCAAATAAGACAATGAGTGTTGTTATTGATGAAACAAATAAAGGCAGTGGTGTTGGTACTAGTAGTCATAGTCATAATGTCCCTGAGAGGCTATTCTTGGAAATGTTTCATCTTGAGGAACCAGAAGTTAGTGATGAAATTAGTAAAGAATGACAAATGAGAGCTAAGGTCAAATGTGTTTGGCTAATTCCTATTTTTGACTTTATGATAATGGGCCTTTCAAAAATGGCCATTCCAAAGAATCTGCAACTCAGTCTGGTGGTCCAACAACTAAGCATAGGTCAAATTTGGATACTGCAGACAAAGACAAAAGAAATGGAATAATTGATGAGGAAATAAAGGAGTATCCTTAGGTACTGTATTGCACAAAAGAAGATGGTATGAAATCTTGGATATGCAAGACTCATTTAAGTGAGCATTTATGTATACAATCAAGAGATAAAAAGCTAGCAACTATACGTTTTATCGAAGCATATCATTTAAGGGTTGTCCAAGATGCATTTCAAAAGCAATGGTAATTGCATGTTTTTCACATGAAGGCATTCAAAGCAAAGTCAAGAGCTGACATGTTGATAAAGGGTGATCACAAGGGTAAATATTATTTGTTAAGAGCTTGTGTACTAGAGTTGACAACCCAAAATCCTGGAACCACAGTCAAATGTCAAGTTGAACTACCTGATGATCATAATGCTCCTACTAGAGCCTTTAGGAGAATATACGTGTGTCTTGGTGCATTAAAGCAAGGATTCAAAACTAGTGGAAAATTGTTGGGGTTGGATGGGGATTTTATGAGTGGGCTATTCCATGGCCAAGTGTTAACAATTGTGGGTATTGATGCTAACAATGACATATATCCTGTTACTTATGCCATTGTGGAAGCTGAATGCAAAGATTCATGGTGTATGTTGGGGGATGACCTTTATATTAACAAAAACTCATATTTTACTTTCAAATCAGATAGACAAAAGGTACAATGTTGTTCATTTTCTTACTTTTCTATAGTTTTTACTATCTTAATAGTCTCTTAAAGGTTTTAATTTTTTTGTTTTTTTTAGGGGTATCATTTAAGCATTGATTGAAGTGTTTCCAAGTGTAGAACATAGATATTGCTTAAGGCATATCCATGAAAACATGAAGAAACAATACAATTGATTAGCTTACAAGCAACTGCAATGAAAGAAATTAAGGAACTTTCTCCTTATGCACATGCTTAGTTATCATAGATTCCACGAAGTGCAATAAGGAATCAAAAACTTGAAGCTGGTGCAAGTAAAAGAGTTGGAGCTAGTTCACCAAAACATTCTTAATTAGGACACTTCAGTGTTTTAAACTTAGTTTGTGGGATATTTGAATTTGTTTAAGATATATTTATGTTTCTATGTGGTAATTAAACATTGGTAATCTATGCAAGCAAATTGTAATTTTCAAGACATTGCAACTTGTTGCAATGACACTAGGCAATTCAAAGCCATTTTTAGCTTAAGTGAATATGTTTAGGTCATTTTATTTGTTCAAACTAGTTGCAATCACTGAACATATTTTTGTATGCAAAAACCTTAGGTTATTAGTTTAGTATGCAATCTAAGTTAAAACTTAACCCAATGACCAAATGGCCAACTACAAGTTCTACCCCCAAAAAAGTCAACAAATTAAAAAAGTTCCATGAGCTTGGCTTTTAGTATAAAAAAACTTAGCTTTTAGTATAAAAAAACTTAGGTTATCAATTTAGTATGCAAAAAGAGTAAAAGTTAATCCACTGACTAAATGATTAACTACAAGTTTTTACCCAAAACAAAGTAAACAACCTTAAAAAGTTCCATTACCAAAAAAAACCTAACAACGAGATATATATATATATATAACTAAGATTTCATTACCACAAAATAATATAGTTCATATATATATATATATATATATGGACTTTATTTTGAGAACCCTGTTAAGTGCGAGAACTACGAGAACTCCTCTAAACCAATGAGATTTTTTTAAATATTAAAAATTATTAATAATCCAAAAGGGTATTATAGTAAAATGCAATTTTTATACTTTCATTAATTTTTTTTATTAAATCCCGTTTTCAAACACTCCTAATTTTTTTTTGGGATTTTTTAAGCTAGCATACAGGTGCATATATGTTATTTTTTATATATTAAAAAAATGAGGTGCATGTATGTTTTCTAAATAATGTAAATTTAAATGTGTTTTTAGTATGTAATTGTTTACACTTTTCCATCAACCTACCAATACTTTTGCCCTTTTTTTTTCTTTTTTTTTTTGAAGTTTGAAACACAAATCAAAGAACATAAACCATTATAAAAGATAAACAAGATTCATATATTTAATGTTACATTTTCACTTAATTACAAGTACAAAATAAAAACATGTGCAATAATCGTATATCTTCAAAAGTCGCAAATTATCTTCATGTATGTTTGTGTTCATCCACTTCTCGGTCTTCAACGATATCGTCATTTTTATCAATCTGAAACAAGCATGCACAAAAACAATTAAACCTCCAACAAATAAAAAACAAAAATTAATCATAACTATCATTACATATATGCACAATCTTGTGTATATCAAACATGTTTTTTTAATCATAAACAACTACCAAAACATACATGTTCATGAGAACGTGTATATTTTCATAACAGACTTGTTGTCAAACATAAGTGTTTTGAAACATGCATGTTTTGAACCATAATTGTTATAAAGCATACATGTTTTATAATTGTATTGAAACTATTAGATATGAATGAAGATAAAAAAAGTCATACCAACAATTAACTACTAATAAACTATTAAACATAAAAAAGTCAAAAACATAAATTGTTAAAAGCAAATATGTTTAATAACACAAGTGTTTTTTTTAGAACATACATGTTTTTAAAACATACATGTTGTAAAACATACATGTTTAGAAGCATTCAAGTTTTAACATAAGCACCTAACTGATTTGCCTAGAATTATCTACATTCCTTCAACGGTTAATGGTTGTAAAATTTAAAAAAAAGGTTTCAAGAACATGATACAAACACGGAAAATAAGATATGTGAGTTGTAGTCATTATGTCGCTAATTAAATGAGAAGAATATCTTAGTATAACATGTTCATAGATCATACCTCTCCACCCTTCTTAGTAGCAGCAGATACCATTGCTTGAATGGGGCTGCATCCACTTGAACGATAACACCTTTCACAAGAGTCTGAGTTCTCACAAGCTCGTTGTTTGATGCATTGTAGACCACATCAAGGATACGAGTTTTGCGAGTAACTGCTTCACTTCCCCATGAGTAATTTCCAGTGTCTAACCTAAAGGCTCTCCACTTAACGTTGCCTCCTCTCACTCGGACCCTCCTCACAGTCTTGTTGCTTGAGATCTTTATGTTAGCTGGCTGACGACCAAGCTCGTACCTACACAAAAATAAAATCTATAATTAACAGAAACAAGTCTACAGGATTAGCAAATTACATACGGAGTATAAAGCAAGCATCGAAAGTCAACAAATGCAACGAAATAGAAGACCATTATTATCAACGTATAAGCAAGCAAAGTGCACCGCGCAGAGAGTCATATAGATTCTGGACAATATGATCTACTTAACCAATGTGACATTGTCTCGTAAATGTAGAAATAACGTGTGGTAGTTAACTGGTTATTACTATGTTGCACCCAGTCTCAAAAAGATCAATACAGAAATAAATTTGACCATTGATCTTTACTCCTTAAAGACTCATATACGATATGTATAATTATAATCATTCGAGCACAATTCAAACAATCAGCAGCTAATTGTAATATGATTAATATTTTTCATTTTTTTGTGTTGACTGTCACAAATAAGACAAACCATATACAATTTGTTTATCTTACGGTTCGACTATTTATGCCAGTGACTACCTTCAAATGCAAAGTTAATCATTTTTTCTGTCGGAGAGTAACCCTTTCAATATGCAATTCAACTTAATATGATCTTTTGCAAAATAAATCATTTGCAAAATATACAAGAAATCATTTGCAAAATAAATCTACGACTACAAACTGTGGAAAACTAGAAGGGGAGGTTGAATAGTTTTACCAATTTAAAACTTCCTTTTAAATATTTAGATCGACTTATGTCAATCTATTTGGTTGTTTATGTTGGACGTTGATAGATAGATATATAAACGTGTAATGAAAGATAAAGAGTAAGAAGCACATCACCACGACACAAGTTATTTATAGTGGTTCGGCTACAAGGACACCTTCCTTGCCCTACTCCACTCCCCGAGTCACCTACTCGAGAGTTCGTAAGCACTACACCAATCTCCTTATGGCGGAGAAGCCTTCACAACGTCGCTTAACCTTTTTCCGGTACAAAGCTAAATACCGAGTTCTTTCACACCAAGGCGAACCACACCTAATCACAACGTCGCCTACCCTTTATACGGTGCTAGGCTAACCACCGAGTTCTTTCACACCTTAGGAGAACTAATCCTATCACAACGTTGTCTACCCTTTATTAGGTACTAGGCTAAGCACCTTAGTTCTTTCACACCTTAGGTGAACTACACCTTCACGACACAACACCTAATCTCAAGGAGATCTACTCCTTGTTACAACACCATCAAGGATATCACCATCCTTGTAGATAAACAAATACACATATATATAACGATGCACCTCATCGATTATACGACCTAAGCATTCTTCCCAAATGCTACTTGATTTGATTCTTCGGCATCCTTCACTAATGCCTTTGACACAACGCTTGGCACCCTTCACTAATGCCTTCGTCTTGACACCTTTAGCATTCTTCACTAATGCTTTGACACGGATGATGAGCACCTTTCACTAATGCTTTCATCTTGACACTTTCGGCATTCTTCACTAATGCCTTCAACCCAACATCTATGGAGAAAGATAGATCTATCAACAAGAGAACCTTCGTTGTCTTGATGATGACGAAGCATGGCAACTCATGGACTTGAGCTTGCACGTCTTCAAGATGTGGTGATCTTTCCTTTAAGAGGAACCTAGAAGATCACACAAAACAAAAGAGAAAAGCTACATAGATCTCTTGGATCTGAGGTTAGAGGGTTAGAATACTTGGGGAAGTATGTGTGTAAAGGGATGATTAGAAAGGAAGAAATGGCTCTCTATTTATAGAGGAAAAATCCTCTGTTCCCGGATCCCACGGATCCCTACCACAAGGGATCCGGCTAGCACAAAGCTAGGGATCCGTGGTCCGATCCTCTTTGCCCATGGGTATTTTTGGTTATGGGTCATGGGTCATGGGTTATGGGTTGATCCATGGTTTTTTTCTAGATACAATGAACTTGGTTAAGTGGTATATATAAAACCATGGGTTATGGGTCAAAACCATTTGCTAGTATTTTACCCTTTTAGTATATACTTGTTTTACCCAACTACATTCAATGTATTTGGTCAATGGGTCAAATACTTAAGTTTTTACCCATTTATATTACCCAATATACTACATACTAGTTATGTGTATATTTACCCAAATATGTAAACACTAGTTGTTGTACATATGTAATACTAAATCATAAAATCACTTATACTTGTTTTAGTGTTTTATGTGAAAATGTGAATATGTTAGAAACTATTAGTTCAAACCATTTACGTATTTTATTTGTTTAGTTAATATGATTTTACGTTTGTTATCGACAAAACATTAGAAGATCGTAAAATATAAATAAACGTTTTTACGGCTTATTTGTATTAACAATCTCCCCCTTTTTGTTGATGACAAAACATAAAATTATTTTAAGGAAAAACTAAAATTTATAAAAGTTTGAATTTGTAGTTTTTACTTTCTTCTCCCCTTTTGTCGAAACAAAAGTGTTTGAAGAAAGCAACACATTGTTTTTAGGAAAAACATGTGAAAAGAAAAAATTAAAGAGCAAGTAAGGGAATAGATCTCGTCTTTACTCCCCTTGACGAGTCCATCCCTATGTAAAGGCGCCAAGAAAGTAATTCTAATCTAGATCATTTGCAACTAAGTTTGCAAAGAATTTCGATCTAAGAGGACGAGTGTGCTCCCCTAGATGATTGCAACTTTGCAATGGGAAGTCATGAAAAATAAATCTAGTATTGCAAGTAATTTGTAATGTATTGCTTTGACATAAAGCTCCCCTAGCTTTAGGATGTCAAAGTCTTCATGTGTGAATTGAAATACTACAAAACAAAGGTTAGAACGCAAGTATAATTCACAATTTCCTGCAAATGTGATGCAAGTTAGTAGGAAAATGTAATCCTAATATTGCAAGTAATTTGCAATGTATTGTTTTGACACAAAGCTCCCCTAGCTTTAGGGTGTCAAATGCTTCAAGTGTAGATTGAATAACTACAAAACAAAGGTTAGAAAACAAGTATAATGCACAATTTCCTACATATGTGATCCAAGTTAGTAGAAAAATAGTTTTCTGTCTCACGGATCCCACGGTTCCGTCCTAGTAGGGATCCGTCTAGGCAATTTTGAGGGATCCGTATAGCTGAAGATTAAATTCAGCAATGGTGATGTAACAAGTAATGTTAACATCAAAATGAGATATGTATTCCACCAACAAACATATACTCAATGCAATATGGCAAGTAAACTATCATTCAATAAAACATAAGAGATGATCAACAAATCTCTAAAACTAAGAGAATGATTTAGCCATATTCTACTAAAACTAATAAGTGACCAAAGCTTAAGAGGCAACAATGTGCTTGAGTCTAGAGATGAGTAGACTTGTTGATTTGGTCCAATCTTTCACGAAGATGATTAAACATGAAATGCAACTCATTTCGTACTTCTTGAACAAGTCCTTGGGTGATTAGACAATTAGAGCAATTATTGTCTTGATAGGATATTTTGAGGAGGTTCTACAAATGATGATGGAGGTACATTGAGTAATTTAGGATGAGGTTCTACTAGGAATTAGAGTGGTGGTAATGGAAATTCCTTAATATGATCAAGTCCTTGGTGGTTCCTTGTTTCCAACGATGGACTAGTTGGTGATTGGGAAGTTCTCGGTGGTGAATGCTCTAATGAATAGAGATTTAGGTGAGAGAGAGGCTCGGTGAAGGAGTGTAGTCCATGCTCTAGGAATGAAGGTTTAGACGTTTTGCTAGAACTAGGTACGTTTGGTTTATAGATCGATGATCCCTTTTCTAACCTAAAAGGTTTAATGCTAATTATTGCGGTTGTCTTGGCAAATGTTGATTGGGTTTGTTGAGGTGAGATTCTAGCACTTATTATCTCTTACGGATGATGATTCGGTTGAGGAAATTTCGTGTACAACACGAGCAAGTTTCTTGGGTGGTTCTTGGTTGGATGAGTTAGCACTAGGAGCTTTCCTCATGATGAAATGACTAAGGAAAAGGTTTCTAAATGCTAAGAATTATGTTGTGTTCGATGACTAAGGGATTCTAGCAAGATGACTTATAAAGGGAAGGATTTAGCAAGTGCATTCAAGACTTAAGTCTCTAATATCCTTTGGAATGTGATGATTAGCATGCACAAGAGTCAACTTCAGAGTTTTACTGATCTAGGGATTTAATTAGGATGAGGTGGAGTGTTCAAGTTAGCAAGATGAGCTTGAAATGATTGTTCTAGCAAGAGTTGACATAAATCTGTCACCCGGATCCTACGGTTCCCACCAATGGGGGATCCGTGTAGGCTAATCCTAGGGATCCGGCTCTCAGCAGCTAGGAAAGGATAGAAGTGATGTTTGAAAGGTCTAAAGCCTATAACATTTTTTTTTAAGTTCTCCTAAGTGTCTTTAAATGGAAGGGTACTTAAATGTTCAAGGGCAATGAGTGATGTAGCTAATGATTGCCTTATATGGAAGAAATTAGAACTTTCGTGAGTACCAATGAATGAACAAAGATGACACTAAAATTTTGAGAGTGTCAAATGGAGCTAAATGATCCTAGTGATCAGATAGTGACTTAGGATAATGTCTTGGAGAAGATCCTAAAGGTTTTAAGGTGGAAGAACTAGAATTTGATCCATTTCGACTAATTTTGAGGTAAGGATGATTATGATCAATTTTGCCATAATTGAAAGATTTCTAAGTCTAGATGTGAGGGATCATGTGAGAAATAATGAGTGATCTAGAGAGCGGAAGAGTAATGAGTTTAGGTGAAACGATAGATCGAAAAGCACTTTGAGTGTGATCCTTAATGAGCTATGAGTGAGTATGAAGCTTACTAAGCTTGAGAAGGACTTAAGAGTTCCTAAGGTATTAAGTTCAGCTAGTGTGAAGTAGTCTAGGAACATGGTTTGAGGTGTAAAGGATTGAGACTCCACTTCTATTTGCTCGGATCCCACGGATCCTTCACTTGAGGGATCCGGCTAGTTACAAACTAGGGATCCGGCATCTGGGACAGTTTTACTTAATAGTGAGCGTTTGTTCTAAGTATCGAACTTAGAGGCTAATGATCTCTACAGTAAGCATACATGTATACAAGTAAAACATACTAAGAGCATGTAGAAATAGCACATAAGCAATTAAATGAGATCTAGCTCACAAGTAACACATAGGTTTATCAAACTTAACAACCGCTATTCAAGAAGCTCAAAATAGATTTACGATCTAGATTAGTAAATCATTTTTATTAACAATGGCGTGCTTGAGTAGATGATGGTGTTCAAGACAATAGGGTTGTTTTGGCCAACGGAAGCAATGAACTATGTATAGTCATTACGGATGGTGATTAGCATACAATGAACTTCGTCCATGAAGTCATGTAGCTCTTCTCAATCAAAGCAAGATAATCGCTTGATGTGGCAAGTGGTTGTGATTAACTAAAGGAAAAATTAATTTTACAACTTGTTTGATTAGTAATCCTAAGACAATGCAAAGTATTTCCATTGTAAACTTACTTTAGGAAAACATAGGAGTAAAAATTTCCCAAGTGAGAGAATGAATATGAGACTATTACTAGTGGTGCTCAATTACGGCTAAGCACGACCATTTTACGGGCGATTTCACATACCCAACTTCTATCAAGGAAGCAATTCAACCGTTAGGTCAAATTGAGTTTCTAGTGCAATAAGTTCTCCAGGATTCATTCTCAAGTTAGGAAAATTTATATTCCTACAATGGCCTATCGAAGAGTAACAATGATGATACTTTGCTTCGTTTAATATTATACTTGAGACAACTACAGTGACGAAGGTGTCATGTTAAAATAAGTTTAAAAGTTGTCCATATGGTAAACAACAAAAAATGGTTGGAAGAGCTAGTTCAACATATGTTGTTGGAAAGCTTTGAGTTTGGACTTTCGGATATGAACAATTATATTTGCGTTGCAAAATAATTTACTTGAGTATATCGGATGAAATAATCAAGTTGTCAATCCTACTATGAAGCTTGGATAGCGATCATGAAAAGGAAAACGGGAGAGTACATCATCAACACAAGTGTAGGTTATGATCCGATGTACATTCTTGTTGTTTTTAGAAAACGATACAAGAAAATATAAAATCAAGAAATCATATAGGCACATAAAACATTTATGTTGCACACATGACAAACTCAATCAAAAAGCCATTTTAGTGTGTTATATGTTTTAAACATTTTTCAACTTATAAAACTAACATTTTTTACACAACTAAATGTTACCCCAAACACTCTTTCAAGTAGCACATTGATTAGTAGAAAATTACTAGATCGAAAAGCAAGAGAATGAATAGCAAGGTAAGGAAACCAGATATGTTAATCACTCAAACAAGCACAAAAGCTATTTGAGATAAGCAAATAATCAAGTAATGTAAGGAAGACAATTTATCATTTAGCATAGCATACAAAAGTTCTTTTCATCGCTTTGTGTTAAATATAAACATGTATACCAAGCTTGATTAGTTTCTTTTATAAATATGATCAAAACATTATTTTCAAAAGAGGACACATTGTTATTCAAAAGCGAAACATCCGTCTCCAATTAGATCAAAAGTTTGTGCAAAAGTTATGACCGAAAAATGACTTTCTATTATAAATCAATGATTTTGTAAATTATTGTTTTGAATCAGTTTATGAAATCATTTTTAAATGAAAGTAGACTCAAATACCTTTAAAACGATAGGTGGCACGACTTCTAACGACTTACGGTTAAAAGTTATGAATTTTTGAAATTCAGACAAAAACTGTCTTCTGTACCACGGATCCCACGAATCCCTTGCTTGAGGATCCGTCCAGTAACCTCGAGGGATCCGCGGATCTGACACAGAATTACAAAAATGTACGTTTTGACCCGACGAAAAGGTTTAGTCTTTGTAGACTTTTTAGTGAAGTTATATTACCCATTTTTACCTTTATTCAAGCTTGATTAACAAGATATCTAACAACAAAACTTCAAAGAAAAAAAAATCACTAAAACACTTTTCATATTATGCTTATTATAAGATAGAAGCATATATCACCATTTTGTCCACAAGCAATTTAGCACGTTTTTGAAAAAAAATGTAACTAAGAAAACATACCTTTGCTATATCCCCTTTTTATGGTTTTAGAAACCATAGACACGAAATACTTCATGATCTTCTAAGATACCCCAATCCTTTGCTATATTCCCTTTTTATGGTTTTAGAAACCATAGACGCGAAATACTTCATGATCTTCTAAGATACCCAAATCCTAGTATGAAGACTTCTCAAAGGAAAATGTTAGAATGATCTATCACTATCCAACATATGATGATTTCTAAAAACATGAATTTTTGTTTTAAGAAATTCCCTTCTTTGTAGTTTTCAAACATACATGGATCGTATCAAGTTTTCAAAGTACAATATACAAAAAAAAACTTGGTAACGAAGCTCTGATACCAATTGTGGAAAACTAGAAGGGGAGGTTGAATAGTTTTACCAATTTAAAACTTCCTTTTAAATATTTAGATCGACTTATGTCAATCTATTTGGTTGTTTATGTTGGACGTTGATAGATATATATATAAACGTGTAATGAAAGATAAAGAGTAAGAAGCACATCACCACGACACAAGTTATTTATAGTGGTTCGGCTACAAGGACACCTTCCTTGCCCTACTCCACTCCCCGAGTCACCTACTCGAGAGTTCGTAAGCACTACACCAACCTCCTTATGGCGGAGAAGCCTTCACAACGTCGCTTAACCTTTTTCCGGTACAAAGCTAAATACAGAGTTCTTTCACACCAAGGCAAACCACACCTAATCACAATGTCGCCTACCCTTTATACGGTGCTAGGCTAACCACCGAGTTCTTTCACACCTTAGGAGAACTAATCCTATCACAACGTCGCCTACCCTTTATTAGGTACTAGGCTAAGTACCTTAGTTCTTTCACACCTTAGGTGAACTACACCTTCACGACACAACACCTAATCTCAAGGAGATCTACTCCTCGTTACAACACCATCAAGGATATCACCATCCTTGTAGATAAACAAATACACATATGTATAACGATGCACCTCATCGATTATACGACCTAAGCATTCTTCCCAAATGCTACTTGATTTGATTCTTCGGCATCCTTCACTAATGCCTTTGACACAACGCTTGGCACCCTTCACTAATGCCTTCGTCTTGACACCTTTAGCATCCTTCACTAATGCTTTAACACGGATGATGAGCACCTTTCACTAATGCTTTCATCTTGACACTTTCGGCATTCTTCACTAATGCCTTCTACCCAACATCTATGGAGAAAGATAGATCTATCAACAAGAGAACCTTCGTTTTCTTGATGATGACGAAGCATGGCAACTCATGGGCTTGAGCTTGCACGTCTTCAAGATGTGGTGATCTTTCCTTTAAGAGGAACCTAGAAGATCACACAAAAACAAAAGAGAAAAGCTACATAGATCTCTTGGATCTGAGGTTAGAGGGTTAGAATACTTGGGGAAGTATGTGTGTAAAGGGATGATTAGAAAGGAAGAAATGGCTCTCTATTTATAGAGGAAAAATCCTCTTGTTCCCGGATCCCACGGATCCCTACCACAAGGGATCCGGCTAGCACAAAGCTAGGGATCCGTGGTCCGCTCCTCTTTGCCCATGGGTATTTTTGGTTATGGGTCATGGGTCATGGGTTATGGGTTGATCCATGGTTTCTTTCTAGATACAATGAACTTGGTTAAGTGGTATATATAAAACCATGGGTTATGGGTCAAAACCATTTGCTAGTATTTTACCCATTTAGTATATACTTGTTTTTACCCAACTACATTCAATGTATTTGGTCAATGGGTCAAATACTTAAGTTTTTACCCATTTATATTACCCAATATACTACATACTAGTTATGTGTATATTTACCCAAATATGTAAACACTAGTTGTTGTACATATGTAATACTAAATCATAAAATCACTTATACTTGTTTTAGTGTTTTATGTGAAAATGTGAATATGTTAGAAACTATTAGTTCAAACCATTTACGTATTTTATTTGTTTCGTTAATATGATTTTACGTTTGTTATCGACAAAACATTAGAAGATCGTAAAATATAAATAAACGTTTTTACGGATTATTTGTATTAACACAAACAATTCACTTTATCTAAATCCCACATTAATTGACTCTAAAAAAATCATTTGCATGCGTTTAACATACATCATAAAGTTGTAAAAAAAGATATAATAATCATAAATTACAAGCAAACACATATATCATAAATTAAAATGTTTTTGTTACAAACTAAAATGTGCTAAAATAGCATTAAATCATTATCAATAACTTGGAATAAAATGCAAACAACAACAGCCATAGAACCCAACTGTCCAGAAAAGATGACCACGAAACAACCAATACCCGAACCGTGATGAAGGCTTTGAACGATGGGATACTACCCGTGATTGAATACCATAAGCGAAAGAGGGGGCGGATTTTTTTAGTAGACACGAAGCAAAAGAGAGGCTGCTAGGGTTCTTGAGAGGGAGATCAAAAGTGAAAGAGATATAGATCTAAAAAAGAGAGGAAACTGTTTTTGGTATATAATCATTTTTTTAAGGAAAAATTCAATTCCCATTTTGCCCCTAATTTAATTTTCTCAATCAAATTAAGTTACATATATTTTCAAAAAGGCCATTATGCATTGAAATGATGTACATTATGTATTACTAGGAGTAAAAAGGATGGTTCTCGCAGTTCTCGAATTAATAGGGTTCTCATAATAAGATACACTATATATATATATATATATATATATATATATATATATATATATATATATTAGTGTCAAAACCCGTCCGATGGACGGGTATGTCTTGTGGTTTTTTTTTTATGATTTTGTGGATCAAATATATACTAAAAAGTAAATAAAAGTTAAATGAAACGGTTAAGATATATAATTGATGTTACCATAATCCATTAATCGCCTAATATATAGTAAAAAGTTATTAAAAGTAAAATGAAACGGTTAAGATCTTGATGTTACCATAATCCATAAAACGGCTAAAAGCAGGTAAGTACTTTGATTACGAACATGTTTTTCTTTTTCTTAAAAGGAGGTAAGTACTTTCTAACCTTTGGTTCTAAACAATATTAATCATGAACATCTTTTACATTTGATAATATTATTAACATTTATTATTAGTTTTTTGTTTTTCTTAATTATGTTTATTTAGTTATTGTATATAGGAGCTTCCAGCGGTTATTTTACCAAATTTAGACATATGTAAAATACAGATCTCACATTATCTGTCTCTTACATCATACACAAAAGTAGAAATAGATCTCAAATATAATATTGGTTCATAGTTTGACATTGCAGAGACCCAAATTTATTGTTGATGAAGGTTTATCTTTCTGATGGAGTTGCTAATTAAGGGTCGCTAAGGGTTTGTAGGTGTTCATATTTGGTTTTTTTTAAAAAAACCACTATAAAAAGAGTATATATTTTAAGGCAGCACTATGAAAAGAGCATGAAAATTGAATGTCAACATAACAAACATAGATAAAAAATTTAGACGTGTGAATACCTTTAGAGATGCAAATGATAGGAGAAGCATGGATCACCAGGATCCTACTCACCACTTGTCCAAATGTTGTCTTCATCACCCATCTTCATCAAATGATTCTCAAGAACACCAATCTAAAGTAAAAATTATCCATAATAAACTAAATATATTGTCATACAAAAAATCATCTCATTCAAGTAGTAAACCAATAACAAAAAATTGTGTATACCTCATCGTGTAATATCACGTATGCACTTTCACCGTCTTCATAGACACAATATTTCGCTTTAACGGTCGCTATGGTACTGGAAATAATCAAATCGAAACGTAAAAAAATGCAATAAAGATGCAACCTTCGGACCACATTCAAAAGAATGTAAGTTATCAGTCATGTTTTCCACAACATACGTAAAATGCAATAAAGATGCAACCTTCGAAACGCAAGTTATCAATCATGTTTTCCACAACATACGTGAAGCTGGTAATCGTCAATAGGAAAGCATGTCAGATCACATTTACATTAATTTATTACTACCATTAGTTTTTTAGTATGTTTTGTCATTAAATCATGTGATCCAGGTATAAAAGATCTATTTATTATATACCTCATTTTCATGGTACCACTGTAACCACAAAGCCTTTATAGGATAGGAAGCTTTATCTTATTTGCATTATACCTTGAGCATGTGACTCGTCTCACTCCATCAACGTCCCCACTGCATTTATAGGTACAATTAGTTTACCTAATGCATGGTTAAACTCCTACAGATATGAAATATAGGAACAGAACGCAGTGAAATGATCACCCCTAACATTGACTTATATACTAAGAAAGCATAGAATCAACCAAAACAAATGGTAATTAGCTCGTGAACTAAATAAATGGGGACACATATATACATATTGTGAGGGTGAGGGTTAAGGGAAGTGTAAACAAAGGCTAAAAATCAAAAAGCCAAGTTGCAGAATATATGTAGTATTTAAATAGGAAAATGATATAGCATCACTCATTTAAATATGTTGGCTATAGGATTTGAGTAAGATAGAATTTAAACAAAGTAGTATAAATGAAGGTGTCGGTCCTCCTGGTCAAGATAATATCGTTACTACACTCCATATGTTATTTCCACACTGAAAATTTGCCATTTGTCTTGGTTGTATCTATTCACATATCAAACTTAATGGTAATCACTTCACTAAACTACCATTTGTTTTGTTTGATTATATTCACATAGCATAGCATTTTTCCACATAACTGCATGTATCTCTTAAGATCATCCTTGTCCAAGCTATACTCGTGCATGACTAACTGGTGAGTAGACATGCCAGTGCACAAAGTTTCCAATTAATAAGGGATTTGATGAACTTAATTTGTTAGCTCAATTTGACCTTTTAGTTAATAATCTGCGCCTACATATTGAGTAAAATGAGAGATTTTATATGTAACTTTTTCGAACATAACAATCTTGTTATATTAGAATAAGAAGCCGAACGAATTAAGGGGTCTCAAGTAAGAATTCACTCATGAAGAAAACACATTTAAATACCTTTTTTTCAAGTCTATCAGTCTTCTCAACTTATGTCTAAATGTATTTCCTCTAAATAGCTGATACAAAAACCTATTTCCTCAAAATATCCATACTTGTTTAAGTGAATCCAAACACCCTATGACAGACCCATTTTTAAAAATTGAATCCAAATACCCCTTTCATTAGTCACATAATCAAAAAATTAAAACTGACTCCAAAGACCCCTATCAGTTTCTACTTCCTATTTCAAAGGAAAATGAAATATATAGTATTTAAGTGAATCAAAACACCCCCATGACAGACCCATTTTTAAAAATTGAATCCAAACACCCCTTTTCATCATACATATACATAATCAAAAAATTAAAACTGGCTCCAAATACCCCTATCAGTTTCTGCTTCCCATTTCAAAGGAAAATGAAATATGTAGTATTTAAGTGAATCCAAACACCCCTATGACAGACCCATTTTTAAAAATTGAATCCAAACACCCTTTTCATCATATAGTCACAGAATAAATAAATTAAAACTGACTCTAAAGACCCCTATTAGTTTATGCTTGCTATTTCAAAGATCAATTGCTTAAAACATAACAATTACTCTCATATAAATATAATCTGCGTAAAGTTGATAATCGATTCTTGAAAGGTTCATGGTAGCCCCACGCGGCTGATATATGACCCAGCATTTTAATGGGTGCCCTTCTCACAAATGGAGTAACAACTACAAAAAAAAATATCTTCCAAATAATTACCTCTTGTGCTATGCGGTGGTCAGTCTTGCAATCTTCTTTGGGGTTATGGTTAGCACGAATGGTAGCATGAACCTTCTAGTAAAGCTCTTCAATGTTGTCGGTTCAACCCCACCTTGATGTATTAAAAAGTGGTCGGTACTTCTCTGGATCATCTTCAATCAAAGCCTGTTTTACATTCATGAAAATTATTAGAAAATTATGAAAGAACATAACCTGCAGAATATTACTCCAACCGACTACAGATAGTTAGCATAAATAATGTTAACAGATTGTTCTCACCTTCATGTAAGCAGGTGGCCACGTTTATGTTTATAAGAATTGTGTTAAATGGTACCAAGCCACATTCAACATATGGTAATATATTTGCATAAACCTAATTCATTTACAAAGCGGTTGATACGCCATTACAGATTGGACAAAATTACGAATGCAAAAAAATTATGGTTTACTTTGCAAGAAGCATCCCCAGCTTGGAAGTCCATTTTTCAAAAGTAGCAATCATTCCCTCGAGGTTAGCATCCGTTTTACTATCCGTAGGTTGTTCTCTAAGGTTGGAGATCGTGAAATATTGCAACCCTTGATCGGCATCACAAAGACCTTTACTTTAGAACCATGGATCCAACATGATGTTCGAAAAACCAAAGTGCTAGGTTGTTATGATCAGATATAAAATCAGTATATGATTATGAGAATAAAAATAGTAATGTGGTACTAAATTCTTACGGTTGCAACTGGACACTATATCTCTTAGCCACAGGTG
The DNA here is from genome assembly GCA_910596185.1 of Chrysanthemum makinoi. Classification (NCBI taxonomy): domain Eukaryota; kingdom Viridiplantae; phylum Streptophyta; class Magnoliopsida; order Asterales; family Asteraceae; genus Chrysanthemum; species Chrysanthemum makinoi. The sequence goes on along the minus strand of OU343219.1, from coordinate 185,896,297 downwards.
CCAAAGCTCAAATCAGCACAAAACATTTTTGCAGTTCAAGTTCCAAGAAAAGAAACCACCAAACTACTCTAAAGTCTAGACCAAATACTAACATTTATGTGTCAAAATTTTAATAATCATCTAACCAAGTATTAGCATAATCAAACAATAGTAGATTTTAAAAATCAACGCGGGTGACACTTGATGGGTATGGAATGTGGCTACTATCAACTTATTTTTAAACATAAGTCGTGCAAGTTGCAACATTAGGTTGTATTCTGTATAAGTCAATTGAATGTGCAGAAGGTGGCCAACTTGCATCTCATCTATTTACTTAAGTGTTTGAGATTGCTTACTATATCACATTAGAGGAAACTGAAAGCAATGGGTTGAACTCAATGGGCATCGCAAGACATTCGTCTGCATATGCAGCACCAAATTCGATTCCAAGAATGCTATTAGAGTAAACTATGATTCTTTAAAGGCCACTCCTAATACACCACACTTTAGAAGCTAATAATACGTCACTATTATATGTTTTAAAACCGTCTTACTGTTTTAAACATAAAATAAAATGGCCAAGTGAATGACATACTTATAGGCTACTCCTAAACATAAAATGTATACAAAATGCACGTATGATAACTGAACTTATTGAAGGGGTGTTTGGGCATGCCTATTACTTGTGCATTTGTTATCTTTCTCAAAGGTGAACTACCTCCAATGGAGGCATACGCTTCTTTTCTCTACGGAACCCACCCATTATTTACTATACGGAACCCACCCAGTGAACTTTACTTATATCAGTTACAACTAAAGTGTAAATGCTTCAAGAACTCAATTACTATACTACTATGCATTATGAACAAAAACACAGTGATAGTGCAAAATAGGTAACCTAACAGATACTAAACTAACTGATCATATCTTGATATGCCAATGTAGCAACAATGTGATTATACTACACAATAACTATAGAATCATCAAACCAATCAATTAAAAGAACTAAACCTTAAAAAAAAAAAAAAAAAAAAAACTTGATTTAAACTTTGTGTAATCTATGTAAAGTAGTTACCTGCATGATTCACATTCTTCAAAATCCAATATTTTGCTTCATGGTTGACCTCGTAAGCTTGTAAAGCCATTGTTCCATCCTCGATTAGACCATTAGATGAAGTAAAATCTCGCATTTTTCATCCACTTAATCCTGAACCCAAAAAAAACAATGCTCTGTATTAATATAAAAAAGTATTTCTAGCTTCATCTTCATGACCATTTATCATTCTCGTAATCTCACTAAAAAAAACAATAAATAAATAAATAAAAAATTATAGACTTGACCTTTAGCATTCCCATGTCTCATTCTCCACACACGTAGACCCTACTTCAAAATGAAATTAGCAAATTTTTTCAAACCCATTTGAATACAATCAAAACCCAAATTAGAAACATACATTTGGGATAGAAGCTCGATTAGTAATCTCAATGGAAGATGATTTATAGCCCAATTCTCGTTCTAGTGCACCACGAACAAACAACATGATCTTGTAATCTTTTCGCTAGCTGCAATATCGATTATAAAATATAAAGTTCTTATATATCATTAATTGGGTAAACTAATGTAAATAGTCACATACCGAAGTCCGGTAAATCCATATGTACACCGTCATTGTATACAAATTTGCTAGAACCCTGACAAAACAACGAATAATAAGCATAAAAACTAATTTGCATATACATACCAAATAACTATGTAACAATGTATTTCGGGCCAGTAGCATTACATCGATATGCACATCAAGGCATTCAGGGCATTCAAGAAGTTGTAACTGCTGTTTCGAATATTTTATCAAAGCCACTTTGTGTATTCACAGTAAACACTAATTCATATCGAACTAATTTTGGTTGCATCGTAATTACTATTAAATATTTCTCAAGATGTTGATTTCGTGCTAATTAAAAATAAATACTCTAAAACATTAATCAATAATTAAATAAATATTGTTAACTTACCCTGCAAACCAACTGCTGATGAAGTATTTTTTGACGGCATTACCTTGGTGGATTGAGAGTATGCCTGGCTTGAGCACTCCCTTGCTACAGCAACCCAATGCACCAAAGATCATGATATTCTCGGCACTTGAGCACTCGCTCAAGACTGAAAAACCTGAAGCCATCGCGACCGTAACTTGGATAATGCATAGAAATATTCGCATAAGGAGGCTTTGTCGATAACTTCAAACATTCATTCTCTACTACCTCTAGTTCTTTATAATGTTTTGCAACATTCTTGAAACCTAGTGTGTTCAAGAAGCAAGAAAATGACACACCCTTGAAGTTTATAGTTTTCAAAGACGCGGTACTTAGGTTTACATTCTGGTCAAGAACCTACAAAATAAAATTTGTTAGCCGACTTTTATGTTAGGTCAGTGTATAGGTTAATTCACATTTGTCAAACGATGGGGGCGTCCATTATGTCGCTAAAATGCCATATACATTGTCCACTGGTTTATTTATAGCTGCAGAAACGATATAATGTCAAAGGTTAATATGACATGAAGAATTATTCATCAATATGAATTATAATCCATCTTCAAAGATATATCATCCATCATCGAGGCTTAAATCCATGACTAATATGTGAGACTACCACCTCATAGTAAGAAATGGCAACGCAGACATCAAATCATTGTTGCACTAACCTCGCGAACAACTGTGCGTGTGGACCCCGAGCGTGTCTGCGTGCATAGCCGCTGCCTGCCTAGTCAATGTGGGCTCCGCATCGGTTGGTACCGAACTTTGGGATGAGACTCGATGCCTACACCAACAAGTAAGGCAAGAGACGTGATAAGCATTCATTTGACAGGGGGCAAACATTTTGCAAGCTAAGTTACACTGATATCGATGGACAATTAGTTTGTAAACATGCAGCTTAAAAGGTGTCGATGTACACTATACTTACTACCAAGCCGTAAAGGGGCTGCGATTACTTGTTTGACTAACAATGTTTCTAACTAAATGAAACAATCTTAGAGCACATATGTTGGATTCATAAAGATGGAAAGGCGTTACTAATGTCGTGTTCGAGTGTTGGAACGTCGATGTCCCAACATCCGTCGTGAACCCCGTGCTTGTGAACCATATGAGCCAACAATGATAATCGATAAGATGATTAAGAAAATTTTAACCGCAGTTATGCAAAAACTGTGAAGCTGCATTCTCTTAATATTTGAACCAACCTGCGTATTTCATCGAATCTCCTTTTGCTAGTCAGATACGCGTTCGTGTGAGTGGTCGTAATTTGAAACTTACACCCATCATGCATTGAAAGTGCCTCAGATTGCCAATGCCTAAAGTAGACATACATGATGTTGAGATGTCAGTCATTTGTGTCTTTTATACGACCGCACATGGAATCTCTAGAGTGCACTGCTGCAACTTTAACGCATACAATAAAGTAACTGTTAGGCCCTCACACATAAAAAGCGCACCAACATATCCTAACAATTGAATCGATCCAAAGTATCGGACACATGTTACCTGCCGGTGGGCATGCTTCTTGCGTGGATGTTGTTCAGTGCATATGGTGGGAGCAAGATAACTATTTTCAGATAACTTTTTCAAAGATAACTGTTTCATATTAGTAGCATTAATACGTAGAAGAAACGCGATACATAGAAATTCGATTAGATATGTAATCAAGATGTGTTGGAATATATTATAATGAATTCAAATACTCCCACTTAACCTAACCTTGCATTGATAATCTGATAAGAGAATGACTTTGTAAGCCAATAAGACAAGGGTGATAGCCAATAAGCCTATTCCCACCAGTTTGTAATTTGTGTTTTGGGTAGAATGAAACCCTCCAACATAAATATAAGTATTAGTACAAAGATATCCTCCTGTGTTTGCCATGTTATTTGTCTTACAAACTCCTGCAATCAACCTAAACAATCCACCAAATATAAAAATTGATATATAGATCGAGAGTGATTGCAAAGTAATTGCTTGTGGTTTTCCAGGGGCAATAAGTAATTAACAAAAGAATAATAAAAGGTTATTAGTTAGTGACAAAAATTTAAGTTTAAAATTCTCTGAAACTTACCTTCTAAATACGTGAGAGCCACAGTGAAGAGAATTGCCAAACCAAGAAGAACAGCTCCACCGATCCAATATGAGCTTTTCGGACGTTGGGACATCCGGTTCTTTAGCACAACTGAGAAAAAGAAGAAATTAGGGTTTTAAGAAAAAGTATATTATGAATGAAGATGAGATTTTTTTTTACCGAGATAGGGTTATAAGTTGTAGAGATTGTCAAACTTATCTCCTTAAATCGGTGAATAATTTGTTGTATGTTTATATATTTGATTTGCAAGATATAATCAAAAAATGTGTTGGTCTAGTGGTTATTATGTTTGATAATATTACCAACACCCTAGGTTCAATCCTTGCAAGTGGCAAAATTTAAAAAAAAATCCAAATTTTTTAGTAAAATAATTATTCCGAATTAATTTATAAATTAAAAAAAAAAATCCAATCTTTTAGTAAAATAATTATTCCGAATTAAATTAATAAATACTTGCTTATGTGGACAAAATGCGATGACATGAAAATATAACTTGGCATTATGGGATGCCAAGTGGCATTTTATGTGGCATGCCTCCTCTTATATAAAATGTATAGATATATATATATATACTATGGTCATCATCTTGACAAAAAAAAAAAATCAAAACCTATCATCCTAACATCTTCCCTACTCATAACAACCAACATGATTCACTTGTTAAACCACACGCAAATTACAAAAATAAATAAATAAATAAATAAATAAATAAATAATAATAATAAAATAAAATTTCTTCATTTTGGCAAATTTAAGTTTTGTGGCTTCAAGTATAGCTTCTGTATTATTTTTTGACCTTGATAGACCGAGAATAATATCAACTTATCTTACACACATTGGTGAATCATGCCACCCAACGAATCTGCAATCAGATCTCTAGAAACAAAAAACAAAAAAAAAAACATGTAATTAATATTCGAATGTTCTGACATTAAGTAAAATAAAAATTAATAATCTAATATCTGATTTGGACAACGATAGAACGTACGTTCAAGATTTTAATTTGTCCTAGATGTGCGAATTACAGTTTATTTTCCACAACAACAAACCACCATTTTTAGGGTTCTTATAAATTGGGGAAGAATGAAAAAGACGAAGAGAGGGAAAAATGAAAATAAGTCAAAGTGTGTGAGAGAGAAATCGGGACATGTAAAAAATGAAAGTACAAAGAAACATTAAACAAATACACTGAAATGACAAAAAATAAATAAAATAAAAAAATAAAATAAAAAAAATAAAAAAATAAAATCTTACCCTCGTGAGCATTGCACATGAAAGGAGATAACAAGGTACCAGCGACGAGCACTATTGGCAAAGTTGGGGAACAATGGTGTAATTTTGTCTGATTTTGGACTAAACGTGAATCTGCAAAAACGTTGGGGACTAACAGTGCATTTTACTCAAAAACCAATGCTTGTGAGTTGTGACCAGTGGACTAAGGGCCTGTTTGGTTTATGACTTTTGTATTTAAGTAATGGATTGATTCTCATAAACAAATGTTTGGTATAATACTTTTACTATAAAAGTGGACCTTCATGAATTAAAAATGAATTCATACAAGAGAAGGTGATATACTGGTATGGGTGATTGAAACCTACTGATGGACCTTACTTCTTTATACTAATTTAGTAATAAACAATTCTGACACTCTCATATTTTATTGATTATTTTAATTAAAATAATTATTTTAATAATATTATTATTATCTTTTACTATATTTTCTTTCATTCTTAAACCAAATTCGAATCTAAACTTTCTTATAAACCAAATGGGCCCTAAAATATATGGCCGCACCATTTGTATCGTCTACACGATGTATATATATTTTTCCTTTCTTTTTGTGAGTGATGCGCACAGTGCACACAGTGTTTGGGTGATTAGGATACATCGATACACTAGTACGTGACCCATGTTAAGTCATTTATCGCAAGAACCACGCAGTTTTAACTTTTTAATCACTATTCTATCTTCCTTAAATAAAGTAGCTCAAAAGTAATTAAGGGGTGTCAACTTGTGATCGTTCCGGTTGCCTAACCACTTGGCATGGAGATTCGTATACATGTTTCTAGTATGACATTCTTGGAAAGTTGGCAAACCTTATCATTTTTCAAGGGAAAAGATAAGTTAGTCAATACAAAAAAAAAAGGGATAAGTGTTTCTAAATGTATTCAAGTTATCATCTTTTACTAAGTTGTATATCAAAAAATTATCCTCTAAACAATGCAAACAACTACTAATCATACTATTATATATATTTTATCATTTGTTTAGTTCGTCCTTGTGGCTAGGAATAACATTTTCGATAGTCCTTAAATTTATTGCGTCCTTGTGGTTAGCATGAAGTCAAGGTCAATGTCAATGAGTGGTGCCACGTAATAATGTCACCGGGTCGGTCAATGGTTCGTCGGGTTGCCACGTGACCGATGGCAAGATGGCAAAATATACCATTTCGCTGGATTCAACCGGGATGTTTGAGAAGCATAGGCTTGCCAACTGGGCTAAGCATAGCTTTGTTATTATACTTCACCATTACATAACCCTTCCTAAAATTTGGCTCAATAATACAAAGGCCAATTTAATGGCCTATCAATTTAAAGGTTATTTGGACTGTAAAAAATATATATATACCATCGGACTCGCTTTTTTGTGTTCTTTCTAACGGTATGCTCGGGAATTTTTTAGACTTCGCTCGACCTCAAAATGCGAAACGTCGTCGAAAAATGCGAAAACGCCCTTTTCCAGGTGCAAAGGAAGTCGAAAAATTTCCCGAAGAGTTCGGTTTTTTTGTGCTTTTCCATGGTAGATCGGAATTTTTTCGATTTCGGAACGAAACCTTCGATCGCGAACGTCGTTGTCAAAATCGTGAAAACGTTTTTCCGAGGTGCGGAAGTTTCAAAAAATTCTCCGAGCATACCATTGGAAAGAGCACAAAAAGAGTTCGACGGTATGCTCGGGAATTTTTCGACTTCCTTTGCACCTCGAAAGGACGCCGATTTTTCGACGACGTTTTCGATTTTTCGAGGTTCTAACGGTCTAAAAATTCCCCGAGCATACCAAGAAAAGCAGCAAAAAAACGAAGTCCGATAAGATATTTATTTATTTTTACAGTCCAAATAACCCTTTAAATTGATGTAGCCAAAACTAAATGAACTTTTTGATATCGAACCTTTAAATTTAGGAAGCAAGTTATGAATTGATTTAGGGTATAATAACTGAAGCTATGCTTAGCCCATTACTATGGGCTTAAGCTATGCTTCTCTCACAAACATCCCGTTCAATCCCACTCGAGCCAAATTAGGGTATATTTTACCAATGCCACGTAGACCACCCCATCGGCCCATCACGTGGCAACCCGAATTCACCCAACCATTGACCGACATTCGGTGACACGCGGCACCACTCATGCGTGACACGCATTGACCTCCGTTGACCATGCTAACCACAGGACGATTTATGAAATAAATTTAAGGATCGTTTTCAATTTGTTCCTACACAAGGACGATTTATGTAAATATCTCTAAACAAATGATAAAATATGTATATAATAGTATGATTAGTAAGTTGTTTGCATTGTTTAGGAGGATTAATTTTTCGATACACAATTTAGTAAAAGAGGGTAACTTGAATACATTTAGAAACACTTATCCCAAAAAAAAAGGAATATGTGATTGCATTCATGTGTAAATTTTTTTTAGTTTAGTATTGATTAAATAATTAACGTGCATTAGGGACTATAAAAGTCAATGCTGTACCAAAAGGGCGAAAGGGCACTACTTGGGTGTTATTCGTGGAATGCAATAACTGTTTATCCTTTTAATGAGAGTATTTAAAAAATAGCTCAGGGTCAATTTCAACTTATGCTAGGATATTAGTACAACACCAGATGTAATGGTCATTAAATTTATCCCTTTCACGTCAGTGTTACATCACAATTCAGCTCATTATCAAACAAGTGTAGTAATAACTATCGAACAAAACACATAAAAATATCCACTTTATACAAACATAAAAAAAAAAAACGAACCGTTTTGTGTCTACGCCACCAAATCATGGCAAAAAGAGAGGCACCGTGCGTGAAAGAGGGTCGCTGATTTGCTGTAATGGGGTTGCCGCATGATTGGTCACCACTACATGGTAGACCACTCTTCATTATCACCGGCCTAAAAGCCAAATGTTGCTTAAAGGTTGTTTACTTGTTTTTGAGGTTGGCCGCCAATAAGTCTGGTGAATTAACAACTATTATTAGTACGATTTTGGTGAGAACTAAAATGCCACAGATTACTTTTAACTTAAGTTTTAATGATTAGGTGTTTTTGGTCTATATGAGTAAATCCACCACGTCTCAACTTTTGTATTGTAGTGAAAAAAAATATAAACAATGAAATGGACGGTTCAACTAAAAAGTACTGTAGTTATTAAAAACAACACTTTTAAACCCAAACTGATTCGATTCCGGTAAAAAGTAACAAACCAAACCGGTTCATTTCACTTTTTACTAGGGAAGCGTAACGAAACAATAGACCCACTAGAATACAAAATACAAAATATCTGATTAACTAAAATACAAATTACAAAATATCTGATTAACTAAAATACTCTCTCTACTTCAAAATATTTATCTCTCAAAACACACACTATTTAAAAAAATATATAATTATTACTATTTTATCTTTCCTTATTTTTTTACAAAATAACAGTTTTATTCTTAATTAATTAATTAAGTTTTCTTTTAAACTTTATAATAATACTTTCAAGATAGTAAACTTGATAAAACTTTTTTAAATATATTTATTAATGGACAACTTAAATAAGATTTAAGATCATTTGAGGACAAAAGATTATTTACATACTAAGGGATCAATCTTCACCCTCCATTTTTATTTGATTTAATGGATGAGATTAATCTCAACAATTTAAAAAACTCACTTTCATCATTTTTTTTCCAAATATTAATATCTTTCAAACCGTTAATCATTAAGCGAAAAAAAATATATCATAGACGAAAGATTTAATTATCTTTCTAGATGACACTTTGATATACTTTGCAAATTTTTTTTCGTATTTTCACGTTTTTTAAAGTTTTTTTGTTTACCGAATTTCAGAAAAAATCATATATGATAAAACACTAATTTGAATATCACATGTGATATTAGTGTAATATCATATATGATATGTGATATCACATCTGATATTAGTGTAATATCACATATGATATTACATATCATATATGATTTAACACTAATATCACATGTGATATTCAATTTAGTGTTTTATCATATATGATTTTTTCATACAAATTTCAAAGAACGTAAAAAAGCGAAAAAAATAACTTAAAAACGTAGAAAAATTAATTTTTTCTTTTTTCGAAAGATATCGCCAAGCACATGCTATGAAAGATAATTAAACGCCGCTGCATGGTGTAAATATTTTCACTTAACGATTAACTAATTAAGATATTTAAATTATAAAAAATAGGGAAATAATAAAACGCTTTTAATCTCAAATATGATTTCTTTTACTGGATAATACAAAAGATGAAATTTGTCGCAGATGGTAAGCTGCATGTGAAATAATTATCCTCCTTAAATAAAACATCTCACAAAAATAGGTGAACCAATAGTTTGGACGGATAATAATTAACTAACGAGTAGTGATATGGAGGCCTAAAATTCATGCCTAAAAACATGACTAATCTATTCATTACTTGACATGTGTTTTATACATTTTATCTTTCCTCATCTCCACTCTTCATCTTGACATTACGCTCTTAATCTTTTGTTGGCATGATTTAAAAGATGTTTTACATGAGAATCATTTTCCTTAACTAAAATACAAAATATGTAATTGGTCCAGCTAGCTAACCTTCAGATAGCTCCATAAATAAACAAACAACCTTCCATTTCATTCCACCAAATAAAATCCAAGATAGATCTTCTTTTCCAGATTTTATAAACCTTTTAGTAGTAAAGTTTATAAAATGACAACATTTTGTTCAAAATCATCATTAATATTCAGACGCAAAATGGCTGAAATACAGCCATTGCTGAACAGCATTTATCTCCAAGTAGAAGATGACGATGAACAGCAGATGATCGAACCAGACAAGAATATTGCTACTCGTAGAATTGCTTCGCTCGATGTTTTTCGCGGTTTATCTATCTTCGTATGTTCTTTTCTTTATTTTTTATCAACAGTTTTTGCTTCATAATGTTGATTGCTGAACTTAATTCATATCTTAGTTAATGGCTTAATGCTAATGTATGTTTTTATTTAGTTAGTGATTATGATCACCTAGATGAAGTGATTTAAGTTTAGTTTAAGGTAAATGATAAAGACACAACTGTTATGGGTTGTTTGTTTAACTGGGCTTACAACCTTTAGGTGATTTGGGCTTCTAATTCATAAGCCTAAATTTTCCGACTTATTTTGAGAATACGTGCTTCTAGCTTATTGTGGCTTATATAAAGCTTGTAAATTATGGACTTATATAAGAATAATTAGCTTATAGAAACTCACAAGTTTTAAAATAAACCAGAAAATTATGGCTTATGAAATACAAGTCGAAATCAAATAAGCTCGTAAGCCCACAAATAAGCTTAAACAAGCACCCTTTAATAAGACACTAAGACATGCATAATTTACTAGTAACTATAACAATAACCATCCGCCCTGTGTATTATACTTATCTCAAACAGCTTTATGTACGACTATTGATGCATACTAAAGGTTCTCAATGGCAAAAACCTTTACTAAATTACACGCCTACAATGTATATAAGATTGCTAGATGCATGTACACTTGTTTTAGTAAAGTTGACATTTATTGTGTTAAATTATGATAGATGCTGCTTAGTTTGCTTGGCTTTAGGGTCAAACTACCTATTTTTTTTAATAGTTAAGTTGACATTAAACAAATATCGATCAAATTTGCGGTCGCAACTATTATTGTTTACTTTTTTACTTTATGCTGATTATTAAATGCGAACTGATTTTTGGTAAACGAAAAAAAAAAAAAAAAAAAAAAAAACTCGACGGTTCAACTCATCCTCCGAAAAGTTTCATCACACGGTCCAGTTTCAAACAACACTTTTAACTTTTAATCACAAGCTGATTCGATTCCGATAAAAAGTACGAAACCAAACCGGTTAAAGTACTCGGGAAGCGTAACTAAACAGCAAAACAACAGGCCCACCCACCAAATACAAAATATCTTATTGGTCCAGCTAGCCAACAATACAATATACATCCTCCATAAATAAATATATAAATAAACCTCACCACTTCTATTTTTAATCAATCCCACTAAATAAAATCCAAACTAGATTTCTTCTTATAATAATAATACATCTTTTGAAATTTTATAAAATAAAGTTTATAAAATGACAACATTTTATTCAAAATCATCATTAATGTTCAGACGCAAAATGGCTGAGGTACAGCCATTGTTGAACAACGTTCGTCTCCAAGTAGAAGATGATGATGATGATGAAGAGTTGCAGCAGCAACAGATGATTGCTGATGAAAAGTGCATTAGTAGTAGTAGTCGTAGGATTGCTTCGCTTGATGTTTTTCGCGGTTTATCTATCTTTGTAAGCTATTTTTTTTATATGTTGTTTTGATAATTTGATTGGTAGCTTTAGTTAGTGATTATGATCACCTTGATGGAGTGATTTAGGTTTAATTTGAGGAGAATTATATTGTTGTGGGGTGTTTGTTTAAGGATGGGTATAGCGCAAACGTGACCGGCAACTCAATGCCACGTATAACACAACCAACATCATCACCTAAATACTAAGTTGCACGGGAACGGAAACGGGGACGGCACAGGCACGGGAACATAAAAAATATTACACAACATTCAAAAATCCAAACAAATATTACTCATAATCATCAATTAAAAACTCTTAAGTCTTAACTATCAAATTGTCTTCCCAAAAACATTTAAGTAAAAAAACATAAATTAGTTGTGGTATCCTTGGAGAAAAAAACACTCCTATCCTTGCTCATCAAGTGAGAGGCTCGCAAACAAATTGCAGTTTCCAACCTTTGAGAATCGGAGATGAAGAATCACGATTATTAGTTTTGGACGGTTTGAAGTTGATGAGCCATGAGTTATGAATCAGTTTATAGGCGATTTGTCTTCTACCGACTTGGAAATTAGATTGGTTAACTAAAAATTTAAAATTGAAGCCTTTTAGTTACTCGGCCATAGGAAACATGACTTTTTGGGCCATAAACGTTTCTGCAAACGTTTCCTAGATAAGGATCGGCGTACCCCAATTAAAGAAAAGTTTCCACTTTTCCCAGGGACGTTTCCCAGGTGTAGGCGTTTCCCGTTTTTGAAACATTTCGGGTACGTGATACGGCATCCCGGCGGCGTTTCCGTGTATCCTAGCCTAAATTACCCCACTTATACACAAAAATACCTCACAAAAACCAATATTACACACACACACACCCCCCCACAAACCACATCTTTACAAGTTAGTCGGTCTTTAGACCGACTTCTCCATTTTATTTTATGCATGAAGGACGTTTTGGTTGGGGGGAGGCTAATAGTGATAGACGCGTGGGTTGGGTTCTGGACGCGTCAAGTTGCACCTTATTACCACCGGCCTAAGGTTATTTGTGTGCTTACATACATATATGATTTCGGCTTATATGGCGCAATTATTATGGGCTTATATAAGCTTATTCCGACTTATTTTGAGACTGATATAAGCATTATGGTTGTGTTTGGCGCGGGTTTTATAGAGACTTATATGGGCTGAAGCTTTTAAAATAAGTTAGCTTATAAAATAAGCTTTCTTTGTCACAGGATTTTGGAAGCTTTTATATGCCACAAGCTTCCATAAGCCCAAGCCAATTGAAACAGACTTACGGGGGCTTATAGTTAGTCAAATTACTTAAATACCCTTCAAAATATAATGGATTATCATGCAAAAGATGGAAATATCTAAATTTAATTTGATATTTCTTATGAGATTTTACATCGATAAGCTTCAGCTCCTACTAATTCGTCAAACAAATTTTTTAATAAAAAAGCTTCCGGCTTCAAGCTATAATATAAGCTCCAACTCCATCCTTAGCTCTAGCTCCAGGCCCAGCTCCATCTCATTTCGCCAAACATACCCTATAGTTTATATAAGCTTATATAAGCCCATACGTCTCAACATAAGCCAGAAAATTCAGGCTTATGAAATAAGCTCAAAAGCCCACAAATGAGCTTAAACAAAGACAACTCCCCCCCCACACACACACACAAAATAAGGTATTTACTTGTAACTTTGATAATAACTGTCCATCCAGAATTGAACTTATGTACACGCAAGAGCTTTAATCTAACTACACACAAACAGTTTATACAATATTGCTAGATGCATGTTTACTTGTTTTAGTAAAGTCGACATGTTTTATTTTAATCACAGGCACATGATTATGATAGATACTGGTTTTTTGCTTGACTTTAGGGCCAAACCACCTATTTTTTAATAGTTAAGTTGACATTAAACAAATATTAATTAAATTTGCTGTTGCTAGTTGTTAGTTGTCATTATTGTTTACTTGATTGTGATTACTAGAAATTAAATGAACTGATTTTTGCTAATCTTTTGGTGTTAAGTTAATAGCAATGGGCAGTAATGCATTTTATATTATATGTAGAATACTAGCAAGTTGACTCAAGTGAGATGAAACACTATTCAAATCAGATAGTTGCCATGTTTTTTCGATATTTAGTGATGTTTGGAAATGATCACTCATTTCTATATACAAACTACGATTGTTCCTAGTTCCAAAACATATGATTGACGCGACCAAAGTAGATGTGTCAGTGTTAATATTTTGTGTCGTTACATGTTATAATAATACTTTTGAAAAAGTTGCATCGCCCTCCTTTAATTGAATCATATCCTAGCAGTTAACGTATGGTTTTCCGTTTGTTTTTAGCTTATGGTGTTTGTGGATTATGCTAGCTCGAGTTTACCAATTATTGCTCATGCCCCGTGGAACGGTCTGCACTTAGCAGATTTTGTCATGCCTATGTTTCTTTTTGCTGCTGGAGTGTCACTCGCGATTGTATACAAGGTGGATTACTTGGCTCGAATTTGAATTGTTAAATACAGTAAGTGTTCTAATGGTGAGAGTAACTTAAAACTGAACTCCTTCTTTCTTTCTAAAATATCAGAAAACTGAAAACCGATTTGAAGCCACATGGAAAGTGATAGTAAGAGCAGCAAAACTTTTTCTTCTCGGTGTTTTCCTTCAAGGTAAATATTGCAGTTCCATCCCGGAGGACATAAATCTGACTTCAATTGCTTTTTAAGCATGTTACTGTTGATATATCAGTATGTTCTAGTTTTTGCTACCGTTGGCAGAATTCTTGCATTATATGCCACTAGTTGTTGAGTTCGTTATACGATAATGTTGACTTAGAAAGGAAACATCAAAAGACAGTAAATATAAGGAGGGAAAAAAGAGTTACTATCAAAGTTTAATGCACCATGCAGTTTGTTTAGTCTTATCCTGTTATATTCAGCACTGAGTATTTAAAAAAGCTGCATTACTCTGTGTTCATCAAAATCTCACGGATGTTACCGAGACATTCTTTCTACAAGTATAAACTAATGATCACAAATTTCCTAATGCTCTTCAGGTGGTTACCTGCACGGGCTTTCTTCTTTAACATACGGTGTTGATGTTGAGACAGTACGTCTACTCGGAATCCTGCAGGTGCCGTTTACTTGGCCCAATTGTTTATGTAACATGTTTCTATATCTTATCATCATTTATCCGATTCTCATGCATTACTGGCACAATTATGAAACAGTAACTTGTTAAGAAAGAAAAGTTGAGGAAGAACTCTTGCATAATAGTATATCCATGGTTGATGGCGTTAATTGTCACGTATCTTCCTTAAATGAAAAAAGCCTCTGACAATTGCATTATAAGGTCCTCAACACAGATGATTCCAAAGGCCTCTAGTTAGGTTAGTTCAGAAACACAGATCTACAAAGCCTTTGAGAGTCAAGTTACAATATTTTTTTATGAAACAGATTGCATTGTTCATGTTAAACATTGACTGAAACCTTTCTTTTCCTTTCTGATTTTTTTAATTATCGTGATCATTCCCAGAGGATAGCAATTGGATACTTTGCTGCTGCCGTGTGTGAAATATGGCTTCCCCGTCAAGCCTGGAAGAAAAATACATTCTTAAGGAACTATATTTGGCACTGGTGAGAACATGTATATATCACTAATTAAGGCCAACCTCGTGTTCAAGTAATATAACTTAGTGTAAAAGAGATAAAAAAATGTGAATATAGATGCTCGTCAAAAGCTTAACTCTAAGTCTTTCAATACAGAAACAATTAGGCAGGTTTTCTAATCCATGTTGTCGTTGTGGTGTAGGTTTGCTGTAATTTTCTTGTGTGCCATCTACATCGGGTTGACATATGGCTTATACGTTGCAGATTGGCATTTCAGTGACTCATATTCATTATCTTCTCTAATTTCAGAGAATGGAACTACTATTCATACCGTATGACCACTCTCTTGTTCTTCTCATATGCTTTAAATTTCATTTAAATACACCATTCTGTCTAGTCATGCATCTAGCTTGTTAAAGACAGATGTTAGCATTTTAATAAACCACTATTTGGTGTAATGGACAAAATGAATGGAAGGGAAAAAATAACCGTCTCATTAATGTTAGCAAATGTTGTTCTCGAGTATAGGTGACATGTTCTGTTAGAGGTGATCTTGGGCCTGCCTGCAATGCTGCTGGAATGATCGATCGGTATGTTCTTGGCATGGATCATCTATACCAAAAGCCTGCTTACAGAAACCTGAAGGTATTCTACTGCAAGAAGAATGGTTCACAGTTTGTAGTTAGGTGTTGTGCAGTTTATCATTTTCTGTGTAGTGTATATAATGATATTATCTGTGTACAGGAGTGTCAGATATCTAAGGGTAGCAAAGTTTTGGAATCTTCACCTTCATGGTGCTATGCTTCTTTTGAACCTGAAGGCATTTTAAGGTAACAATATTTCATCTAGCTCGGGTGATACAACTGTCTTGAGTATTTACATTGCACATGCTGGTAAAGGGACATTTGGTCAACTTTAGATGTTAAACAAACAAGTTTTGATTACAAAAAATGACTAAATATTTTATTTTTGAATAAATATACCCAGCCATTATGGTGAAAGCCGAAAGGGCAGGTAACTTATGCAAATACTTAAATCTCTATGCAAAACTGTGACAATGTACGTTTCAGTTTTCTCCTCTATACAAGTCTGAGGGAATACCGGTTTGATATTCAAAGCTAGTGCACCGGTTTACAGATTTTTTTTTTTTTTTTTTTTTTTTTTTTTTGGGTTTACAGATATTTTCTGTCATACATATTGAAATAAAGCTTTAGACCAAATACATGTTATCTTGGTCCCCAAACGTGTTATTCAAAAACGTCGCATAATTATATTGGATCTTGTACAGCTAATGACATGGTTGGAATCTTCGATGTGCAGTTCTTTAACAGCTTCTGTGGCCTGCATTATTGGACTGCAGTATGGTCACATTTTGACTGAATTACAGGTGAATCTCATTTCTTCTTGATGATTATATTATGAAATGGTGAATATATGCATGTATCAAACTATATATAGTACATATGATTAGCGATTGTGCATGATCATAGAAAACAATACTTTTGTATTGATGGTTGTTAACTCATAATTATTGACTATTGAGTATGCCAAAAACTTGAAGATGAATATGATGAGAGTGGTATACCATTTTGTTGCAGGGCCATAAAAATCGACTTTGTAGCTGGTTCCTCATGTCAGTATTGTTTCTGGTTACTGGATCCATACTTGCGCTCATAGGTATGCTTTTTGAATCCATTTTTATACTAATGACAGTTTTGGATTGACCCGTTGAATCGTGAATGGGTCGATTGAGTTTATGTTTTATCTCTAGTTTGTCAGACTGGGAAGAGTTTCGCAGAAAGGAATTGAGTCAAACGGGTAGAGACTAGAGTCACCAAATTTTTTGTTTTAATGCATAAAATCTCCCAAGAAATTAGATTGTTCGTGAAAAATTATTGTAATCATATATGAAACTAATATATTATAAAAAATCAACAACTACTTGAAAAAAGTGTTTCGAGTCAACCGTTTTAGTTTAAAAGCTGACATGAATATATTTGTTGTCCAAAAACGGGTTTACTCATCTTTTTGACTTTAAATTTCTAATCAGTTATCAAATACTGTAATATTTTAGAACAAATTCTTCAATGACAAATCATGGATTTATTGGTTGTAAACATAATATTTTCGTTTGCTATTATTCTCAGGTATCCCCTTGAACAAATCTTTGTACACTATCAGTTACCTGCTGGTAACATCAGCAGCATCAGGAATCACTTTTTGTGCATTATACTTGCTCGTAAGTACCCTTTACTCCCGTTAGCATGAACATGGACAAATAAAGTGAAAATGACTAACTGAATGGACCCTTTGGTGTAGCTAATCCAGTTGGTTAGCAGTTTTATTATCTATTATCGTTTGCTAGAAAAGGTTTACATATTCTGTAGTTAAAATTAGATTTTGACGTGCAGTGCTCATGAAACGTTATCTTATTTTGCATGTTTACAGGTAGATGTTTACGGATGGAGGCGTGTAGCTTTCGCATTCGAATGGATGGGGAAACATTCTTTAAGCATTTTTATTCTCGTTACATCAAACTTAATTGTCATTGCGCTTCAAGGGTTCTATTGGAAATCACCTCATAATAACATTGTAAGTATTTTGTTTCTTGTAGCATATTCTGAAAACGCACACGTTAAAGAATCTTCTAGTTATCTTTTGACTTGTCACTTCTAATAAACTGTTGCTTTTCTAAAGAATGTAAAAATGAAAATTATACTTGACAACAAAAGAGTAACCTGAGAATGAGATTAGAAGTTTAAACTACATTTTAAGTTTTATGTCGCCAATTTGCCAAAGTAGTATATGAATTAACTGTCTTTCTTTTTGTTAAATTCTTGATACTCAGTCTTTTCTTCTTATATGTCTTAACAGATCTACTGGATTGTATCACACGTTGTACAAAAATAGCATCTCTATGTAACTTGTTTTGCACATAGGTAAGCGTAAGTCATTCTTTCCTATACACCATTGATGCGGAATTAGTCGATATGAACAACTCTTAGATCATAACAAGAGTAGACCAATTTTACCATATAGTTATGCATAACTTCTATGCTAATTCTTGAGAGATGATGTGGTAGTCAAGGCTTGTGTATTCTTGCTACAATTACATTCCTTGAATCATAGAAAGAAAACAAAATGACAAGAATCTTATTGTAGTCTCTCTTGTAGAACCCATACCATGTTTTGTTTCAATATCTTTTTCTTTGGATTTATTGTAATCTCCATAGATTGTAATCTCCATTTTGGATTTATTATTAATCAATGATGGAGTCAAAATATTTTAAAACATCATGGTATGAAATTATACAACTAACAATTTTCGGTGCCGTTATTTGTACTTCAAATTGAACTTATATAACTTGGCATGAATGTTTGATAACAAAATGGTTTTCATTGCATGTTTAGCATAGTTCATACTTCATAATAACTCCCAAACAATGTAATTCCAAACAAATTTATGAAATTTGAGTGATATTTCAGTTCTTAGTTTTCCTGAACGTTAATGAAGTAAATGGGTCGTCCATGAAAATAGCTGTAGTTTGTTTTTTGGGTAACTATAACTTTTGACATACTAATTCGGGTCTGAACCCACCACCATATAGATGCAAAAATCGAGTAAAACCTTCCTCTTTTAGGGGAAGTTTGACGTGCCACGTAAGAGTTATTTGCACAAAACATAAAAGGGTTACTCTATACACACACCCTCCTATATTGTCACATCATGTGAGGTTTGGTCAAACCGTGTAAACCCGTGATGCATACCGCATAATCCGATAATCGCTCCAATCTCATTTGCAAACCTCCCTATATAGGAGGGTGTGGGATAACTTGCCCCAACATAAAATTGAGATTTCTCAACGAACTGACAAGTTGAAAATGGCTCTACTTACTCCTGGATGGTCCCATTTTTATACAGAAGCTATTGACTTTGGTACTTTGAAGGGTGTTGAAGGTACATCTAGACATCTAGTATTAGCTCCCATTTGATTTGAATTATTCCCCCTTTTTATTTAACTAAAGGTATCGGTTATTCTACTTACTGTAAGGGGAGGGAGTGGGATCGGGTGGTATTCGGGTAAGGTGCGTCGATTTCTACGCATGCACCTAATATCGGGTAACACGATTGGTGATGGAATTAGGTTTGTGAGGGCAAGTGATGTGGGGAAGGATTTGAATATTTGGACCGTTGGAAGGGAAGGACTAGCCTAACGGCTAGTTTGTGAGTTTAAAAAAAAAAAAAACAAAAAAACAAAAAAACAAAAAAATTCCCTTTAAAACCAAAAAACACACCCATTTTTTCAAAAAAAACACACACTAATCTCTCCAAAAAATAATAATTACCCCCACCTTTCAAGTTCTCATAAAATCCCAACCTTTTTATCATCAAAATGTCTTCCGATTCTTCCGAATTCGAATACGTTATTCCGTCTTCGTCCGACGAGCTATCCACGGGTAGCTTGTTGCAACTTATGCTAAGGGCTCAGTATCTTGAAGACACGGCAAGCTCTAGCGTACTAATATTTAAAAATCGGTATTAGGGTACAACTCCTCCAAATCGGGTAGTGTTAGGGTAAATTGGGTAGTTTTTGAGTTGGAGGGTTTTTATTGGATAGAGGTGATGTGTGCTGGAAGTTATTAGAATGCAACTCCTCCAAAGACGAAGGGGTATCTTTGGTGTCATGTCGCCAGTGTCATAGGAAAAGTGTTGTCACATCAACACCTTTTATCATAACATCAGAATTGATCACAACACCAAAAATATACTCCTTCCTCATACCACATCAAAATCTGATGTTATGGTGCATCCTATTGCCCCACACATAACCTACTAACATACAAATACAATACAAAAAACAAAAAAATAAACCGAAAATGATAGGTTTGGTGTGCTCGTCGCATGCTCCCGAAAACGCCACATGAAGACGCAGCGTACCTTGGTCTCTAAATGGATTTTGGCACCCTCTTTTTTTC
This sequence comes from Chrysanthemum makinoi, assembly GCA_910596185.1. NCBI lineage: Eukaryota > Viridiplantae > Streptophyta > Magnoliopsida > Asterales > Asteraceae > Chrysanthemum > Chrysanthemum makinoi. Next base: position 185,876,006 of record OU343219.1, on the reverse strand, counting down.
TTTTTATAATTTTGTTTTCATTACAAAACTTCAAAACTAAAAGTACGAAACTTAAAATATAAAACTTAAAAAGTCAAAAGTATTAAAAAACAATAAATACAAAATAGAAAACAATAAAAAATATCTTATTCTTCAACAAATGGATAAAATGTAAAGTAAAAAATGCCACTATCCAATAAATATGTACCAATAACATCACTTTAACTAAAATTGTTTTTATTATTTTTTCCTACCGATATCATCATTTTAGTTGTAAGTTGTCTTCCATCTCGACAAAACTTTTTATGAAAGTGCTTGTTGTGCAAGAAAGTTCATCTATAATTCGATATTATAATTTTTGATTGGACATATCATATAAAGTCTACACACTTTAATGAAGTACCAATTATGTCCTCATTTAAATAAAAAGGAAAAATAAGTTTGTATAGATCAATTATGAATACAAAAATTGTTTTGCTTAGTGGAACTTAATCATGGATTCGCTTTTACTTGAAAATATGAAAACATTATTTTGAAATTAAATAATTATCTATGATATTACCATTTGGAGATCTTAACTACTCCTTTCTCCTTTGTTTTAAAAAGAGTGTCTACAAACAAAAAATTGACAAAATATGATATGTGTAAATAATACAATAATACTAGTTTTGATTTTTACCTTCATAATGAATATAGAAATTATAAATGAGTTATTAATGCAAGTTTAATGGTAAAGTAAAAAACTCAATCATAAATTAATGTTTATATATTAAAAATGACACTTATTTTGAAACAAATAAAAATAGAAAGATGGACACTTTTTATGAGAGTACAATATGTCATCTATCTATCTATATATATAATAAACAAATGTTTTTTTGAAATTTGTACATGTCATTAAATCCATGTGGACAACTTTGCCACCTCACTAATGCCAAGTCACTAAAGCCACATGGCACATTAAAATTACAATTATCCCCTTTGTTGTTATAAAGATTATTATTTGTGTGATTTGACAAAATATAAGCGAGTTGCAATTTTGATCTCTTTCCAATTTTATGTAAAGTCTTGGTTTAAAATGTCACTTGCCATCTCCCCGATTTTGTAATTAAATCCCACTCTTTTAGCTTAATGGCAAGTTTTCTCTTTGATTTACATCTTTTTTGTGTTCATAGTATATGTCTTTTTCTTACGTTTTTTAGGTTCATGTGTTTATGGGTGTGATTACTAAACTACATCCACTTATCTTTCTTTTTTGCAAGGCTTATTTGATTTTATTTTATTTTATTCTTGCGATAATGGACCATACATCCATATCTTTTTTATCCGAGCATAGACATATAGTTCATCTCAATCTCTATTAGGTAATTTTTCATTATTATTTGTCTTTCTTTTCAAAATCGCATAGAAGAAATGTCTATCATGTGCTTATCTTAAGTTTCCTGTTGGTTTTCTTTTTTAGGGTTTATGCTACTGGGTTAAAGTTCAAGTAAAGTTTCAAATATTTTTGGTGTTATCCCTATTAGTGATGTGATCGACAACCAATAATCGATTAGTTAGTGATGCGAATGATTATTCTAAGTTTATCAGGTTTGTTTCATTGATTATGTCGTAAGGTTGATTATGTACGTAAAGGTTGATTTCATCATATGATCATATGTTCAATTCGTTGGCTTCCTTTGCATTGTTGGCAGTATTCTTTGCCACACATGAGGCCCGATCTACGTGTTTTAATGCTCCAACACTCCAAGAGACACAATTGAACCATGTTTGAATCATTTTAATTAGCAACTTTAAACCAAAGTAGCTAACGTGGTAGGTGAACCATGTGATACCTTAACCCATCTCATTTAACTATCTTTGGTCACCAAAAGTTTTGATACTTGGAATTGCTTATTTGAATAATTAGGCACTTATTTTGTGAGATTAAAAGCTTTCATATTCATCAATAAATTATGCTTATACATATATATAAAGATTTGTTTCACTTTTATGTAGGTTTAAAGATGTTAATTCAACCATTGATGAATGTGAATGTGCTTATGAAGCAACTGGTCGAATAGGGTCAGGTAAGTACTTTCGCTACTTGAAGATTGTTTAATAAAATGGCATAATTTAATTAACATTGCAACTTAATACTTATATCATTATATGTTAAAATGTTTGATGTCTTACTCAAATGTGTTTGGTTATAGCTTGCTTTTGTCGATTATTATCTAAAAAACCAACTTTCTATCTAGATAGGTATGACATCGTGGTGGTTTCATTATTTAAGGAACTTAACATTTTTAGTTATTTGAATTGTTTTACAGATTTAATGGGCATTCTAATCATCTTTGGTAGTGATTATTCTTCCCTAAACTAATATCAGGAGTGATTACATGATTACATCTGTAGTCTTTATTCATTTATTTGAAGAAAACTATTATAATCACATACAAATTTTCCCCGAAGAATTTTTACATAATTAATTGGCATGATGTGATATTTTAAAATAATACATTTTCTCTATTCTATTTATTTGTTTAGTAGATGTACAAATTATCATGTCTACTCATGTGAAAATTGATGTCCAAGTTTCAGGAGGATATTAGTTTGGTGGAGAGGCATATGATCGATAATGCTACTATTAATGAATGTATATTTTATTATTTTATGAGTATTTGGTATTTTCCATAAAAGTCAATTATTGTACATTTCTTTAAAAACTTTGTTACGCATGGGTCTACTTGTTAAGTATTTTTGTAATTTTCACCTTTTCAAAATAGGTGCCCGTGATTTTTCGGGTTTATAGGCTGTTTTTATATATACATATGTTTGTGATTTTGTACGACACATCGTTTTACGTGAATTTTGATTTTCATAAACTTAATACATTAACGGTCTCCAAAGTCAAAATAGCATCAATAATCGCATGGGGTAGCGTTATTTAGCAAACCCCGGCAAGATAAAACATAGTGTAATCTGTCATGAATTGTTTGGAATGATTAAAACTAATTCTATGATTTGAGTGTAGTTATTGAGGATTATAGAGTTCATATCCAATGATAACCTTGACAACCAATTCTTCGATATATACTCCTTTTATCATAAACGACCAACATGCCAACCTACACAATTTTTTAATTAACCATATAAAAGAAATAAAATTAGTGTTTTATGCTAGTCTTTTTTTATTTATTTATTTTTTAACAAATATTATGTTAATCTTCTCGAGTATTATCTATATATTGCCGCCGGTGCATCACTTGATGAAATTCATTTTTATCCGTTGATCAACTGCACATTAAATCTTGTCAATTCAAATTCAACAATTATCTATATAATAAAAAAATTGAGTAAAAAGTGATAAATTAAAACACTTATCCATACTAACAAAGTCTACCTACCCTTGCATGCGTAAATATAGTCAGGGTAAGTTTTTTTTTTTATTAGTATTCAAAACAAAAACCCTATCTCTTTACATTCAACTTTTGAAACCATGCATTTTGGCGCCTAAAAGTTGCTAACCACGAGCCTTATAAATAGACATGATACTCACCTTAGATTCATTCATTCATGGGTTTCTATCTTAACAAAAAGCAAGCCTTTTACCTGAACCAAAATCGAGTTATGAATCGAATGCTCTCTCCTTCATCCATTGTAGGTCAAAGTAGTATTTCAGTGTAACTTTAACCTATGTTTTTTGCATTCATACATATGAGCAACTCAAACAATGTCTTGACTATATATCATAGCAACAAAAAACGAATATGGTATTCCGGATGACTATCAACGCGAAGAAATCAAAGTAAAGTTATATATGTTACAACGTCTCATGTCAATTTTATTTATTAACCGTGACATTTCTTCTTTATATGAACAAAAAGCTGATCATGAGAATGTCGATCTTCACATGATGATCATGAGAATGTCGATCTTCATGATCACGCAGTAACACTCCTTTCTACATTTTTCATTTTGTTTGGAGTATATATTTATTTGTATCAACGCGTAATATTGTTTTAGTCTTTTAACATCAGCATGAAGACATGGCGAATCTTGATACCGATGATGAGGTGATTCGTGAATCGAAGAAAAGGAAAAAGGGAAGCAAGCTTGGCGACACGGAAATGGACCGATGTAATTGAAATCTAAAGTTCGGACGATAGAGAACATTTTCGATGGGGATGATGATACTATTTATGATACTGAGGATGATGTTTTGTCAATGTCCAATATCAAGAGGAAGAAAATGACGAGGAAGATGGTATTCTCGGTTGATCAATATTTAGTTGCTTTTCAATGTTCTAATGTCTTTGTCACGTACTTTTGTTTAGGATTCTGCTTACTGTTTTGGATGGTTCAGCCATAGGTTGAATTCATCATGTTATTGTTTTTTTAGTGAATAAATGTTATTTGGGTCATTTGATTTGTTTTCCAACTCTGTTAGTATGCTTAATGTCAAGAAGATAACTGGTTTCATTTTCATATTTGTTATTGTTATGGTTTTATAACCGTAGGATATCGATTAATAAGTACTATAAGAAAGATCATGAAACAAAATATATGAATCAGGAGTATAGTGTTATATAACAAAAGCTAATTTATTGACACAAACAGAGAATGCCACTTGAGAATAAGGTTTAATTAAAAGAAACTTTTTCTTCTAATTAACTCATGATAGAATATTCAAAAATTCCAAGACCATATAATTAATTGTAATACCTTACTGTAATAGAAAACAATGGTTTTATAATCGTAGGATATCGATTAATAAGTACTATAAAATCCAAAAGATATGAACAACACTACTAGCACCACTCTCAATCGCTCCAAACACGCTCATTTCATGGTATCTTGTGTAGTTTTTATATCGTCATTTTTCATCTTGAAAAGAAGATAATGAGTAACCAAGTAGCTATAACATCATGTGAGTAACCATGAACAAGTAACTTTCTTACTCACTATAAAAATGCTTGTGCACTTTTTCTTTTTTTTAAAATATGCAGAACAAAAGTTTATAATTTTGTTTCTTAATTATTGAATCGTTATATCCGAGCAACGCACGAGTATTGTTCTAGTTTATATTAGAAGTGGCAAATGTTACAGTTAAAATAATTACAAAATAGATCATGTTGACTTTCCTAACTGTCTTATCTTTTTCTAGATTTATATTAACTTGTTTGGATTAGAAGGAAATGTTAAAAAAGGATTATTCTTTGTATCTTTGCTTAAAAATCCCAGAGGATAATATATATTTCAATAATCAAACTAACAACCACAACATGTGCTTCATTCTTTAATAGGTTCCAAGTTTGATTCATTTAGGATGTTATGAATGACTTCCTTAATTATTACTCGTGTGTTTGTAGAATGACTACAATCGTATACAATGACGGACCCAAATCAAAAGTCTCGAGTTTTATTTTGTGAAAAAAAAAAAAAAAAAAGTAATTTAAAAATAAAAGACGATGTTCATTAAAAAAATCACTACATAAATTTACATTACACAAGAAAAATTCATGAAGTTTTCATGCATAACCAGAAACCCACATTGGTCCGCCCCTTATTGTACATTTTAGCACATATAAGTTTCTTTATGCGATTAATAATACAATGATTAAATTGTTAATTTTTTGACACATTTAAAGTTGAAATTTACTGATAGTAGTGGTCACTACTCGCGACTTATGTTAACTGAACGTAACATGAACATATTTTTTCATCACTTTTATCTCACAAATCATTATTCAGCACTAACGGCTTTTAATAACAAAAAACAATAAATAGGCGGGGAAGCCATTGTTTAGCTTGACCTCGTAACCACAAGGAGCCTAACCACGATCCCAAGTCCTAACACTACGCCGTCACTATGCTCGCTAGTTGCAAAGTCGACCCAAGCAACTTGATGCAGAGCCATCTCGACACCACTACGCATGCTCTAACAATCTATCAACAAATCAACGATAATAATGCATAGATCGGGTGCGTTTGCTTAAACAAGGGAATTACTATTGGTTTACAAACCCATCACCTTCGGTGGGTTTAGAAATTGCATACTTTACCAAACCAAACGAATACAATAGGAATGATAATCATTCCTTAATACCGATACCCTCATACTAAACACCCCTTTAGTCATACGTGTTACCAGAATATATATTATAGCTCGTTGGTGTATTGGTTTACTATTGTACCTAGGCCCATTATACAGTTATTTATACACAATATTGTAACACATATTGATCAATAAAAAGATAACCACTTACAACGTCAATAACTTGGTGCTCCTCAACATCCTGATCATGTTTGTCACTTGCAGAGATCGTTATATGGGCTTAAACAAGCTCCACGAGCCTTGTTTTGAGAGGATTGCTTGGGTCTCACAATAGTCAGTGTGACTCGTCGCTTTTCATATAACGAAAGGGGATGGATACTGCTTACTTATTATTAGATGTTGATGATATTGTGTTGACTGCCTCGTCATCTACTCTTCTACAGCAGGTTATTGCGTCACTTCATGCAGAGTTTTCAATGACAGATCTTGGTCATCTTAATTATTTTTTGGGCATTTATGTGATGCGTAATACTTGAGGGATGTTTTATCTCTCGATGATATGCACTCATGTTGACACGAATACCAAACTTGCAGCTGATGGCGATCCTGTTTCGGATCCTACTTTGTATCGTAGTTTTGCAAGGGCACTTCAGTATCTTACTTTTACATGGTCAGATATTTCTTATGCAGTTCAGTAGGTTTGCCTTTTTATGCATGATCCTAGGCAGCCACATTTCTCAGCTCTCAAGCGGATACTTCGTTATGTTTGCGGTACTTTAGACTATGGATTACAACTTTATTCGTCTTGGACATCTTCATTGGTTGCATATTACGTCTGGTGAAATTTTGGTTGACCCTACACGCGTCTATTCCAGTTATGTGTTTTATTGGCAACAATATTTTTTCTTGGTCTTTTAAGCGTCAGTTCAAGCTTTCTCGATCTAGTATTGAAGCTGAGTATCGCGGTGTTGCCAATGTGGTTGCAAAGACCTGCTGGTTACGTAAGTTATTACATGAGCTTTATACCTCAGTGTTTATAGCCACACTTGTTTATTGTGATAATGTTAGTGTTGTCTATTTCTCATCTATTCATGTGCAGCATCAACAGACGAAGCATATCGAGATTGCATTCATTTTGTTCGGGATTTGGAGCTACTTGTCATGTTCGTGTTTTTCATGTTCCGTCTCGTTATCAGTATACCGATATCTTCAACAAATGATTACCTACAGCTTTGTATGGTGAGTTTCGGCAAACGAGTGTTCCTTCCTCTCCCGCTAAAACTGAGTGGGCTGTTAGCAAAATATATATTATATTATTATGGCCCCTTGGTGTATTGGTTTACTATTGGGGAGTGATAATCACACCAAATAAACTTATGCACACAACATATTTATACATAAACCATGTTGTAACATATGCATTAGCGATGTAATATTATATTGTGTGCATCAATTTATTTGATGTGATATCAATTCCTTTACTATTATACTTAGGCCCATTATAGTGTTATCTTGATCAATAAAAAGATTACCGATTACAATACATCCATTCCCTCCATATTGAGTGGGTAACTGAATGGTGAGTATAGTACAGATTTAGTATGTGAAGTGAATCAACTAGAAGTAACCCATTAGAGCATCCCATTCATAACAATACACCAAATAACTTGAGTCGCGTCGTAGCCATCGAACTTTAACATTTAACATTAACATCCCCAAAAACACCCACAACCATAACATCCCAATAACATCAATAACATTTCATATTTTCAATTTCAACCCATAAACTAAAACAAACACTTCATTTATTAAACCAAAACAAATATTTCGTTAAAATTGAAAACATATTACAATACGAGATTAAAAATTTTACAATGAAATAAAAAAATACATGAAATTAAAAAAACACCTTAAATTAGCGTTACAACATAAAGGAAATGACAACGAAAAAAAAAAACATAGCAAATGCAAATTCATCATCATTAAATCTCTTTGTTGTTGTCCATGTCGTTTCAAGATTTTTCACCCAAACATGCTCCATTATGTCACATTTGAGTTGGGTATGCTCTTTTTGGTGGTGTATTTCTTTGCCTTCATTTGTGAGTATCACACCTTTCGACCCATCTTACGTTGCCTCAAATTTCTTTGATGGATCCCCGATTCATTATAGTCACGTATCAAATTTTGATCTTTTATAATCATGTTATGCAAAATATGCAACAATACATGATTCTATTATCATGGCAATATCCCATTGGCGTGCCGGTTGTTGTAGTATACCCCAACGGCCTTGAAGAACACCAAAAGCACGTTCATATCCTTTTCGGGCACTTTCTGCGTCTCCTTTTAAAGAATGCGTATGTTTTCATCAGTTGTTCTTGCCGTGAAGGATTTGACGAAAGTTGCCCATTGTGGATAAATTCCATGACCAAGTAATACCCTGTTCATACCTAGTTCCGATTGACCATATAAGGTACTCTTGGGGCATTATCGTGAAGATTCGTCGAATAGCGGAGGTTATCTAAAACATTAATATCGTTATTTGCCCCGCCATCCCAAAAATGCATGGGATCCATAAATCTTGAGAAGCAACAACTGGCATAATTGTTGGGTATTTTTATCACCTAGCAAATGCCCTTGCCAAGCCACTAGACAATTTTCCATTCGGTGCATACGATCGATGCTACAAAGCATTCCCGGAAAACCATGTTTTTCTTCATGATGTCGATAAATTTTTTGAATGTCGGCCCATGTTGGTTTTCTTAAATACTCTGGCATAAACAAATCAATAATGCATTTGTTAAAATTATCAAACATATAGTGAAGTACTCGCACCCATTTGCAAGTATTCATCAAATGCATCGGGTGAGGTCCGAAATGCGCCAATTGGTATATGGCGACGTACTATTAGAACACTTATACTCATTCGACCACAAGCATCGGGTGTTTGACTAAAGTAATTAAAATGATCCGGAATATTATCGGAGTATAAGATTCAATACCTTCAAATATTTGCGGGAATAGTTTACATCTCATACTAAATCTTCTCACGAAAATTGGTTTGAATACTTACAACCTTATACGAAAATAATGCGTTCGCGTAGGCGTTCACTGCTGCAAGTTCACGTTCACGATATACATGGATGCGAGAAGGTAAGATGTTGAGATTCAATACCTTCTTCTTGTTCAACTGAAGGTGATACTTTTATGCCTTGGCGTAATTGGAAGTCTGCTAAGTCTTCTCGTCGACCAAAGAGAGAGGAATATCATAGAGCGATTTGGATCCATTGTGGCAATTTGATTTTTGAATTATGAAAGTGTGAGAGGAAGTATATAAAGTGTGAGAGGAAGTGTGAAAAAAATAGAGTTTTAGTTGAGTATTTATAGTGGTAAAACTAGTTAGGGAGGCTAATTTTGAAACTTTTTGAAATTCTTTTTAAACCTAACAGGATACTAGCCGTTTAAGGGACTAGAAGTGAAATTTTGATTTTTTTTTTTTTTTTTAAAACCCCTAAAAGGGTGTTAGTGGAGCAACGCCCAGGCCTTTAACGGCGTTATAACATACATTCAACGTTATTGGCCACTAACGGGCGTTAGTTTGGCTTTAACTGCCGTTGCAGCGTTAGCGATGAGTGATCTTATAGTGTTATTTATACACAATATTATAACACATACTGATCAATAAAAGTCCATGGTTGAAACCGAGTCTCTATCGAGTTGGAGCACTTGGGACCCATATTTTGAGTAGCTAAACAACATACGGTCCCAATTGTCATTATGACAAGATTTGCAACAAAATACGATAAATATGACGTCGTTTTCGTTTTACTATTTTGACGAAGAAAAAAATCATTTTGCGTAGATTTTTCTTAATTATTTGCAATTTTTAAGTACTAACTCTAAATATGAATCAAACAAATAAAGTAATAATCTTATTCTCATGGATCGTTTCGAATATAACTCTTTCAAGTAAAATGGATTGATGTTATGTTTTCAAAGGTCAAATAATCTAAGCATTCGTGTTTGCTTCATAATTGTAACTTTGATATACACCCGACAAGAAGTTTTTAGTCTCTACTAAAAAAACCATATCATTATACTCGAATTTCAGAAAATTACAACCGAAGAATCATTACACAAATACGATGATAAGAGGTTTTCTCAAAACCAAAATATTAACTAACGTTAATACTTGTCTTGATGTGTCTAAAGTAACATTAGACATCATTACGTATCACATATGGTTTGTATATGTTTTGTTTGCTATGTACTACTATTTTCATATGTAAAAACCGTATCGTATAGTGAGTAAAACCCTTGCTCATGTCAAAATCACGTAAAATTTCGAAGCTGCCCTTTAGCCACTCGTTAGCTAGAAGCCAAAAGAAAACCACGTCACTTGACCGTTAACTTTAACAAAAGGAAAAGAAAATAGTCAAAATACACAAAAGGTTTAAAAGGATTTCGAAAACATGCGAAGTCTCCGGAAAGATGGAGGCATTTCGTGTCCTTTTCTTATTTATATTTGTTGAATTATGTTTCACTCATAAGTTGATGAGAAACACAGACTCGTATAATTAAAAGTATGACCCTTTTGATTATTTTAAGTCATGATCACGCTACAGATGAACATAATTATCGATTGACTATGCCTTATCAATAACTTGAGAAGTTTTGACATAATTGTTCTATGTTTATTTTTCCTAATTACAACCAGCAGAAAGGTATATATGGTCCCCTGTGTTTAGGTACGTTTGTTTTAGCTTTGGACAACTTAACAAAGCTCTATTCGCGGTATCTAAGAGCCTGAGTATGGAGAGTTTTAACATCTTTAAAGTTCATTTTTCATAATCATTGGTGAGTTAAACCATACCTCTTGGTGTCATTGGTGAACCAAAGGTATTTGAGCCATTCCAATGGCTCAAGCCATTTGTGATGTTTGGTGGTTTTTTTGTTTTGTTTTTTTGTGTATTTTTAGTGAGGTATTTTGTGAGATCCAATAACATGTTAGTGGTGTGTTATGAGGGAGGGTGTTTTAGTTATTGGTGAGTTATTGGGAGGTGTATGATTTGTCGCTCAGGTGGCATACCAATAACGTGTTATTGGTATAATACCTTGTGCTCTAAGCCAGAGTGCAATGGGTGTGATGCATCGTTTCACTTTTCATTTTTCTCCTTACGCCATTTGCATGTGTGATGTGTCTATCACTAGCCAAGGAGAAAAGAGGTGAGTGAGTGGTGAGGTGTTCATCATTCGCGTTGATGTAAGTTTTATTATTTATTTAATTTGTGAGTGTGTGTAGTATTTTGTGGGATACGTTTGAAAAATGAGAGATGTGTTAAATGATGGTGTAATGTTAAGGTGAAAAGTGAGAGAGTGGTGTTAAATGGTTACAATTGCATCTAGTCTTAGTTATAACATAATAGTGGTTTGCTCGAGTAGTTTGATCATTTTAATCAACGGGAAGAAAGTTGATCTTTTACATGCGTATAGATGTAAGATTGCTAAAACTATGGACTTGTCGAAGTACTTACTAATCCCATTAAAATTTTGTTTTTGGGTTCTGCTCCTTAAGGTTGGCCATTGTGGCAATATCTCCTAGACTCTCACTACAACTTTGGTCACGCCTGAGAGGCCCGAAATCACCCTTCCCGATCACGAACTTGATTAACAAATAAAATTGAGAGTGAATTTGTTTTTGTGTGTGGCGTGTGTATTTTAATATTTAAATAAGTACAATTATTATGTATTAGTAAATAGTTAGGAAGGGTTACGGGAGTGTGAGTGATGCATAAGTGAGAGAGAATGAATAATAAGCGGACGATGAGTGAGAATGACAAGTTAACGATAAATGAGAGGGTTTTGATGAGTCACAAGAGCTTCAGGTGTGGATCATGTTGGAGCTGGCCAAAATGACATGGCATCTTTCACAGCTAGCCACCACATCGTGCAACTAAGCCATAGCTCCTCATTTCACTCTTCGTCGTGTAGACGATGAGGATTTGGTTTGTACTCTTTTATTATTATTATTATTTGTTTATAATGGTTTGTGTGTGTGAAAAAATGTGTATGTGGGACCAAAATGAGTAAGTTGATGTTAGCTGTGATAAAGGAGGTTGTAGAAGGGGGTTTGTTAAAGTGATGTGATACCCCGTGGACCCCAAAACAAAAATTACTCATCACACCTACAACAACAACAACAAAAATATTACTCATCACACCTAGCGCTCTTATATTAATCTAAGAGCACAAGGTGAGAGAGATACAAATAACACATTATTAGTATGTCAATCTGTGTCATCATGCACTCACAATAACATCTGAAATAACTAAAACACATTCCCCATAACATATCACTTAACGTATTTATTAGGTCATAAACTTCACTTCAAAAATATTCATACTTTCACTTGTCAAAAAAGAAAAAAAAAACAAGAATGCAAATAGCTTGGCCATTTACATTGCTCAAAACGTTTGGCTCAGCGAATGGCACGATCTTTAGGTATGATTGACCTGCGCGAATTGCGTCATTTATTACATCAATGATACTACATACAAATGCTCTTATGAGTTATGACAACTCTAAGGTCAATATGTCATGAGTCCATTTAAGTTGTCATGCAACTAATCCAGGTGAACTTTTAATAAAAGAACTTCGTGTTAGGATGGCTTGTCAAATCAAAGTTTTTGTATGAATCCATAAGAATATATGAAATTCTTGCTTTGTGTAGAATGTCATTATAAAAGTTGGTAATGAGGATTAATCAAGCAATGATTTACATCCGTTGCTTTACTCCAAGTATTCAAATTCTTAAGTTACTTAACCATGTAATTTTTATTATTATTATTATTATTATTATTTTTTTTGAAAGGCACTTAACCATGTAACTTTTTAAAGCTTTCTAAAGTTAAAAAGTCATACACATCAACAAGGTTCCCTATGTTATTAAAGGTCTATATCCATTACTACTCTACAAGAATACATTTCTTTGGATTGTTCTCCACCACAAGAAGGGTAACATGGCAATACAACTACACATTTACTTTCTTATCTTAGACGAAAGGACACAACGTGATAAAAAGATCAATGTCTTTGAAGTCTTTCAAACAGGTTTTGTCGCTACAATTTCAGAACAAAGAAAGTGGTTAATTTAATGAATACTTATACTATAGGATATAATCCTCTTTGCTGACATATCATTGACATGGAGGTTTAAGATCATTTATTTTGGTTAGCATCCGATGTGCCCTAGTACTTTCACCATGGCCCATGAACTCACAGGTCACCCCATTCAATAAAAAGATAGGGTCCAAAATAGACACGATAAAAAGTTGAAGGACATGCTTAGAGGGGGTGGGGAGGTTAAACGTTATTGACATCTGGCGTATTGTACTTGTCATCACATAATATAGCAAATAAGCCCAAAACATAAGCCCTCCTTCATAACACAATAACATGTTATTGAGTCCCACTTTTCATTTTATTTAATTTAATTAGTTTAAAAAAGCGTTTGCGTCGGCCATTGAAATGGCGGAATCTTTTGGACGAGAATGGCGGGAGATGGTGTGAGCAATGGCGGCGCCATTGGTGATGATGGTTGCAACTTTGCGTGTTATTCGCTCCCTCACCGTGCCCTCTTAGAACTATATTAAAAGCAACAAAACCAACGACACCAATTTTAGCTGTTATAAATTCCAAACAAGGGAAAAAACGATAAGTAGGGTCATTGGTCTATCTGAGGTTGTCGGATCGGGATCTTTAAATATGTTTTTCTTTGCGAGATCGTGATTGTAGATCGGATCGGGATCTTAAGATCCTACTCAATGTTATTTCTTAATAGTTTATGTAATTTTATACAAATCTACAAATTCTAATACATTATAACCACAAATACTATGAATGTTTCATATAAATGTTGTCCTAAATTATGATTATAAAATGTTTAAAAAGATTATCATGTTGTTTTTAGAATTCTAAAACAAACAACCCATAAATTTGTAGTTTTAGTTTTATGTCAGGAAAAGTAAGATCGGATCGGATTAGATCGTAAGATCGTATGGTCAAAATCGTGATCCTATAAGATCTTAAGAACTGCAAGATTACATGTAAGATCAGAATCGTTTTTCTTTACTGATGTCGTAAAATCGTAAGATCCAATATGAGGATCGGGATCACCTACACTTTATGCATTTAGCCGTTGTACAAAGTGAGGTGTATGATAGGCTGTCAAAGAAGTGCCCACAGGGGATTAGGCCCCTCACCCAAAGAACCACTGATTATCTTTGCACATGGTCTTTGCTGTACTCTTGGACCCCACTTTTCCACTACTCTTCCAAGCTTTTCTTGTGTAAGATATTTGCAAAAACAGTTCTTTTAGTATTGCTAAATTACTATTAACCCCTTCAAGAAAGTGGTCATCATATGACTGTCCTAATGATAATGCTAGTTCAGGTCATCATATTTTTTTTTACAGTTTTCATCAATGTTTTAAAAACCGGGTTATTAATCGACCCGGTCGAGTCACCGGTCTTAGGTTTGGCCGTGGGTCGGCCGGTTTCATTTTTTATATTTTATTTTTCCGAGCGGGGTCACCGGTTTGATCACCGGGTCAACCGGTTCGACCGCCGGGTCTAACCGGGTCAACTCGGCTTTCATAAAAAAAATTTGAAAAAAACCAAACCCGGCCGGGTTTCATGACCAGTTGAGCGGGTCAACCAAAACCAACCCGAATTGCTAAGGTTGACCGGTTTTAGAAACAGTTTTTGACGTTTTAGTGGCGGGTGCGGTCCGACCGGTTGAACCGGCCGGGTCGACCCGGGTTTGAAAACATTGGTTTTCATGTCTACACTTCAAAAAATATAAAACTCAAAACACAATGTTCACTATTTCATCAGTTGGTGCAAATTCTCGACCAATCAAAGGTCTGTCGTTCATATGAATCTCGTCAAGATAGTAATCCACAATGTATTTGACCTCAATATTTAATGGACATAAAAACAAACTTCTCTATCTTTCTTGTTAGTTCAGGTTTCTTGGTTATCCTGTTCACATAATCTTATTTATATCATGCATATTTGGTGGTTCATTGGTATGTAGCTCTTTGCTAGCTCAATTGCTCCTTTTAAGAAATTGCTATCTTCACTTTAAGAAAAAGCCTAACTTAAATAACGTACTTATGTAGTACTTTAATGGGCTTATTTAGCCAATAAGCCTTTTCATAAGATTCCATTCCCAAATAACATGACCTCAAAAGCCTCAATAACAACCAACCTAAACCACAAGGACCATAACACAAAAACCTCCAAACTCCTCACAATTCAAAAAATCCCCAAACTACCCTTCCAACTTATCCAAACACCAATCATTCCCTCTTATAAAAACACCCACCCACCACCTTTCCAAAACACACACAAAAAAAGCAAGAAAAAACACAAACACAAAAACCATGTCAAAAGAAGTGAGTGAAACAGGCGAAACAGCAAGAAGAGACTATGTGGACCCACCACCAGCTCCACTCCTTGACATGGGGAGCTTAAACTCTGGTCATTTTATAGAGCTTTGATTGCTGAGTTTGTTGCTACACTCTTGTTTCTTTATGTAACTGTTGCAACTGTTATTGGTTACAAGAAGGAGACTGACCCATGTGGTGGTGTTGGTATTCTTAATTATGCATGGGCTTTTGGTGGCATGATCTTTGTTCTTGTTTACTGCACTGCTGGTATTTCTGGTATGATGTTTAAAACATATTTCTCACTTTTTCTGTTTTTACTTTTGCTTTTATGTTTAGCTTATGATACATGTTTAGTTTTGAGTTTTTGTTACATGTAACATACTTTTAGTTTTCTTTAATCTTTAGTCATTTACAGATATGGTATACTACTATACTTTAGTTGCTCCTATTAAAGTTTATTAGAGGTGGCAAAATGTGCCCAAAAGCAAAAAGATGGCTAAATGGGCAAATTTTTGAAAATTTTGGGCACATTTAGCCTTTTTTTTTTAAAATGGGCACATATAGCCCATTAAAAACTTAATACTAAGGACACATTTTTTTTTCTCAATTGTAGAAGGTTATGATCATTTTAAAGAAATATTTTTTTATATAATATATATAAGTTTTCTAATATAAATAAGATATTACGGTTAAAGAATTTATTTCTTCGTTTAAGGTCTTTTATTAAGCGATTTGTATAACATGTGCCCGTGGCCCGTGCCCGTGCCCATTCTAGCCCGCACCTCTAAAGTTTATAATGATCTGAAATTTTATAATATGACCATAATACCCCTGAAAGTATGCATACATGCTATGAGCTAGGCGAAATATTCTAGGGGTATTATGGTCATTTAGTCAAGAAAATACCAAAAGGAAGTGTATATATTGACATAAAAGATAAAACAGTAATGGAAGTGCCTTAAAGTGTGTTTGTTCAAGCTTATTTTTTAAGCTT
The DNA here is from genome assembly GCA_910596185.1 of Chrysanthemum makinoi. Classification (NCBI taxonomy): domain Eukaryota; kingdom Viridiplantae; phylum Streptophyta; class Magnoliopsida; order Asterales; family Asteraceae; genus Chrysanthemum; species Chrysanthemum makinoi. Next base: position 185,859,541 of record OU343219.1, on the reverse strand, counting down.
ATCATCTTATTTGGTTTTGGCTTTTGTTTGATAAGCTTATTTTTTTGGGTTTAATTTGAAACTTTCTGTTAAGTTTCAAAGCAAGCCGGAATAAATGAACTTATGGACACAGAAGGCAAAATCACATAAACTCGCAAGCCCAAAAATAAGCTAAATAAACGCTCCTAATATGACTTGTAAACCCATTAAGGTAATTTGACCCATGGTAATTTGACCATAATACCCCTGAAATTAGTTGCACTTGCATGTTTTAAACTCACAAAGAATTTTGGAAGTAACATGATTAAAATTTGCAAAGTTAAATTATCTTTTTGAAATCCATGTCTAGATTGAATATTACTATAATACCCTTGAAGGAAATCTAATATTTGTGTGTTTGAAACTAGGTGGACACATCAACCCTGCTGTTACATTTGGGCTATTCTTGGCAAGAAAGGTGTCTTTGATCAGGGCACTTGGCTACATGGTTGCACAATGTTTAGGTGCAATAAGTGGTGTTGGTTTGGTTAAAGCCTTCATGAAATCCTACTACAACAGATTAGGTGGGGGTGCAAACTCAATAGCACCAGGGTACAACAAGGGTACTGCCCTTGGTGCTGAGATTATTGGTACATTTGTACTTGTCTACACTGTTTTCTCAGCTACTGACCCTAAAAGGAGTGCACGTGATTCTCACGTTCCTGTATGTGTACTTGTTACTTTTGTTGTTTGATATGTTTAGGGTTTGTGTTATTTGTATGTTGTGTATTGAAATTGTGCTAATTTTTTTATAGGTTTTGGCTCCATTGCCTATTGGATTTGCTGTGTTTATGGTGCATTTGGCTACTATTCCTATTACTGGAACTGGTATCAACCCTGCTAGAAGCTTTGGTGCTGCTGTTATTTACAACAATGAGAAAGTTTGGGATGATCAAGTAAGTTTTCATCTTTTTTGCTTTTGCGTGTATTGCTAATTTTTGTAAAAACATAAGGTTTTTCTAATTACAACCTGTCCAAAATAATTGTGTTTATAGTCTTGTTTGATTTTTCTTTTGCAACTTGTACAATGTGTAATGATAGTATTGTAGATTATCTAGTGTTGTACAATGTAATTATTGTACAATGTACAATGATAGTATTTTATTGTAGTACATTGTTTGATTAGAGTATAGCTAGTAAATGTTAAGTTATAAATGGTGTGTGTGTGACTGTGTGTTGGTGCAGTGGATTTTCTGGGTTGGACCATTTGTGGGAGCATTGGCAGCAGCTGCATACCATCAATACATTTTGAGAGCTGCAGCTATCAAGGCCTTGGGTTCATTCAGGAGCAACCCCACAAACTAAGAGGAGATGGGCATTTGTGTCTACTAAATTATTTCTTCATTTATCAACTTTTTTCTATCTATGATTGTGTATTATTTATGAGAGGTATGAAGAATGGATGTTTGAATTAGTTTGCTTTTTTATTAAGACTAGGTTTGGTTGTGTATTTATTTGGTCTTGATTAGTGGAAATGGTGGTGTTGTTTGGTTCTACCTGTTTTTGTGTCCTTGTTAATATCTTGTTTATGTTGTGTTTGTATTGGCATGGTTACTATAAAATTATTCCCTTGAGGAAAAAAATTATATTGTTTGTTTGCGGTAATTATATCTTGATTAGTCTTTACTGTATCAGTTATCCGACAAGGTTTTATTGAAAGTTACACGTTTGTAACACTTCTACATACGGCCTTAAACCAAGTCTTAAATACTACTAGTATAATTCTAAAGATGGATATTGCATTGACAGAGTTCTACACTTCTACTTCGATACTTTGCGGCAAAGATAGAATATCCTATTGTTGTTTGGTCATGCTATGGTACCAAGGGAATATATCAACTCCTTCGCAACAACCTTGCTTCAAGAGTACAGATAGATTATGACAAAGAGTTGTTGAGTTTGAGTATACCTATTTATTTACACATGTTACAATGCTTGACCCACAAGGTTAAAGTGATATCCCAACTCAAGTTTAGCTTAGTTCATCCCTTAAAAGTACAGCCCAAATTGAAATGTCATCTTGGTTAATACTGTTTATTTTCTATCTTCATGGTCTAAACTTGGTTTGTCTCTTGTTTTGTAGTAGCAATGTATCAATAGGAGAGAGACCGGGTGCGTGATCCATGGGTTGGTACGTGATCGACTCTAACTTTTTTTTTTTTTTTTTTTTTTTTGAAGGGCAAATAAATACTAAATATAAGAAAACTCAAGACACAAATACAAACCAGTAAATAGAAAACATGTGCCCTTTTCTATAAGACATAGATACAGGGCTGAAAACATGTCGGCTCTAACTTTTGATTCTGTCAATTTGCTTGCAATGTTTGCCATGATTCGAACAATACCCTTTATTTCTTCAAATTGTATAAATTAAACATTCGTAAATGTTTTCATATACTTGTGGGCCATAAGCAATGTTACACTACAAAAAAAGTGGCAATAGTACACACTTTTTTTTTCACACTTGTGAAGATGTGAACAATTGTAACATGTTAGCATGTGAGTGTTATGCAATATTATAGACACATAATATTAAAAATTCACACTTTTAATAGTAGAAAAATTATACATCTAAAATGTGATTAAATAACATTCACGATTACAAGTGTGAATAAAAATTTTGTTTTCTTAACACATAAAGATGTGTAAAATATATATATAATTTTGTAACACACTTAAGTGTAAAAAATTATTAAAACCTTTGTATAATTTTGTAACACATGGAAGTGTGAACTTTTGTAAAATTTTGTAACACACTTAAGTGTAAAAAATTATTAAAACCTTTGTATAATTTTGTAACACATAAAAGTGTGAACTTTTATATAACTTTGTAACACATAAAGGTGTGAACTTTTCTAAATAACCACGTGTCATGCATATACACCCATCTCTTCTTATTGTATGAATATTATAAAATAAAAAAAGTAGTGTATATCCCAAATAAGAGTACGCGCGTGTATTCATATATCCAGTGTTACACCCAATTCATATATCCCCAATTCATATATCCCAAACACTTGACCAATTCGATTTCACAATATCCCCAATTCATATATCCAAACACTTAACCAATTCGATTCACACACAAAAAACCTAATTCGATTAACCAATTCGTTTGTGTTAAACAATGGTACGCTCATACTTTTTATTTTATTTTTCCGACGTAATGCCGTTAACCGTTACATTTTTTAACAAAATTTTGCTATTATGTACTCATATTTTCATCATTTTTTTTTTTATTTTTTTATTTCCAGGTTAATATTCAAGCTGACGTCACTTTTCAGTTGATCGGAGTGCCGTTGACGGAAAAGGTTTAAGCTCTTAAATGTTAACTTTTTTTTTATTTTTATTTTTATTATATTTTTTGGAAGTTATATCGTCCGTACGAGCTGACGTCACTTTTTTTGATTATTTTAAAAAAAATGTTGAGTAGATGAACGGTGTTTATGAAGATATTTGATCAGATTTAAGTTTTATATTTGTTATAAATGCATGATATATTGTTTATTTTTAGCTATTTGTGTTTGTTTGTGAAATAGGTGCTTGTATCGTGTGGCGAGTTTGATTTAGGTTATTGTTGCTTAAGTTACTTATCTACATTTTTGTGTTTTGGTATTTGTGTGGAATTTTGTGAGTAGATGAAGGATTATTGTTAAATATTTGCTCGGATTGATGTTATGTTTGCGTAATAAGAGATATACATGATTTGTTGTTTATTATTTAGGCGTTTTTGATATTTGTGTGTGTGTGTGTAATGATAGTTGTGAATAAGCGCTTGTTTGCTTTATTTGAGTGCGCCGTTACTTGTATGCTTTGGTAGAGTAGATATTGTTGTTTTAAGCCACGACACATTTTGAATTGGAAGTAAGTCAAGTTATTGGAAGAAATAGAGTATTTGTCTGTTTAGGTATCTTTTTAAGCAGAGATATGCATGATATATTGTTTATTATTTAGGTTTTTTTTAACTGTTTTGGCGTTTGTGTAATATAGATGATGTAATAGTAGGAACTTCAAACTTATATGGACGAATATGATTTCGGCCATTGATGCTTAAGTCACCTTTTTTGTATTTTAGGTATCCGTGTGAAATCTTGTGAGTAGATGAACGATTATTGCGAAAATATTTGCTCCGATTGAAGTTATGTTTGCGTGATAAGAGATATGCATGATATGTTGTTTATTATTTAGGCATTTTGAATATTCATGTTGTGTGTGTGTGCGCGTGATGATAGTTGTGAATGCTGAATAGGCGTTTGTTTGCTTTATTTGAGATTGATGTTACTTGTATGCTCTGGTTTTGGTAGAGTAGATATTGTTGTAATAAGGCATGACACATGTTTGGGCTTTTAAAACTTGATAATGGTAGTATCAAAGGAAATGCGTATGGATTTGCTCGTGTCAATTCTTTTTTTTGTGAATTTTTGTTTGTGGATGTATGATGTCTGTGCAAAGGTTTCGTAGTATTGGAAGTATGTCTTCTTATCGGAAGAAATAGAGTACCAAGCGTTATTTGTTTAGTTTTTTTTTATTAGAGGTGTTTTGTGTGAAGTTGATGTTGTCAAGTTGTAGTTGTATGTGAAACTAGGATCATCTACATGTGTATTTTTTATTTTATTATTATTATTATTATTGTTATTATTATTATTATTATTATTATTATAATTATTATTATTATAATTGTATAGACATGTTTAGGTAAGCGGCATAAATGGATAAAAGTTGGATTAAAGCTCATATAACAAGTAATACCTTTAAAGAAGGAGTCAAGTCTTTTATTGAATTTGCTCGTGCTAGAAGTATAAGAGGAGTAATTGCTTGTCCATGCCTTAGATGTTGTAACGTTGATCATTGGGACGTAAAAACTTGTCATGGCCACATATTGCGTTATGGATTTTTACCGGGGTATACAAATTGGTTGAGTTCATGGGAGACTTCGAACCTTTACAACCATCTCGACCTAGTTTTCGAGAATACTACTTTTGGTGAAGATGAGATAAGAAGTTTGGTCCGTGATGCTTTAGGTCATTTACCTTCAAATAGCCCACTAGTGGTTCATGGGGAGAATTATGTACCTTCACAACCATCTCAACCTAATTTTGTTCATAAAACTCCTTTTTGTGAAGATGAGATAAGAAGTTTGGTCCATGATGCTTTAGGTCATTTACCTTCAAATAGACCACTAGCACATGATTCAATGGTTGAAGACAATGTTGGTGAATCTTCTCAAAGTTCTCATCGTAGGGTTGAGGATGAGAATGTCGGTGAATCTTCTCGAAGTTCAGATTATAGTGTTGCGGATGCTACATATAAGAAGTTGTTAGAAGAATGTGATAAAGAACTTTACCTCGGTTGCAAGTATTCCAACTTGTCTTTCACGTTACACTTGTATCATGTCAAGTGTATCGGTGGTGTATCTAACAAGACTTTTGGTATGATTCTAGAGCTAATAAGGGATGCTTTTCCTCATCTTACATCATTACCATCCTCGGTTAGTGAAGCAAAAAAACTAACTAAAGATCTAGGGCTTGGTTACGAGAAAATCGATGCTTGTCCTAATGATTGCATGATTTATTGGGGTGCAAGGAAAGGTCAAAAATCTTGTCATATTTGTAAAGCTTCGCGATATAAAGATGATACGGTGATGGCGGGTGAAAGTTCAAAGTCGAAAAAGTCAAACAAGCCGGCAAAAGTTTTGCGATATTTCCCCTTAATTCCAAGACTAAAAAGGCTATACATATGCGAGAAAAGCAAAGGATATGAGGTGGCATAACATGGGTCGAACAATGGATGGAAAGTTAAGGCACCCGGCAGATGGTCTTGCTTGGAAGAAATTTGATGCCCGATATTCACAATTTGCCTCGGATCCGCGAAGTGTCAGGCTTGGCCTTGCTAGTGACGGGGTTAATCCTTTTCGAACAATGAGTACAACACATAGCACTTGGCCAGTGTTGTTGATTCCTTATAATTTACCTCCGTGGATATGCATGAAACGACAGTCTTTTATTCTTTCACGAGTATGAGAAGACGTTGTTGAGCGAGGTTGAGATAATAGGTAAACTTTGCACGAGTCATTGTGCTTATCATATTTCTGTAGTGTATATTATATTCTAACAATGCATAATTATCTTGTAGATGGTGATGGAAACTTTCTTAGGACACAAACAATGAACACAAAAGAAGTGTATAAGCTAGAAGCGGGTGAAATAATTGTGGTTCCTTTCAATGACAACAATCAACCCATCAAATCTGCAGGAGGTTTATTTACACGATTCATGACCCTACTTGTGAAGGAACCCAACTTATGCCCCCTCGATGCAAAGAATTTGGAAAGAATGCAAACAGTTGTGGTATCGGTACGCTAACGAACTGAATTAATTACTTTGATTATCATTTTTTTGTTCTTTTGAGCTTTCATTTTACTTTAAATTTTTCATTTTAAATTGAAGTAAAAAACAAGAAAATATGCATAGAATATATTTACTTAGCATATGCGGTGTCTAAGCACTTATGAGTTCTGGATATAACTATTTCTGTCTCAAAGTCAAAAGTTGTTTTCTCAGTTCTGAATGCTCATGTTTCTGGAATTTTAATTCATACCTCTCTGGTTAACATTGATTGAAACTTGGGATTTTATAACTCTTGTTGGTGATCTATTTAAAGGTATTTTTGGATTAATTTTTTGAATTTTCTATAATAGTCAAATCAGTGTTTCAAATGGGTCCATATTGCCCTGTTCACACACTCAGTGTTAACTGAGTGTGTAACAGGTTTGTGCAGAGCTTGTGGAAAGTTTAAAACAGCTTCTCTCAAGCTCAAGTTAGGTTTATAAGTCCTTTGCTAGGTACTTTAGAGATTTCTAATTCTGGTTTTGAGATCCTATCTTGTTTCCTAGGTATTTTTAAGCTGGAAAGTAGTACACTAGGCCTGTTTGGTTAATACGATTTGTGCTCAGTTGCTTGTAGTTTGTGATTCACTAGTAGAAGTAAGTTGCCCTGTTCACACACTCAGTGTTAACTGAGTGTGTAACAGGTTGTCTTGCAGAGCTTGTGGAAAGTTCAAAACAGCTTCTCTCAAGCTCAAGTTAGGTTTATAAGTCCTTTGCTAGGTACTTTAGAGATTTCTAATTCTGGTTTTGAGATCCTATCTTGTTTCCTAGGTATTTTTAAGCTGGAAAGTAGTACATTAGGCCTGTTTGGTTAATACCTGTTAAGCATTGGATTTGTGCTCAGTTGCTTGTAGTTTGTGATTCACTAGTAGAAGTAAGTTGCATTAGGTTGATACTAGCTGCTTTTAGCCTCACTTAGTTTCTTGTAGCTTCTGGTTTCATTTTGTAGCTTTTTGCTCATTTCTTATAGCTTATTCAAAATCAGTTACTAAGTAAGTAGTATAATCTGAATTTATAAGGAGTGTTTGATAATTTTCATTGCATCTTAGTCACATTTAAGACTTTTCTGGAAATTTTCATAATTTTCTATAGTTTCTAGCTATTTTTCTGCATTTAAATCAATTTTTAAGCACTTTTTAAATAGCATTTAATAGAAATAAATCAGAAAAAGCCCATCAAAATATAATTTCAATTTTCCTAGATTAAAAAAATAAAACCTGTATTAAACGTATGTAAGACTGTACATTTTACTTGACACATAGTTTACTGAAAGTCATTTCACTGAGAGAGAGATGGGTAATGTGCTGAAAAAGAAAGAGTGCTTTGTAAGGAGACCCTTTTAAGGAATAACATGTCCCTTTTTTATGTTTGTAGACTGGTGCAAAACGGTACCTTAATAAGCATTTTTCATTCTACATATAATTTGTACACATAATGAACATATGATTTGCTGAATGATTGGGGTTGTCCTTTCTCATTATTGATATTTGCAGCGAAGATTCGAGTTTCCTCAAAGTAAAGATGTGGACGAGGTTGTCCTTTCTCATTTAAACGAAAAGTTTAGGACTGTAAAACATAGGATGAAAAAGAGTTTGTTAGCATTAGCTGCCAAAAGACTACAAGAAGCTAATAACGTTGATGAAGATGTGCAATATACGAATGAGGAACTTTTGCAAGCACTCGACTTAGTAGAACCACCACCATACTTTGTTGATCACCAATGGGAATCTTACAAGGGTTATCTCAGAGCACCTAAAACAAAGGTACGCTACAAAGAAATGCCATTTAGCTGATTACTAAACCTTGCATCAGGACCTTTTTTTTGACATGTGTTTCTCCAAAATTTGGTACTGTTTCATTTCTTTCACAAATTACTAACATGTGTTTTCAATTAACTGAGTCACAGAAATTCTCAGCAAATGGGAAGAAAGCAAGAGGTAGCCAAGTCCATATTCACACGTGTGGTGCTGTTAGTATTCCTCGGAAAAAGGATGCATATGTAAGTCTTCTTTTAAATAAATTAAACCTATTTTTACTTTTTATAATAGATTATTCATGCAATTAGTACAAAAGGATGCATATCTACTTTTGATGGTTATATGTTAATCTACAGATTGTGGAACATAAACGAGAACCTGATGACATTGAAGTATTTGATATGATGCATGTAACAAAGAAAGGGTTATACGTTGATGATAGATCAAGAGTATTCGCGGTACATAAATAATTTTACTACTTTTATTATGTTATAAATAGATATGAATGTAAACTTAGATGAACTTGAATGCTTGTTTAATGTTCTAGAGTAAAGCAAAAGCAGATTTTGCAAACAAGTTATTTGAGGTCGGAAATTCAGAACCTGTTGATCCTGAGAAAAGGTTGGAAATTGCAAGGGAGGTAATGCAAGAACTTAGACCTAATAAGAAGGGAAGACCTTGTGGCCATGGGGTTGGAGTGACCAAATCCCAAGTAACAAAATTCAGTTACGAATTGAGAAGAATGAGACGTCAAAGTGTATCAAATGAAAATCGATTTCTGTTGAACAAAATTGTTGCTCAAAGTAAACAAATAGAGAAACAAAGTAGACAAATGAAGACGATGGAAGAAAACATGAACAACTTCTTAGGACAGCTCAAAACCGCTCTTCCGGCTTTTTTTTCTACTAGTACATCAAATGCACAGGTTTGTGATGCAACTCTCATGATGCTTAATTTCATTTTTTAGCTAGCGATCTGTCTAATTTGTGGTTATGCTTAAAAAGGAGGTTAGTTTGTACAAGTATCGAAAACTGGAGGGATTTGGTTTTTAATTTGTAGTTTAGTTGAAGTGAAATAAGTTTGCGTTAAAAATCAATGTAAAAGTAAACAGTTAGGGCGCGCCAACCCTATGATAATTGAGAATAAGAGTACCGGCAAATGGACTGTAGGTACGTGTTAGCTGCTGGTTTGATGGACTCAGGCTTATAACTAATCATTCAATAAGTTGTTTAGTTGAGGTGAAAAGAAGTGCGAGTATACTGATCAAGTTTAGTACAAGTATACAGCCATACAGGTTCTGGTTTTGGTTAGGCGTTTTGTATATTTATTGTGGCGTTATTTGCAGAAGGGTTTTAAAAAAATGTGAGTTGAATGTATAAGACGATGTTTGCAGTTTGTAGTTGTACTCGAATCGTGCTTAGATTGTTTAGTACCTTTTTGAGATATATTGGTGATTTGTTGCTTCTTTATGAGATGGAGCGGATACCATTGAGTCTATAAGGTCAGGATTATTAGCATGTGATTCTTACAGTTTGTGCTTTCGCATGGATGAATGTATGAGGTCATAAGGATATGTTTGGGAATTGTAATCCCATATAGTTGTGAAATTAGAATGAGAGCTCATTTAGACTGAACATCAAGTTTCAATGTTTTATGCTTATAAATAGTGCCTAGATAGTTTTATGCTGTTGGTAGGAAGCGGATGAACTCATTTGAACCTCATTGTTAAGCAGGATCAATATTGCGTCATATTCAGAGATTTCATTAAGCCACATGTGTTTTATAACATGTCTAACATATGATGCTTAGTTCAAGGCTTGGTGCAAGTATATGCATCGAAATGCTTTTAATACGACATTACTTTTAATACGATATATGGCAAACTACAGAATGTAAGCCAAGAGACAGTAAACATTGTGTAGAAGCAGGGGACAATTAAATACGACATTACTTTTAATACGACATTACTTTTACTTTTTAACAGGGGACAATTAAATAGCATGTTGATCAACTTTAAATCATGTCATTTGTGTAGAAGCAGTGGGCAAAATAGAGTTACAGTAAACATTGGTTGCACAATTTTAATCCATTTCAATTTGCAGGTGGCTTTGTAGAATTGCAGAATTTTTGTAGAAGCAGTGGGCAAAATAGAGTTACAGTAAACATCGAGAATTGAGCAGAATTTTATCCGAAGTAATTGCAGAATTGTGGCTGCCATTAGTTAAACATCAAGAATTGAGTTCTTGTATCAAGAAATGTTATGATTTTTAGTGTCAAGTTGAATCCGGGTTATACGATGTAATCGAGTCCAGTAATTGAGTTGTCGTATCCAGAAATGCTATATTTTGGTCTCAAGTTGAAAGTGTATCCAGAATATTGAACTTTTTATAAAAATCTGGAATTTGGAATTTGGAATGGTTCTTATACATCTGGAATTTGGAATGGAATTTTTAATTTCTGGAATGGAATTTGGAATTTGGAATTTTTAAAAATCTGGAATTTGGAATGGTTCTTATAACTTGTGTCACATTGAGGTGTGAACTTTTTCTAATTGGCTTTTGTTGGTTTGTTCACACTTTGAAGTGTGAACTTTTTATAGTGTACCTCCTCCTTGTTTGTTCACACTTTTAAGTGTGGACTTTTCAATTCTTATCCACATTTTGCACCGTGAAACTTCTTTCCTCATTTTCACAACTAATTATGTGACAAAAAAAAGTTATTTCTCCACACTAACTTGCGTGAATAGTTTATTTATATATTAACAAAAATAAGTGTGGCAATTCACAATAATTTTGTAACACCGAAAATCCCCACACAAGAGGAAAGTGTGGAGAATGAAATTGTACACACTTTAATGTGTGAAGATGTATCAAATAAACCGTGTAAAATAGCATCTTTTTTTGTAGTGTTACTTGTCTTGGCCATAAGCAATGTCATAAGACATTATTTTTTATTTCTAAAGGCAAACACTAAAATATTCAATTAGAGCGAGGGAGCCTCACCAATCCGAGGGTGTCCTAAGCCTCTTTGCACGGTTGTGCAGATTCGTCAAGTTTAAGCGTGCATGAGATCGGAAATTTGCATTTTTTTATTGATTCTTGCCCCAATATATTGAGATATCATTAATATTTAACATAGTATATACAAAGAGATTGTCAAAGTTTGCAAAAGAATTTGGACATACCACCAAAAATGCAAGTGATTCTACCAAGTTCTCAATAAAAGCTGTAAAAGAGCAGAGGGTATTTGAGGTATTTAGATGTGCGAATGAGTCAGAGAAGTGGCGTGAGTTGGGGTGATTTATGAGTAGGTGACATGACAACACATACCGCGACTTTTTCTATTTTTGTTTTCTGGGTAATAACAAATATTTACTTTCTTCTTTATTAAAGCGACAATTTCTTGTTTTAATAAAAGAAATTAATGTATCTTATGCTAAATTTATAAAGAAAATACCCCATCAGTCATAAATTAATTAAGTCCAGCAACGAAATTCAGTTTATAAAAAGTTAAAAACCTTAGTGATGAGGTATGTCCTCCTCCGGATACTCCGGAGCAGACAATCACAATTAACTCCAAATACTTCTAAGACAAAACCAATCTATGATGAGGCATTGTCAGCCCATGAGAGCTGTCTGCTCAGGAGAACCATGTCTGCTCTCCGGGAGGGTATGCGCTCCGTGAGCTGCCTTTCCGAGAGCAATGTTTACTCAGGGAGAGCACGCTACGCTGCGAGCATTATGCCTTAGGATAGCAATGTTTGCTCATGAGAGCAATATCTACTTAGGAGAGCAATGCTGCGCCCAAGAGAGCATTGTTTGCTCACGAGAGCAATGTCTGCCGGGAGAGTTGTCTACTCAAGATGCATTGTCTACTTAGGAGAGTATGATGCTTTCGGGAGGCATAACATTATCTCCATCGAGAACTGATGCGGCAAGCTGACACATTGTACGATGATGTACGAGTAGCACGGTCTAGTCCTAACTAACACAAAGACAACTTTGACCCAGAAGACCGGGGCACGGTGCTCTTGGTAGCTTTAAGTGCTGCCCTAGAAGACAACTTAGCTTCCACGGCATTTGTCGTGGAGCTAACCACATGTAGTATAAAAGGAACTCTTCACACACATGAAGGAGGACTTTTCCCACACACCATACTCAGATGGAGACTTCTCTCGCCACCTCTCCTCTTTATTAACTTATTATTTATCACTCACTTATATCGTACTTACTCTCCTGCTAGGAGCTTGGTCTCGGGACTAAAAACCGTGGCGAGCTAACGGTGTTCTATCTTATTTCGACTCTGACGAGCGAAGGAGCTGCTGCGGAGTCTCTGAAGCTTAGGGTTGAAGAGCATCTACGAACTTTGCTCAAACATTGGCGCCATCCGTTGGGACCCTACCAATCTACTAAGTTCTAAGCAATGGACGGTTGTATTAGGGATTCTCATCTAGAGGAAGGGAAAAACTTGAACACTGAGATACAAGGGACTAGGAGGACTCCTCAGGAGGAATCTCGGTTCCCTCGGACCAGTTCATGAAGGACCTTCTTCACCATTCGTGAAGCAAAACTTTGAGGTGTTAAGGATCGTGGCCAAGGAACTTGACAATATGGGCAAGGAGAAAGCAACCCTCCATGAGACTCGTGCGGGAGGATCATGAGGTGCTAGGCGGAGGAGTCTCAAGTTAGTCAATCTGTGGAGGTGGAGGATAGATTAAGTTCATGTGAAGCACCATTTCCTCATTACCCACTAGTTCTATCCCACATAGTGAGATACTTGTAAGTTCTTGAACTCGTTGTCTTCTGGCTCCTAAAAGCTGCCATGGAGTTAAAAAGAAAATAAGTAGAGTTGTTGGTAGCATAGCTGTTAATCTTGCCTTAGCCTCTTGTGCGATGCATATTACCATATTTGGAGTATATATCTGGACCTCATGCCTAAAACACACGTTATGCATGAAGTAGCACCCTGTTAGGCTTTTTAGGAGCATATATAGGTTACACCATTACGAAGATGATGTCATCTGGTGGATTAGAAGTGTCTCCTCGAGGAGGTGTCTCCTCAGGAGGAGTATCTCCTTCCTAACAAGTCACTAGGCTTGACTTAAACTATAAGCTTGTACCATGAAATTGCACCTTGAGCTACACTCTAGATATAAATGTTCTTGTGAAAATGATTAACATATGGGTGGTCGAATACCCATCTTTAGGGTTATGATCCGTAAAGAGATAGTATGCAAAGGCAGCGGTATGCAGCAGAATACTCCATTAGCGATAGGCCTCTAAGCGGCGTCTCTTCAGAACCATCCTAAGGTCATTGACATAAAGTCTTATCTCACTATCTGGGAGAAAGTTCATAGCGCCTCTTGAGCATTATGCGTGAATGTTAGAACCTTAACTTTAAGCTAATACCTTCTTGCATGTATCGAATCCGAAGGAGTTATTACTCCCCAAAACTCCGATCCTGAGCTCTGTACCTTTCCCCAAGTGTAGTTTTGAGTCACGAATAATGGCTCTAATCTCTTGAGCATGCTCGGTTGTCGCTCATCGAAGTAATATGGCGAGACTCATCCTTTGGGCGTCATGAATGAGAGCTACGTGCTTCCTCGTTGGAGTAGTCCTACTATAGCCAGAGGCATTGGAACCTCCTAGAAGAGGAGATAGAGGCTATTAAACTTCTTTTCTAGGGGGATCTCCAACTATGCCCTGGGTAAAGACTATTGCCTTTATGTCATAAATAATGGGAGGAAGCAGAGTAGCTAAAACAACCTTTGTCTAGGTTATGTGATTGGACTTGTTATCAAGAAACAATCAAATAACATCGGATGGCTCGCTACCTCCGAATGTAAAAGGATAACTCCTACTAATGTGTTCCCCATGGTGAACGTGTACCATCGGTGGTTAGGCTAAGCAACCTTTTCTAATTGACTCATGTGAAGGCGGGAACACCCACCTTTCCTTTCGGCGTATAGGCTACCGGATGACTAGCTACATCGATAGCGGAATGTACACATACTATAACTACATTCACGAGGGTGGCAGGGCCGGTCATGCAGCGGTGCGGTGGGAGCGCCTCCTAAATGCCAAGGACCATGACTTGACTTGTGATCTACTACGGGGATTGACATCGGTGCAATCTTTGATAAGCTAAAACTTCAACTGGTGCCTCTGGGCAAATAAATGATGAAATAGTTAATAACTTGCTCATAACCTCTCCGGAGTAGAGGAACAATGTCTCCTCCAGAGTAATGATGCAATATTCGGTTGAGTAACCAATCCGGTTAGCTCATCGTCTCCTAAGTGAGGAACAATGTCTCGCCGGAATGTGTTATAAACTTTGGTTGAGTAACCAATCTGGTTAGCTCATGGTCTCCTCCAAAGTGGTGAAACAACCCCGTGAGGTACAATAATCAATAGAACAATTACTAACTAGCTCATAATCTCCTCCGGAGTAGAGGAACAATGTCTCGTCTAGAGTGTTGGTATGATCATTGGTTGAGCGACATATCAAGTCAGCTCATAGTCTCCACTAGGGTAAATGAACAATATCTCCTTTGGAGTAATGACATAATCTTTGGTTAACCAACCTATCTAGTCGACTCATGATATCCTCGGTAGAGGACAGTGTCTCCTCACGGAGTCTTGGTATGATCATTGGTTGAGCGACACGTCAAGTTGGCTCATAGTCTCCTCAGGGTAGAGGAACAATGTCTCCTACGGGGTGATGGTACAATCTTTGGTTATGCAACCTCTACTTAGCTCTAATAATTACTCTCCTATAAGTAGATACACTGGATGGAGAAGGTAGAACGAGGATATTGATCCAGTGTTACATATATTAAAGCACTAATGTAAGGTGCTAACGGTATGCATTGCACATAAGCATATGCTATACCAGTATGGAAAAGTAGTGTAAAGATGTTGATCTAAGTGTTGCATTTGAACATTGGAACAAATGTATGTGGTGTGATAACTTTACAAAATACATGCAATGTTAGGCACACAAGCTGGTTAGTGCACTGAGTAAATCACACAAACACCAAATCAAGACAGCATCGGTAGGCCTTTGGGTAAAACAATCACGGGCATTGCATGCGATATATGTTATATGTCTTTATCTAAGTATTGGGGTGTGTATGCTCATGTAGCTTGGCAGCTTCATAATGACTAACACTACACAAAATAAACTAAAGTCCAGTGGTAGTAGGAAGCATGAGGGCTTAGGATATGGGGTATGGCTCGGGGTCCATCAGAACATTACGCGGTCGGACATACCCAAGCTTAGAGCGACCTTGAAAGGTCCTCGGCACACCACATTACCCTTCCACCCGGACAAAAGTGAAAAAGTAGAAACTAAACTAACTACTTATTAAAAACTAAAACATTAAACTACCGAGAGACTAGAACATCAAACTACCGAGAGAGTTCTTAGATAGGAGGATGGATGCTCGGTATTAGGGGTGAGTGCTCCCTTCCGTACTATGGTTCTCATCTTCAAAATTTTGTTCACCTGACCCTACTCCGAAGTTCTTCACGGTCACCTTTCTTTTTGGTTGCATCGGAAGATACCTCCGACCAAGTAGAGGCTTTTAAACAGTGGCGTTCTTAGCCTTTGCAACCACTCTAGGGTCGGCCTGCTGGAGTGGCAATGATCTCTTTCAAAGTAGGCTTAAGGATAGTTGCTCCCTCCGAGGCAGGAGTTGTGTGGATTCGATCGGCAACTTCGTCAAATATATGTGTTTTGATCATGCGGTTCCTCCCTTACCTTCAGTACAATCCCAAGAGGGCATAAGCATGAAGTCATAGATACTCATAGCTACAAATGCTAGTGAATAAATATTTGATGAAACCCTCGCGTTGTGGTCTTTGTCAAAATAAAACTCCGATCGAGACAAGTTGTGGTCTACTGACAAAAATCTATGTTTGTGATGCTACTGCGTGGCTAAAGCTCCAAGCGGACTCTAAGTTTGTGATGTTAGTCGAATAATGCTCCCAAGCGAGTTTGGGATGCTAGCTGAAATGGCGCCCCTTACAACAATTGAAACTCTTGGGGTGACCTCGATCGAGGACTTCTTGTGATACTAACGAGAAAAAGCGTTGAATAAGAAATTGAAGGTTAAGACATCCGATTGAAACCTTTGGTGTGGCCTTCGATGGAGACCTCCGGTCGAAAACCTTTATGGTCGGGTGAAACCTCG
>OU343219.1:185761502-185843087 GCA_910596185.1 Chrysanthemum makinoi | reverse complement strand
TTTGAAATTCTTTTTAAACCTAACGGATACTAGCCGTTTAAGGGACTAGAAGTGAAAATTTTTTGATTTTTTTTTTTTTTTTTTTTTTTAAAACCCACTAAAGGGTGTTAGTGGAGCAACGCCCAGCCTTTAACGGCGTTATAACACCACATTTCCAACGTTCAACGCCACTAACGGGCGTTAGTTTGGGCTTTAACGCCGTTGCAGCGTTAACGATGAGAGTGATCTTATAGTGTTATTTATACACAATATTATAACACATACTGATCAATAAAAGTCCATGGTTGAAACCGAGTCTCTATCGAGTTGGAGCACTTGGGACCCATATTTTGAGTAGCTAAACAACATACGGTCCCAATTGTCATTATGACAAGATTTGCAACAAAATACGATAAATATGACGTCGTTTTCGTTTTACTATTTTGACGAAGAAAAAAATCATTTTGCGTAGATTTTTCTTAATTATTTGCAATTTTTAAGTACTAACTCTAAATATGAATCAAACAAATAAAGTAATAATCTTATTCTCATGGATCGTTTCGAATATAACTCTTTCAAGTAAAATGGATTGATGTTATGTTTTCAAAGGTCAAATAATCTAAGCATTCGTGTTTGCTTCATAATTGTAACTTTGATATACACCCGACAAGAAGTTTTTAGTCTCTACTAAAAAAACCATATCATTATACTCGAATTTCAGAAAATTACAACCGAAGAATCATTACACAAATACGATGATAAGAGGTTTTCTCAAAACCAAAATATTAACTAACGTTAATACTTGTCTTGATGTGTCTAAAGTAACATTAGACATCATTACGTATCACATATGGTTTGTATATGTTTTGTTTGCTATGTACTACTATTTTCATATGTAAAAACCGTATCGTATAGTGAGTAAAACCCTTGCTCATGTCAAAATCACGTAAAATTTCGAAGCTGCCCTTTAGCCACTCGTTAGCTAGAAGCCAAAAGAAAACCACGTCACTTGACCGTTAACTTTAACAAAAGGAAAAGAAAATAGTCAAAATACACAAAAGGTTTAAAAGGATTTCGAAAACATGCGAAGTCTCCGGAAAGATGGAGGCATTTCGTGTCCTTTTCTTATCAATAACTTGAGAAGTTTTGACATAATTGTTCTATGTTTATTTTTCCTAATTACAACCAGCAGAAAGGTATATATATGGTCCCCCTGTGTTTAGGTACGTTTGTTTTTAGCTTTGGACAACTTAACAAAGCTACTATTCCTGGTATCTAAGAGCACAAGGTATGGAGAGTTTTTAACATGCTAAAAGTTCATTTTTCATGTCATTGGTGAGTTAAACCATACCACTACTTGGTGTCATTGGTGAACCAAAGGTATTTGAGCCATTCCAATGGCTCAAGCCATTTGTGATGTTTGGTGGTTTTTTTGTTTTGTTTTTTTGTGTATTTTTAGTGAGGTATTTTGTGAGATCCAATAACATGTTAGTGGTGTGTTATGAGGGAGGGTGTTTTAGTTATTGGTGAGTTATTGGGAGGTGTATGATTTGTCGCTCAGGTGGCATACCAATAACGTGTTATTGGTATCCACGATACCTTGTGCTCTAAGACCGAGTGCAATGGGTGTGATGCATCACGTTTCACTTTTCATTTTCTCCTTACACGCCATTTGCATGTGTGATGTGTCTATCACTAGCCAAGGAGAAAAAGAGGAGTGAGTGGTGAGGGTGTTCATCATTCGCGTTCAGTGTAAGTTTTTATTATTTATTTAATTTGTGAGTGTGTGTAGAGTATTTTGTGGGATACGTTTGAAAAATGAGGAGATATGTTAAATGATGGTGTAATGTTAAGGTGAAAAGTGAGAGAGTGGTGTTAAATGGTTACAATTGCATCTAGTCTTAGTTATAACATAATAGTGGTTTGCTCGAGTAGTTTGATCATTTTAATCAACGGGAAGAAAGTTGATCTTTTTACATGCGTATGGCCGATGTAAGATTGCTAAAACTATGGACTTGTCGAAGTACTTACTAATCCCATTAAAATTTTGTTTTTGGGTTCTGCTCCTTAAGGTTGGCCATTGTGGCAATATCTCCTAGACTCTCACTGTAATACCCGAATTTCTAAAATTCACAAAAAGACCAAAATACCCTCATAATCAAAAAGTATGAATAAGTAAATTGAAGAATACCAAATAAGCTATGTAAATTCAGAAAATTTATAAGAAATACCACATATGATCCAAATAAATTTTAAATACTTTGAAAAGCTAATTTTATAGTTTATAATTATATAAAATCAGTTTTTGTATTTTACATATATGGTAAAAATATTAAATTAGTTTTATAAGAGAATTTAATTAATAAAAGCCCAATATAAATTTACAGAATTAAGAGTCCATTTATTTTAAGTCCAATACATTATAAAGCCCACAAGAAAAATAGTAAAGCCTATATAAATACATTATTCGGTTCACATAAATCCCTAATTGCCGATTTAACATAAACCGACTCCAAAACCCTCCATAATTCGATTTCCAGTTTCCAGGGCTTAAAGCCATTTTTCTTGGGCAAGTTTGAAGGTAAAGAAGGGGAGAAAAATAGTGTTCGAAGTTCTAAGTTGTTGTTTTGATCGTGGTGAGTTTTTGGATCGATTAGGGTTTCGGCGAGTGGTAGTCTTTGTGTTTTCTTGTTCTAACGACCAAAGCTCATCAAGGGTAAGTTCCTAATGTTATTTTCAGTCCTACAAGTCACATATAACACATAAAAATTGGCCATGCATGTTTTATAAGTCGTATGGAATTAATTTGATTTAAAACCCTAGAAAGCGTATAAATATAACGAATGAGCTTATGATAATTTTTAAGACCATGATTTGATTTTTCCAGAAGCTATTACATGTTATAAGACCTGAATAAAATACATGATTGAGAATTCGAAGCTTGTGTGAATTGTCTTGAGTTTTATTGTTCGATTAAGCATGGAAAAAGGAAAGAATTATAAAGGAACGATTAGGGTTTGCATGAACTAGGGTTTTCTTGTTATGATTAAAGGTCATTAATACAGTATTAATGATGAGATAATGATTGGTTTAATCTAGGTTTAGGGCTTGTACTTGAATTATGCATTATTCGGCTTTACATAAAAGTTTTGGGTTGGTTTTGTAAATTATGAAACTTAAAGGTTATTTTTGTGAACAGTAAAATAAAGGTACTAAACGTATAAAAATAAGTATGGCGGTTAAACGTGTAATTTTGGATACTTAGAGGGCCATTCAAATTGTATTTAACTTAAAGGGGTATGTTTTGTAAATTCTAAAACCTTTGGGCTAAAAGTGTAAAATCTGATAATATAAGGTTAGGTCATATACTTAAAGATGTTAAGGGTGTAATATGTAGTTCTGAGTAATTATGGGTCGACATGTGTAAATAAATTACGTAAGGACATGCATGAGTTTTGAGGAAACCTCGGTTTGTTTTTCATATACGTTCTAGGTCAAAGTGGAAATCATTAAAAGGAGTGACATGTGATTTAAATGCGTATTAACTAATATTAAAAGTATGGAAAACCCTAGAACTTAAATAGGAAGTTGATTAGGGTTAAAAGCTAAGCCGCGGTGGATTCGTTATTTCATGTGAAGATGGTTAGTCTTAGAATCATTAATAACCATTGATTAAGAGTAAATGAGCTAGTACTAAGTGTGTCGTGAACATGCGTGAGTTATGATAAATTAAATTAGAATATGCATGGTCTCATTTAGGTTTGCATTCAACAATGTTACGTGTGGGTCCGTTAATCATGTGCGTTATAAAAGATTATGTAAACTATTTTGAAAGAGAATCCTAAAATCCGTCTTGACATTTGTAAACCCTATACTTTGGAAGATGATCATATAAGTCCTCAAAATAAGAATAATCCGACAACTCTAAAAGTATTAATGAGATTAATCCGTTATACTAATAAGTATTAAATAAATCATAATCCGTGTAGATTCGTTGGAGGAGACGCGACGTTACATCTTCGTATTCACTCATTCGTTGCTTTTCTCTCATTTGTTTTAAGGTACAGATATTCTGACCTTTTCAGTAAAGGTTCCTTATGATGTTCTTTTCGTTCGTTTTCTTCTGTTTCACTTATTAGGATTCCCGATGCCATTGCTATGAACCCTTTCTGAATGTTTGATCTGTTACTTATTTGAACTTATGTTCTGGTGAACTATGCAATATCTGATGTGAACTTATGTTAGGAAGAATTTGATATGCAATTGTTGAACTTTGCTATGGTTATTTATGAACTTCTGATTATGAACTTCTGCATATGAATGTATGATATGCCACTGTGATATGAACTTCAATATCCAATATGAATCTTATGATATGAGCTATCGATATGTTATCTGTGACTTTCACGATGAATTATGATCGTGTCATTTATGACAAATCTGTTTGACCTGAGTTAGTTTGACACCCGAGCCAAATATTTAACTAGTCATGGGGGTTCCATGTCCAGATCGATGATGCACCTCGATATGACTCTAGGGCGAGAGTGATGTTCTCACACGCCTCTCTGATGGTGAAGCATATTTTTGAATATGTAGGAAGGGGCGTATGGATGCATCCTAGATCCGACCGTTATCCGATATGTTTTTGGTGAATGATGTCGTGTGCAATACGCCTTCACAAAATTCGGGAGCTAGCTACTCCATTGGTTACCCGAGGTCTCCCTCATATTATATAAGGTATTCCGAGGTCACCCCTCCGAATACAATGGTTACTTATGATATGTTATGATCTCGATATGTTTGGCTCGTGGTAGTTGACTAAATCTTTATCTCATACTGTGTTAAGTATTCTGTATGATTCGGTATTTCGAGTGTTTATATTATGTATTCTGATATGATATGTTAATGAATGTGTTTATGACGTATTTGTTCAAGTGATTATTAGTTGTCATGCTAGGATACGATTAATATGTTTAAATATGATTTGCATGCGCCATCGATTGTCTGTTAACTTTTTGTTATGTGAACTTTTGATCTGAGTGATGACTACGTTAGTGATAATCAATTGTTCTGAAAGATTAGTAAGTATAATTGTTCCGTTAATCTGTAAACTTTACTTATAATGTTAGGGTATCTATCTGTTTATGATTTGGTCTGCCATGATTGTTTGTTGTTTCCGCTGCTACAATATTGAATTAAGTGCTTTAAATGTTGATTAATTGATTTGTATGAATGCCATGTTTATTTACTAGGAAGTGTTTCCGTTAGTCATTAGACTTTCAGTTTGGCTTATACGTAATCTGTTATTTTGATATGCTATGTGTTTGGTTGTTCTGATATGTTTGTGTTTGCGTCATTAATGTGCTATGTGATGTCTAAACTGTTATGTGGTTGTTTGGATTGATATTTGTGCTTCCGCAGAATCCTAATGATCCTTCATTATTTCATTTTATTTTCGTTATTCGTATATTTGTTTTGTTTTAGCTTTTGTTTCAGTATATCTGCTTCATTCGGGCTTTGTAAGCTCACCAAGATTCTTTTCTTTTCCTGCGGCAGGTATTAAGCATTCAAGATGAGCTTATGGGATAGCTGATCTGGGCTTGAGAGTAGAGCTGAGGGCAAGATTTGACCATAGAGATCTTAGATTTATTTGAATATTAAGTTATTTCTATTATCTTTTGTAAGTTTTTGTAAAGGCTTCCGCTTTTGTACATTAGTTAAAGTTCTGATATGAAACCGTATTGTGATATCTTTACCCTTGTCGGGCTGGGGTGTTACAATTATGGTATCAGAGCTCTAGGTTTTAGGACCCTTAGAGCTTAGGCTATGACCTGTGAGGAGTGGGTAGACATTAGGTTTCCGTCTGCCTGGATATCTTCGATTCCTTTTGATGGTCGCTCGTGATTTGACTTCAAATCCTTTTGCCTTCACTGAATTGGCCCTCCTTTGTTCGCATCGAATTTTGTTATTTTGTTTTCGCTCGTCCGTTTGTCGATCGTTAGATGGAGACTACCCGTGGAGCCAAAGAAGATGGTGCCGACCCTCGCTTCCGCTACTCGTTCTGTCTTTGGAGAGGTTCGTGAAGCGGAAGCCACACTCGACGCTTTGTGCCGTTGGAGACATCGATGTCTGTTGGAGGAAGTTGGATGGTCCAACCAAAGGCGCAAGAGACGGAGACAAGATTCAACCGGTGGCTGAGAAGATTCATCTACTTCATATGATTTGGGCGCGACTTATGTCACTCTGATTCGTTTGTCATGCATTTCAAGACGATTTGATATTCTGATAAGTGATTCTCGGTCTATTGCTTTTCTCGATTTGTTCGAAACTCGGTGTGAATCGTGAAGTTTTATCGTTTAGCATTCCGGTATATCCCAGCCTTTTCTTTCGGATCGTTAGTAATAAGTCATGAGGAAGAATACGAGGTGGATTCGGATTTGGAGTCTACGGCTACTAGTAGGTTTAATCCGACACAAGAATAGGAATTTGCGCTTCTGATTAGTTGTCCTCCTTATGAGAATTTTCTGACGTTTGATTTTGAGCTAGGTCCTTTTGTTTTCATTTGACGTTTGAATCTGGGATTTTTAAGTTTTGTTTTGGAAGTTCATCTTAAGACGATTCTGCAAATTTTGTTTGATTAATGGAAATAAAACAAAATTTTGAAAGTATAGTTCCTGTCTGTTGTTTCTTTCTGCTAGAGTCGTTAAGTTTCCGTTAGTCCTCATAAGTTTTGTCCGCTATTTTATTTTCTTAGTGATGTTGTTTAATTTACCGCTTGAATGAAGTGTGGCCATCATGATGGTATACTCATAAGTATCTGGTTTGTTATAGTATGTTACATGCTATCTGTATGTTATCTGTATGTGGTGTGTTTTGTTATGATATTAGTTATGTGTTTTGTCATGACCCGAGACCGAATATAATGACAATAAGAACTTGTTATGTGATGCAAGTATTATGACGCCTGATCAACGTAATAATACCGAGATCATATAATCTGAACTTATTGAAGGTATACGACGTCTGGGAAATGCCTGTGATTGATGTGTGTATAGATTTGACTTGTATCTGTTATTTGGTGCTTCTAATTCCGTAACTTTTTGTGAGATTTCATCGATATTTGTTACGTATAAGTTTTGTACGTTTGGAATCCGAGGTTGTTATGATCTGTACGAACCTATAGATTGCTATGACCACCTTAAGCTTATATGTCTCCACATATTTTTGCGACTATTGAGGCTGATAGGATTTATTCTGTCTATGCATATGATGTCCTCATCATTAGATATCTGAATATGTTAAAATTTGTCGTTTGATTTTCTGCGTCTCATCTGTTCTCCGCCATTATTCTGATGAGTATATAATTATCTATTATAAGTATTTGACTGTTGATTGGATTTCTGAATAAGTATGAGTTCGAATATTCCGATAAGAAATCCAATTGTTCCGAGATAAGATTAACATTCGTTATATTCCTAGAAATTCTGAAATCCGATTCGTTTTCTCGCTCGTTCGTCTTGTTCAATTTCGAGGACGAAATTTTCTTTTAGAGGGAAGAATTGTAATACCTGAATTTCTAAAATTCACAAAAAGACCAAAATACCCTCATAATCAAAAAGTATGAATAAGTAAATTGAAGAATACCAAATAAGCTATGTAAATTCAGAAAATTTATAAGAAATACCACATATGATCCAAATAAATTTTAAATACTTTGAAAAGCTAATTTTATAGTTTATAATTATATAAAATCAGTTTTTGTATTTTACATATATGTACCGAAAATATTAAATTAGTTTTATAAGAGAATTTAATTAATAAAAGCCCAATATAAATTTACAGAATTAAGAGTCCATTTATTTTAAGTCCAATACATTATAAAGCCCACAAGAAAAATAGTAAAGCCTATATAAATACATTATTCGGTTCACATAAATCCCTAATTGCCGATTTAACATAAACCGACTCCAAAACCCTCCATAATTCGATTTCCAGTTTCCAGGGCTTAAAGCCATTTTTCTTGGGCAAGTTTGAAGGTAAAGAAGGGGAGAAAAATAGTGTTCGAAGTTCTAAGTTGTTGTTTTGATCGTGGTGAGTTTTTGGATCGATTAGGGTTTCGGCGAGTGGTAGTCTTTGTGTTTTCTTGTTCTAACGACCAAAGCTCATCAAGGGTAAGTTCCTAATGTTATTTTCAGTCCTACAAGTCACATATAACACATAAAAATTGGCCATGCATGTTTTATAAGTCGTATGGAATTAATTTGATTTAAAACCCTAGAAAGCGTATAAATATAACGAATGAGCTTATGATAATTTTTAAGACCATGATTTGATTTTTCCAGAAGCTATTACATGTTATAAGACCTGAATAAAATACATGATTGAGAATTCGAAGCTTGTGTGAATTGTCTTGAGTTTTATTGTTCGATTAAGCATGGAAAAAGGAAAGAATTATAAAGGAACGATTAGGGTTTGCATGAACTAGGGTTTTCTTGTTATGATTAAAGGTCATTAATACAGTATTAATGATGAGATAATGATTGGTTTAATCTAGGTTTAGGGCTTGTACTTGAATTATGCATTATTACTTTTACATAAAAGTTTTGGGTTGGTTTTGTAAATTATGAAACTTAAAGGTTATTTTTGTGAACAGTAAAATAAAGGTACTAAACGTATAAAAATAAGTATGGCGGTTAAACGTGTAATTTTGGATACTTAGAGGGCCATTCAAATTGTATTTAACTTAAAGGGGTATGTTTTGTAAATTCTAAAACCTTTGGGCTAAAAGTGTAAAATCTGATAATATAAGGTTAGGTCATATACTTAAAGATGTTAAGGGTGTAATATGTAATTCTGAGTAATTATGGGTCGACATGTGTAAATAAATTACGTAAGGACATGCATGAGTTTTGAGGAAACCTCGGTTTGTTTTTCATATACGTTCTAGGTCAAAGTGGAAATCATTAAAAGGAGTGACATGTGATTTAAATGCGTATTAACTAATATTAAAAGTATGGAAAACCCTAGAACTTAAATAGGAAGTTGATTAGGGTTAAAAGCCGTGTGGATTCTTATTTCATGTGAAGATGGTTAGTCTTAGAATCATTAATAACCATTGATTAAGAGTAAATGAGCTAGTACTAAGTGTGTCGTGAACATGCGTGAGTTATGATAAATTAAATTAGAATATGCATGGTCTCATTTAGGGTTTGCATTCAACAATGTTACGCGTGTGTGTCGGTTAATCATGTTGCGTTATAAAAGATTATGTAAACTATTTTGAAAGAGAATCCTAAAATCCGTCTTGACATTTGTAAACCCTATACTTTGGAAGATGATCATATAAGTCCTCAAAATAAGAATAATCCGACAACTCTAAAAGTATTAATGAGATTAATCCGTTATACTAATAAGTATTAAATAAATCATAATCCGTGTAGATTCGTTGGAGGAGACGCGACGTTACATCTTCGTGATTCACTCATTCGTTTTTTCTCTCATTTGTTTTAAGGTACGATATTCTGACCTTTTCAAGAAGGTTCCTTATGATGTTCTTTTCGTTCGTTTTCTTCGTTTCACTTATTAGGATTCCGATGCCATTGCTATGAACCCTTTCTCAATGTTTGATCTGTTACTTATTTGAACTTATGTTCTGGTGAACTATGCAATATCTGATGTGAACTTATGTTAGGAAGAATTTGATATGCAATTGTTGAACTTTGCTATGGTTATTTATGAACTTCCGATTATGAACTTCTGCTTATGAATGTATGATATGCCACTGTGATATGAACTTCTGAATATCTGAATATGAATCTTATGATATGAGCTATCTGATATGTTATCTGTGACTTTACGATGAATTATGATCTGTGTCATTTATGACAAATCTGTTTGACCTGAGTTAGTTTGACACCCGAGCCAAATATTTAACTAGTCATGGGGGTTCCATGTCCGATTGATGCACTGATATGACTCTGAGGCAGAGAGTGATGTTCTCGCCATGTCTCCTGGATGGTAAGCATATTTTTGAATATGTAGGAAGGGCGTATGGATGCATCCTAGATCCGACTGTTATCGATATGTTTTTGGTGAATGATGTCGTGCAATACGCTCTTCACAAAATTCTCGGGAGCTAGCTACTCCATTGGTTACCCGAGGTCTCCCTCATATTATATATGGTATTCGAGGTCACCCTCCGAATACAATGGTTACTTATGATATGTTATGATCGATATGTTTCGGGCTCGTGGTAGTTGACTAAATCTTTATCTCATACTTGTTAAGTATTCGTATGATTCGGTATTTCGAGTGTTTATATTATGTATTACGATATGATATGTTAATGAATGTGTTTATGACGTATTTGTTCAAGTGATTATTAGTTGCCATGCTAGGATACGATTAATATGTTTAAATATGATTTGCATGCTGCCATCTGATTGTCTGTTAACTTATTGTTATGTGAACTTTTGATCTGAGTGATGACTACGTTAGTGATAATCAATTGTTCTGAAAGATTAGTAAGTATAATTGTTCCGTTAATCTGTAAACTTTACTTATAACGTTAGGGTATCTATCCCATCTTTATGATTTGGTCCGCCATGATTGTTTCTTTGTTTCCGCTGCTACAATATTGAATTAAGTGCTTTAAATGTTGATTAATTGATTTGTATGAATGCCATGTTTATTTACTAGGAAGTGTTTCCGTTAGTCATTAGACTTTCAGTTTGGCTTATACGTAATCTGTTATTTTGATATGCTATGTGTTTGGTTGTTCTGATATGTTTGTGTTTGCGTCATTAATGTGCTATGTGATGTCTAAACTGTTATGTGGTTGTTTGGATTTCTGTATATTTGTGCTTCCGCAGAATCCTAAAGATCCTTCGTCATTATTTCATTTTATTTTCGTTATTCGTATATTTGTTTTGTTTTAGCTTTTGTTTCGTTATATCTGCTTTGGGCTTTGTAAGCTCACCGCACTTTTCTTTCCTCCGCGGTATTAAGCATTCAAGATGAGCTTATGGGATAGCCGATCTGGGCTTGAGAGTAGAATCGGGGCAAGATTTGACCATAGAGATCTTAGATTTATTTGAATATTAAGTTATTTCTATTATCTTTTGTAAGTTTTTGTAAAGGCTTCCGCTTTTGTACATTAGTTAAAGTTCTGATATGAAACCGTATTGTGATATCTTTACCCTTGTCGGGTCGGGGTGTTACACTCACTACAACTTTGGTCACGCCTGAGAGGCCCGAAATCACCCTTCCCGATCACGAACTTGATTAACAAATAAAATTGAGAGTGAATTTGTTTTTGTGTGTGGCGTGTGTATTTTAATATTTAAATAAGTACAATTATTATGTATTAGTAAATAGTTAGGAAGGGTTACGGGAGTGTGAGTGATGCATAAGTGAGAGAGAATGAATAATAAGCGGACGATGAGTGAGAATGACAAGTTAACGATAAATGAGAGGGTTTTGATGAGTCACAAGAGCTTCAGGTGTGGATCATGTTGGAGCTGGCCAAAATGACATGGCATCTTTCCTGTAGCTAGCCACCACATCGTGCAACTAAGCCATAGCTCCTCATTTCACTCTTCGTCGTGTAGACGATGAGGATTTGGTTTGTACTCTTTTATTATTATTATTATTTGTTTATAATGGTTTGTGTGTGTGAAAAAATGTGTATGTGGGACCAAAATGAGTAAGTTGATGTTAGCTGTGATAAAGGAGGTTGTAGAAGGGGGTTTGTTAAAGTGATGTGATACCCCGTGGACCCTAAAACAAAAATTACTCATCACACCTGGCGCTCTTATATTAATCTAAGAGCACAAGGTGAGAGAGATACAAATAACACATTATTAGTATGTCATCTCAGCACCACATCATACACCTCCTAATAACATACGAATAACTAAAACACATTCCCTCATAAGAGTGCAAGGTATCGTGCATACGAATAACACGTTATTGGTATGCCACATCAGCGCCACATCATCTCCTCCCAATAACACACCAATAACTAAAACACCCCTCCCTCATAACACACCAATAACATATTATTGGGTCCCACAAAATATCCAACATTCACTCAAAAAAAAAAAAAAAAAAAAAAAAACACAAACGAATGGCACCAGCCATTTGAATGGCGATGGTGCAATTGGCGAGCGAATAACATGTTCGGTGGTATGATTTTGGCGGCGCCAAAAGAAAGAAGAGGACCAATGGCGTGTGTTTTATTGTCCCTCACCGTGCCCTCTAACATATCACTAACATGTTATTAGGTCCCACAAAAAACTCCACTAAAAATATTCACTCACTCACAATACAAAAAAAGAAAGAAAAAAAAAAAAAAAAAAAAAAAAAACACAAGAATGCAAATAGCTTGAGCCATTACATTGTCTCAAAACGTTTGGCTCACGAATGACACGATGCTCCAGTATGATTGACACGCGAATTGCATGCATTTGACACATCAATGATACTACATACAAATGCTCTTATGAGTTATGACAACTCTAAGGTCAATATGTCATGAGTCCATTTAAGTTGTCATGCAACTAATCCAGGTGAACTTTTAATAAAAGAACTTCGTGTTAGGATGGCTTGTCAAATCAAAGTTTTTGTATGAATCCATAAGAATATATGAAATTCTT
Source organism: Chrysanthemum makinoi (assembly GCA_910596185.1). NCBI lineage: Eukaryota > Viridiplantae > Streptophyta > Magnoliopsida > Asterales > Asteraceae > Chrysanthemum > Chrysanthemum makinoi. The sequence goes on along the minus strand of OU343219.1, from coordinate 185,830,452 downwards.
GCTTTGTGTAGAATGTCATTATAAAAGTTGGTAATGAGGATTAATCAAGCAATGATTTACATCCGTTGCTTTACTCCAAGTATTCAAATTCTTAAGTTACTTAACCATGTAATTTTTATTATTATTATTATTATTATTATTTTTTTTTTTGAAAGGCACTTAACCATGTAACTTTTTAAAGCTTTCTAAAGTTAAAAAGTCATACACATCAACAAGGTTCCCTATGTTATTAAAGGTCTATATCCATTACTACTCTACAAGAATACATTTCTTTGGATTGTTCTCCACCACAAGAAGGGTAACATGGCAATACAACTACACATTTACTTTCTTATCTTAGACGAAAGGACACAACGTGATAAAAAGATCAATGTCTTTGAAGTCTTTCAAACAGGTTTTGTCGCTACAATTTCAGAACAAAGAAAGTGGTTAATTTAATGAATACTTATACTATAGGATATAATCCTCTTTGCTGACATATCATTGACATGGAGGTTTAAGATCATTTATTTTGGTTAGCATCCGATGTGCCCTAGTACTTTCACCATGGCCCATGAACTCACATGTCACCCCATTCAATAAAAAGATAGGGTCCAAATAGACACGATAAAAAGTTGAAGGACATGCTTAGAACTATATTAAAAGCAACAAAACCAACGACACCAATTTTAGCTGTTATAAATTCCAAACAAGGGAAAAAACGATAAGTAGGGTCATTGGTCTATGCAAAGGTTGTCAAGATCGGGATCTTACCCAATATTGTTTTTGTCTTTGCAAGATCGTGATCGTAAGATCGGATCGAGATCTTAAGATCCTACCCTAATGTTATTTCTTAATAGTTTATGTAATTTTATACAAATCTACAAATTCTAATACATTATAACCACAAAATACTATGAATGTTTCATATAAATGTTGTCCTAAATTATGATTATAAAATGTTTAAAAAGATTATCATGTTGTTTTTAGAATTCTACAAACAAACAACCCATAAATTTGTAGTTTTTTAGTTTGTAATCCGAGAAGAGTAAGATCGGATCGGATTAGATCGTAAGATCGTATGGTCAAAATCGAAATCCTATAAGATCTTAAGCTTGCAAATATTCTATATAAGATCCGAATCGTTTTTGCTTTACAGTATCGTAAAATCGTAAGATCCTAATATGAGGATCGGGATCCTACAACCACTTTATGCATTTAGCCGTTGTACAAAGTGAGGTGTATGATAGGCTGTCAAAGAAGTGCCCACAGGGGATTAGGCCCCTCACCCAAAGAACCACTGATTATCTTTGCACATGGTCTTTGCTGTACTCTTGGACCCCACTTTTCCACTACTCTTCCAAGCTTTTCTTGTGTAAGATATTTGCAAAAACAGTTCTTTTAGTATTGCTAAATTACTATTAACCCCTTCAAGAAAGTGGTCATCATATGACTGTCCTAATGATAATGCTAGTTCAGGTCATCATATTTTTTTTTACAGTTTTCATCAATGTTTTAAAAACCGGGTTATTAATCGACCTGGTCGAGTCACCGGGCACCGGTTTGACCGCTGGGTTAACCCGGTTTTCCATTTTTTATTATTTTATTTTTTCTGACCGGGTCAACCGGTTTGATCACCGGGTCAACCGGTTCGACCGCCGGGTCTGGCCGGGTCAAACCGGTTTTCATAAAAAAAAATTTGAAAAAAACCAAACCCGGCCGGGTTTCATGACCCGGGTTGACCCGGGTCAACCAAAACCCGACGGGTCTAACCGGTTGACCCGGTTTTAGAAACCCGAGTTTTTTGACCCGTTTTAGTGGCCGGGTACCGGTCCGACCCGGGTTTGAAAACATTGGTTTTCATGTCTACACTTCAAAAAATATAAAACTCAAAACACAATGTTCACTATTTCATCAGTTGGTGCAAATTCTCGACCAATCAAAGGTCTGTCGTTCATATGAATCTCGTCAAGATAGTAATCCACAATGTATTTGACCTCAATATTTAATGGACATAAAAACAAACTTCTCTCTCTTTCTTGTTAGTTCAGGTTTCTTGGTTATCCTGTTCACATAATCTTATTTATATCATGCATATTTGGTGGTTCATTGGTATGTAGCTCTTTGCTAGCTCAATTGCTCCTTTTAAGAAATTGCTATCTTCACTTTAAGAAAAAGCCTAACTTAAATAACGTACTTATGTAGTACTTTAATGGGCTTATTTAGCCAATAAGCCTTTTCATAAGATTCCATTCCCAAATAACATGACCTCAAAAGCCTCAATAACAACCAACCTAAACCACAAGGACCATAACACAAAAACCTCCAAACTCCTCACAATTCAAAAAATCCCCAAACTACCCTTCCAACTTATCCAAACACCAATCATTCCCTCTTATAAAAACACCCACCCACCACCTTTCCAAAACACACACAAAAAAAGCAAGAAAAAACACAAACACAAAAACCATGTCAAAAGAAGTGAGTGAAACAGGCGAAACAGCAAGAAGAGACTATGTGGACCCACCACCAGCTCCACTCCTTGACATGGGGGAGCTTAAGCTCTGGTCATTTTATAGAGCTTTGATTGCTGAGTTTGTTGCTACACTCTTGTTTCTTTATGTAACTGTTGCAACTGTTATTGGTTACAAGAAGGAGACTGACCCATGTGGTGGTGTTGGTATTCTTGGTATTGCATGGGCTTTTGGTGGCATGATCTTTGTTCTTGTTTACTGCACTGCTGGTATTTCTGGTATGATGTTTAAAACATATTTCTCACTTTTTCTGTTTTTACTTTTGCTTTTATGTTTAGCTTATGATACATGTTTAGTTTTGAGTTTTTGTTACATGTAACATACTTTTAGTTTTCTTTAATCTTTAGTCATTTACAGATATGGTATACTACTATACTTTAGTTGCTCCTATTAAAGTTTATTAGAGGTGGCAAAATGTGCCCAAAAGCAAAAAGATGGCTAAATGGGCAAAATTTTGAAAATTTGAGCACATTTAGCCCTCTTTTTTAAAATGGGCCATTATAGCCATTAAAAACTTAATACTAAGGACACATTTTTTTTTTCTCAATTGTAGAAGGTTATGATCATTTTAAAGAAATATTTTTTTATATAATATATATAAGTTTTCTAATATAAATAAGATATTACGGTTAAAGAATTTATTTCTTCGTTTAAGGTCTTTTATTAAGCGATTTGTATAATATGTGCCCGTTGGCCCGTGCCCGTGCCCATTCTAGCCCGTGCCCTTGCCCGCCCCACCCATTTTGCCACCTCTAAAGTTTATAATGATCTGAAATTTTATAATATGACCATAATACCCCTGAAAGTATGCATACATGCTATGAGCTAGGCGAAATATTCTAGGGGTATTATGGTCATTTAGTCAAGAAAATACCAAAAGGAAGTGTATATATTGACATAAAAGATTAAACAGTAATGGAAGTGCCTTAAAGTGTGTTTGTTCAAGCTTATTTTTTAAGCTTATCATCTTATTTGGTTTTGGCTTTTGTTTGATAAGCTTATTTTTTTGGGTTTAATTTGAAACTTTCTGTTAAGTTTCAAAGCAAGCCGGAATAAATGAACTTATGGACACAGAAGGCAAAATCACATAAACTCGCAAGCCCAAAAATAAGCTAAATAAACACTCCTAATATGACTTGTAAACCCATTAAGGTAATTTGACCATAATACCCCTGAAATTAGTTGCACTTGCATGTTTTAAACTCACAAAGAATTTTGGAAGTAACATGATTAAAATTTGCAAAGTTAAATTATCTTTTTGAAACCCATGTCTAGATTGAATATTACTATAATACCCTTGAAGGAAATCTAATATTTGTGTGTTTGAAAATAGGTGGACACATCAACCCTGCTGTTACATTTGGGCTATTCTTGGCAAGAAAGGTGTCTTTGATCAGGGCACTTGGCTACATGGTTGCACAATGTTTAGGTGCAATAAGTGGTGTTGGTTTGGTTAAAGCCTTCATGAAATCCTACTACAACAGATTAGGTGGGGGTGCAAACTCAATAGCACCAGGGTACAACAAGGGTACTGCCCTTGGTGCTGAGATTATTGGTACATTTGTACTTGTCTACACTGTTTTCTCAGCTACTGACCCTAAAAGGAGTGCACGTGATTCTCACGTTCCTGTATGTGTACTTGTTACTTTTGTTGTTTGATATGTTTAGGGTTTGTGTTATTTGTATGTTGTGTATTGAAATTGTGCTAATTTTTTTATAGGTTTTGGCTCCATTGCCTATTGGATTTGCTGTGTTTATGGTGCATTTGGCTACTATTCCTATTACTGGAACTGGTATCAACCCTGCTAGAAGCTTTGGTGCTGCTGTTATTTACAACAATGAGAAAGTTTGGGATGATCAAGTAAGTTTTTCATCTTTTTTTTGCTTTTTGCCGTGTATTGCTAATTTTTGTAAAAAACATAAGGTTTTTTCTAATTACAACCTGTCCAAAATAATTGTGTTTATAGTCTTGTTTGATTTTTCTTTTGCAACTTGTACAATGTGTAATGATAGTATTGTAGATTATCTAGTGTTGTACAATGTAATTATTGTACAATGTACAATGATAGTATTTTATTGTAGTACATTGTTTGATTAGAGTATAGCTAGTAAATGTTAAGTTATAAATGGTGTGTGTGTGACTGTGTGTTGGTGCAGTGGATTTTCTGGGTTGGACCATTTGTGGGAGCATTGGCAGCAGCTGCATACCATCAATACATTTTGAGAGCTGCAGCTATCAAGGCCTTGGGTTCATTCAGGAGCAACCCCACAAACTAAGAGGAGATGGGCATTTGTGTCTACTAAATTATTTCTTCATTTATCAACTTTTTTCTATCTATGATTGTGTATTATTTATGAGAGGTATGAAGAATGGATGTTTGAATTAGTTTGCTTTTTTATTAAGACTAGGTTTGGTTGTGTATTTATTTGGTCTTGATTAGTGGAAATGGTGGTGTTGTTTGGTTCTACCTGTTTTTGTGTCCTTGTTAATATCTTGTTTATGTTGTGTTTGTATTGGCATGGTTACTATAAAATCCCTTGAGGAAAAAAATTATATTGTTTGTTAATTATATCTTGATTAGTCTTTACTGTATCAGTTATCCGACAAGGTTTTATTGAAAGTTACACGTTTGTAACACTTCTACATACGGCCTTAAACCAAGTCTTAAATACTATAATTCTAAAGATGGATATTGCATTGACAGAGTTCTACACTTCTACTTCGATACTTTGCGGCAAAGATAGAATATCCTATTGTTGTTTGGTCATGCTATGGTACCAAGGGAATATATCAACTCCTTCGCAACAACCTTGCTTCAAGAGTACAGATAGATTATGACAAAGAGTTGTTGAGTTTGAATATACCTATTTATTTACACATGTTACAATGCTTGACCACAAGGTTAAAGTGATATCCCAACTCAAGTTTAGCTTAGTTCATCCCTTAAAAGTACAGCCCAAATTGAAATGTCATCTTGGTTAATACTGTTTATTTTCTATCTTCATGGTCTAAACTTGGTTTGTCTCTTGTTTTGTAGTAGCAATGTATCAATAGGAGAGAGACCGGGTGCGTGATCCATGGGTTGGCTGCCCAGCGTCGGCTCTAACTTTTTTTTTTTTTTTTTTTTTTTTTTTTTTTTTTGAAGGGCAAATAAATACTAAATATAAGAAAACTCAAGACACAAATACAAACCAGTAAATAGAAAACATGTGCCCTTTTCTATAAGACATAGATACAGGGCTGAAAACATGTCGGCTCTAACTTTTGATTCTGTCAATTTGCTTGCAATGTTTGCCATGATTCGAACAATACCCTTTATTTCTTCAAATTGTATAAATTAAACATTCGTAAATGTTTTCATATACTTGTGGGCCATAAGCAATGTTACTTGTCTTGGCCATAAGCAATGTCATAAGACATTATTTTTTATTTCTAAAGGCAAACACTAAAATATTCAATTAGAGCGAGGGAGCCTCACCAATCCGAGGTGTCCCTCGCCTCACTGCACCGGTTGTGCAGTTCGTCAAGTTTTTAGCGTGCATGAGATCGGGAAATTTGCATTTTTTTTATTGATTACTGCCCCAATATATTCAGATATCATTAATATTTAACATAGTATATACAAAGAGATTGTCAAAGTTTGCAAAAGAATTTGGACATACCACCAAAAATGCAAGTGATTCTACCAAGTTCTCAATAAAAACTGTAAAAGAACCGAGGGTATTTGAGGTATTTAGATGTGCGAATGAGTCAGAGAAGTGGCGTGAGTTGGGGTGATTTATGAGTAGGTGACATGACAACACATACACAGCTTTTTCTATTTTTGTTTTCTGGGTAATAACAAATATTTACTTTCTTCTTTATTAAAGCAGCAATTTCTTGTTTTAATAAAAGAAATTAATGTATCTTATGCTAAATTTATAAAGAAAATACCCCATCAGTCATAAATTAATTAAGTCCAGCAACGAAATTCAGTTTATAAAAAGTTAAAAACCTTAGTGATGAGGTATGTCCTCCTCCGGATACTCCGGAGGAGACAATCACAATTAACTCCAAATACTTCTAAGACAAAACCAATCTATGATGAGGCATTGTCAGCCCATGAGAGCTGTCTGCTCAGGAGAACCATGTCTGCTCAGGAGAATTGTCTGCTCACGTGAGCTGTCTGTCGCCGGAGAGCAATGTTTACTCAGGAGAGCTGTCTGCTCACGAGAGCATTGTCTGCTTAGGATAGCAATGTTTGCTCATGAGAGCAATATCTACTTAGGAGAGCAATGTCTGCCCAAGAGAGCATTGTTTGCTCACGAGAGCAATGTCTGCTCAGGAGAGTTGTCTACTCAAGATGCATTGTCTACTTAGGAGAGTATGTCTGCTCAGGAGGCATAACATTATCTCCATCAGATCTAGTACGCTGCAACTGACACACATTGTACGATGATGTACGAGTAGCACAGGCGTCTAGTCCACAACTAGCACAAAGACAACTTTGACCCCGAAGACCAGGCCTGGTGCTCTTCAGCGCTTTAAGTGCTGCCCCTAGAAGACAACTTAGCTTCCACAAGGCTGTTGTCGTGGAGCTAACCACATGTAGTATAAAAGGAACTCTTCACACACATGAAGGAGGACTTTTTCCCACACACATACTCCGATGGAGACTTCTTTCTGCCCTTACTCCTCTTTATTTAACACTTATTATTTATCACTCACTTATATCAAGTACTTACTCTCACGCCGAAGCTTGGTCTCGGACTAAAAACCCGTGGCGAGCTAACGGTGTTCTATCTTATTTCAGCCTACGAGACGAAGGAGCTGCCGCGGAGTCTCCTGAAGCTTAGGGTTGAAGAGCATCTACGAACTTTTGCTCAAACATTGGCGCCATCCGTGGGACCCTTATACCAATCTACTAAGTTCTAAGCAATGGACGGTTGTATTAGGGATTCTCATCTAGAGGAAGGGAAAAACTTGAACACTGAGATACAAGGGACTAGGAGGAATCTCCGTTCCCTCCAGACCAGTTCATGAAGGACCTTCTTCACCATTCGTGAAGCAAAACTTTGAGGTGTTAAGGATCGTGGCCAAGGAACTTGACAATATGGGCAAGGAGAAAGCAACCCTCCCGCAGACTCTCGTGCGGAGGATCATGAGGTGCTAGACTGGAGGAGTCTCAAGTTAGTCAATCTGTGGAGGTCAGAGGATAGATTAAGTTCATGTGAAGCACCATTTTCCTCGTACCCACTAGTTCTATCCCACATATCAGTGGCAGATACTTGTAAGTTCTTGAACTCGTTGTCTTTACGCGCTCTAAAACTGCCATGCGGAGTTAAAAAGAAAATAAGTAGAGTTGTTGGTAGCGCAACTGTTAATCTTGGCTTAGCCTCTTGTAAACGATGCATATTACCATATTTGGAGTATATATCTGGACCTCATGCCTAAAACACACGTTATGCATGAAGTAGCACCCTGTTAGGCTTTTTAGGAGCATGTATAGGTTACACCATTCTGAAAGATGATGTCATCTGGTGGATTAGAAGTGTCTCCTCAGGAGGAGTGTCTCCTCCAGAGGAGTATCTCCTTCCTAACAAGTCACTAGGCTTGACTTAAACTATAAGCTTGTACCATGAAATTGCACCTTGAGCTACACTCTAGATATAAATGTTCTTGTGAAAATGATTAACATATGGGTGGTCGAATACCCATCTTTAGGGTTATGATCCGTAAAGAGATAGTATGCAAAGGCAAAACAGTATGCACTGAATACTCCATTACGCGATAGGCCTCTAAGCCAGCGTCTCTTCAGAACCATCCTAAGGTCATTGACATAAAGTCTTATCTCACTATCTGGGAGAAAGTTCATAACTGCCTACTGAGCATTAGCACGTGAATGTTAGAACCTTAACTTTAAGCTAATACCTTACTGCATGTATCGAATCCGAAGGAGTTATATTTCCTTACTCCCCAAAAACTCCGATCCTGAGCTCTGTACCTTTCCCCCAAGTGTAGTTTTGAGTCACGAATAATGGCTCTAATCTCTTGAGCATGCTCGGTTGTGCGCTCATCAGAAGTAATATGAGCAGACTCATCCTTTGGGCGTCATGAATGAGAGCTACGTGCTTCCTCGTTGGAGTAGTCCTACTATAGCCAGAGGCATTGGAACCTCCTAGAAGAGGAGATAGAGGCTATTCGCTTCTTTTCTAGGTTGGGATCTCCAACTATGCCCCGGGTAAAGACTATTGCCTTTATGTCATAAATAATGGGAGAAAGCAGAGTAGCTAAAACAACCTTTGTCCAGGTTATGTGATTGGACTTGTTATCAAGAAACAATCAAATAACATCGGATGGCTCGCTACCTCCGAATGTAAAAGGATAACTCCTACTAATGTGTTCCCCATGGTGAACGTGTACCATCGGTGGTTAGGCTAAGCAACCTTTTCTAATTGACTCCGCAGCAGAAGGCCGGGAACACCCACCTTTCCTTTCGAGCGTATAGGCTACCAGATGACTAGCTACATCGATAGCGGAATGTACACATACTATAACTACATTCCTGAGTTGGCATGTTAAGCAACTCAAAGGACTTAGGTCCATGATACATCACAAGCAGGCGGTGCCAGTGGAGGGACGCCTCCTAAACATCTTAAGGATGAACCATCTTGACTTAGTTTATGAGCTTGTGATGATCTACATAGGGGATTGACATCCGAGGTGCAATCTTTGATCCGCTAAAACTTCAACTAGCCCCTAGCCTCTTCCGAAGTGGTGAAACAATTCCTCCGGAGTGATGGTAAAATAATGAATGTAATAGTTAGTAACTTGCTCATAACCTCCTCTGGAGTAGAGGAACAATGTCTCCTCAGGAGTAATGATGCAATATTCGGTTGAGTAACCAATCCGGTTAGCTCATCGTCTCCTCCGAAGTAGAGGAACAATGTCTCCTTCGGAGTAATGTTATAAACTTTGGTTGAGTAACCAATCTGGTTAGCTCATGGTCTCCTCCGAAGTGGTGAAACAACCCCCCGAAGTGAGGGTACAATAATCAATAGAACAATTACTAACTAGCTCATAATCTCCTCCGGAGTAGAGGAACAATGTCTCGTCTAGAGTGTTGGTATGATCATTGGTTGAGCGACATATCAAGTCAGCTCATAGTCTCCACTAGGGTAAATGAACAATATCTCCTTCGGAGTAATGACATAATCTTTGGTTAACCAACCTATCTAGTCAGCTCATGATATCCTCCTGAGTAGAGGAACAGTGTCTCCTCTGGAGTCTTGGTATGATCATTGGTTGAGCGACACGTCAAGTTGGCTCATAGTCTCCTCCGGAGTAGAGGAACAATGTCTCCTACGGGGTGATGGTACAATCTTTGGTTATGCAACCTCTACTTAGCTCTAATAATTACTCTCCTATAAGTAGATACACTGGATGGAGAAGGTAGAACGAGGATATTGATCCAAGTGTTACATATATTAAAAGCACTAATGTAAGGTGCTAACGGTATGCATTGCACATAAGCATATGCTATACCAGTATGGAAAAGTAGTGTAAAGATGTTGATCTAAGTGTTGCATTCGAACATTGGAACAAATGTATGTGGTGTGATAACTTTACAAAATACATGCAATGTTAGGCACACAAGCTGGTTAGTGCACTGAGTAAATCACACAAACACCGAATCAAGACCTGCATCGGTAGGCACTGGGTAAAACAATCTGGGCATTGCATCGATATATGTTATATGTCTTTATCTAAGTATTGGGGTGTGTATGCTCATGTAGCTTGGCAGCTTCATAATGACTAACACTACACAAAATAAACTAAAGTCCCAGTAGTAGGGAAGCATGAGGGCTTAGGATATGGGGTATGGCTCGGGGTCCATCGGAACATTGCACGGTCGGACATACCCAAGCTTAGAGCGACCTTGAAAGGTCCTCTGGCACACCACGTACCCCTTCCACCAGACAAAAGTGAAAAAGTAGAAACTAAACTAACTACTTATTAAAAACTAAAACATTAAACTACCGAGAGACTAGAACATCAAACTACCGAGAGAGTTCTTAGATAGGAGGATGGATGCTCCGGTATTCGGGGGTGAGTGCTCCCTTCCGTACTATGGTTCTCATCTTCAAAATTTTGTTCACCTGACCCTACTCCAAAGTTCTTCCTGGTCACCTTTCTTTTTTGGTTGCATCGGAAGATACCTCCGGCCAAGTAGAGGCTTTTCGCTTAGTCGCGTTCTTAGCCTTTGCAACCACTCTAGGGTCAGCCAGCCTGGGTGGCAATGATCTCTTCCAAAGTAGGCTTAAGGATAGTTGCTCCCTCCGGAGCAGGTTGTGTGGTTCGATCAGCAACTCGTCAAATATATGTGTTTTGATCATGCGGTTCCTCCCTTACCTTCAGTACAATCCCAAGAGGGCATAAGCATGAAGTCATAGATACTCATAGCTACAAATGCTAGTGAATAAATATTTGATCGAAACCCTCACGTTGTGGTGCTGTCAAAATAAAACTCCGATCGAGACAAGTTGTGGTCTACTCGGAGCAAAAATCTATGTTTGTGATGCTACTCGTGGCTAAAGCTCCAAACGGAGCTCTAAGTTTGTGATGTTAGTCGAATAATGCTCCAAACGAGTTTGGGATGCTAGCTTCAAACGACGCCCCTTACAACAATTGAAACTCTTGGGGTGACCTCCGATCAGGACTTCTTGTGATACTAACAGAAAAACGTTGAATAAGAAATTGAAGGTTAAGATATCCGATTGAAACCTTTGGTGTGGCCTTCGATGGAGACCTCCGATCGAAAACCTTTATGGTCGGGTGAAACCTCAGAAGGAGATCTTTTTTTGAAATTATAGATCCAAATGAAAGCTACAAACGAAACCTTTAAAGTCGGACAATCTCCGATCGAAATAACCACTAACCAAACTTCGATTGAGGCAATCACACCTGAACCTCTGATCGAGACATTCGGTGTCCTCCGGTTGAACACCTCTGATTGAGGAGCACCCTCTCCGAAAGATACCCTCTTCCAAAGAGAAATCTCCGGTTGAAGTCCTGTGACGGTTCTGCACAAACATTCAAGTAAGCAAGTCAAAAACCAATTTTTTACGAAACATTATCCAGTAGAATAAAATAAAGTATGGTGCATATTGCGTCACTCAAGCAAAGAGTCATTATATTATGTCATCTTTGATGGGTCCTATAAAACTCATGCGTGACCAGTGTGCTCATGATAGTCACTACCAAGTATATACTACATGCGTGTTAAAAGTACTTACACATTAGTGTTTAACGTAATATGATTGGGATATTTAAATTGTGGTCACTATCGCGGTGTCAATGTGGTCGCGTTTCAGAAAGTTACAAGTTTAAGTCTTGACATAGTCATGCAAGTGTATGCGAGTAATTATTGCTCGAATTCTTTCTGCTTGTCCCCAAAATGAGCTAAGTTGAAGCATTCATTGTGCCACAAAGTAAAGCTAAAAAGATTGAGGCACCATATAGTGTGATGATATGCTTTAAGTGCATGAGAAACATGTCTAAACAAGCTGACATCAAATCTCAATTGGCCCTGGCATCATTATATTGAGGATATTTGCTCATAAGAAACAAAAGCAAAGAGTATGTTACCTGCGATCGAGATGCCTTCGGACGAGCTACACCTCCGATCTACACACTCGCGACCCACAATCAAAAATCAACCAACCAAAACCTATGATCGAGACTAACCCTCCAACTTCGATCGAAACAAAATGAAAAGATTGAGAACCTCAAGATAAACTGGTAATCGACATGAACTAGTCGAGACCTCCAGTGGAGACCTTAGCTTGAACCTCCGGACGAGTCACGCTCAAATACCTCTGGACGAACCAAGCATCTCCGGATGAGCCAACATAACCAAACGAGACTCGTCTCACCCTAAACTTCGATAAAATAACTCCGATGGAGGCCACCGATCGAAATCTCCGCTCGAGACAAGCTCTCCCCACCACCACCAATCGAAACCTTTGTTTGAGACCTCTTGGTATAGTCAACTACCTCCGATCGAGACAAATCCGATCCAAGCACCTATCCCCACCTCCGATTGAGACCAAACTCTACTTGAAACTGTTGGTTTGTTTTGTTTTGTCACTTTATGTAATGTAGAGAAAAGTGTAAACAAAAAGTGACAAGGAGATATGGTGGCCCCAACTTTATAAATGGGAATGTGAACTAAATTCTATATATTTGCTAAACACACAAAGTAAATGTTGGGATCTTAAGTGGGCCTCCGAACAGAACCTTCTACCTTAGACTCCGAATAAAACTTCATGGTGGAGCGTAAATTTTTAAAAAAGTGGAGAGGTAAAAAGAAATAAAATTAGTATTTATACTACTCCGAGGAATGACAAGGCCTACGAGACTTACAAATAACTCCGATCGAGATAACTAAAGCCTCCGATCGAGACTAAATTGTAGCTCCGATCGAGAAGAAACTTCAGTCGAGACTTATAAACAACTCCGATTGAGACTTAAAAAAGCCTCCGATCGAGACAAAATTGTAGCTCCGATCGAGACTTACAAAATCCTCCGATCGAGACAAAATTGTACCTCCGATTGAGACTAAATTGTAGCTCCGATCGAGACTTACAAAAGCCTCCGATCGAGACAAAATTGTAGCTCTGATCGAGACAATAAAGAAACTCCTATCGAGACTGAAGACCAACTCCGGTCGAGCACTCTGATCGAACATTCGGTCAAAATGAATAGAAGTAGTATGTAAAAAAAAATTGTGGGAATAGAAATGAAAAGTGTTGTGGAAAATGCTATGTGTAAGGGTTTGAAAGCACGCAAGCCCCCACCTTTCCAAAATAAATAGTTGGGCTCTTATCTGGGCCTACGAACGAAACCCTTCGTTTGTGATGCTACATCCGAACGAGATACTCGAGCGTGTAGGCAAAGAATTCTAACCTTAACCTCCGAACAACATACTTGAGCGGGTAGGCAAAAATGTCTACCCTTAACCTCCGAACGAGATACTCAACTGGTGAGACACATTTTCAGAGTCTAGTATCAACTCTTTGGAAATACATTAATACTAGACTGGGGGACATGATGAGGTACATGGTCCAAAATTATTGGTAGGATCAAAAAAATTTTTAGCCTCTGAATGAAACACTCAGACGGAAGAGCAACTTTTCTAGTTACGTTCAGAAATTCATCATAGAGGTACAATATCGGTACGACCCAAACGACTAACAACATAAGGAACATCATTTCGGAAAATGGATTCGGCTCTAGTCTCGACTACAGAGATATGGCGTACAATTCACCACCAAAATTGGGTGTGAATTACCAAGTGGGAATCGGAAACCGAATCAATATTCTTCCTCTGACACCCCCAACACTTGTATAGTCAAGAGGAGAAAGTCTCTAGTCAATCTCATGACCTTCTTCATTTAATGACTCACTAGACTCTGCTACGGAACTCCTCTTGGTCAATCTCCCCTTTTTGGTTGCATCGGAAGGCTCTTGCGACTTAGTAGAGGCTTTTCGCTTGGTCGATGCCTTTGCCTTTGCAACCACTTTGGGATTAGATCAAGTGGCAATGATCTCCTCCAGAGTAGGCACAGAGATAGCCATTTCTCCTAAGACATGTGAAGTAATATGGTTAGTGACCCACTCTTGTATCGAACTTCAATATTTAATGGTATTCTTGGAAATTCTTTCATCCTCGAACGAGACATTCGAACAGATAGAAAAAATTCTCGATAGTACCAAATCTTTGGAAATTTTGGCCTCCGAACCGGACAAGCTTTTTTCTCTAAAGTCTAGTACCAACTTGTTGGGATATGAAAGTGCTGAAGACATGAAAGTACTGAAGTTATGAAAGTACTGTAAGCTGCAAAGTACTGGAAAAAGTCAAAGAGTCAAAGTACTGCTAAAGACAAAGTCAAAGTACTGCACCTAGAACAAAAGAACTGTTATATTCGTTTATGGAAAGTATTGTATTCTATGTTTAGATTACTTGTCGTACAAGGTTACAAATTGTAAACCGACTAGGATATCCTTGAGCCTATAAAAGGACTCCTAGATTGGCATTAGATGTATGAGTCTATGAGTTTTAGAGTTTACGAATTCACAAGTTGTTTAGAGTTTTAGAGAAAAGTTCGATTATCTTAGAGTTGTATTAGAGTATCTGCATAATAAGCAGATTTAGAGTTTATAATAAAAAGTTATTCTTCTTAGCTTTGTTAAGTAAATTCCGCATACTTGATAAAGATTGCTTAGTGTTTCTTTGTTAATAACTTAGGATTTATCCGAGGTTATTAAACCTTAACAAGCTAGTTAAGTTAGTTTGATTAAAGTATATCGATCCAACAAGTGGTATCAGAGCTTGTGTGGAAACTCTGACTAGGAAGAAACCCTACTTCAACAATATTCAAGATGTCGACTGAAGCTGTTCCACCACCCTCAATCACCTCACTCAGAATTCCAATAATCAAGAAGGGAGAATATGATCTCTGGTGCATGAAGATGAGGCAGTACATTGCCATTACAGACCATGCTCTATGGAATGTAATTGTGAATGGGAATGAAGTTGTTCCAGAACCCATTGATATTCCTGGACAAACCAAGGCACCTAAGGCAGTATTACCAGCAACAACCTTAAGGAATCAAGAGAAGGCACTCAACATTCTCTTATCTGCCATTCCGGATGGTCATCTTCTCAAATTTCATGATGCTAAAGATGCTAAGCAGCTCTGGGCTGCTCTCAAGAACAGATTTGGAGGGAATGAAGCCTCTAAAAAGATGCACAGAAATTTACTGAAGCAACAGTTTGAAACTTTCACAGTTGGTGAAAGAGAGAGTCTTGATGCTGCATATGATAGGTTTCAGAATCTTCTCAACATGTTGGAGTTATACAAGGCAGAAGTATCAGTTGAGGATGCTAATTTGAAGTTTCTAAGGAGTTTGCCATCTTCATGGCATGTGATTGCTACAATGATCAGAGGACAACAAGGTTTGGATGTCATGGACTTTGATGATCTCTATCATCAACTGAAGGTGTATGAGCATGAGATGAGTGGTCAAACAAATTCTAAGTCTCACAGTATTGCTTTTCTATCATCTGAAAAGAAGGCCAATACTTCCATCAAAAGTACTGCTTCTCCTCAAAGTACTGTTTCTCAAAGTACTGCTGTCTACACACCTCCCTCATATGTTCAGCAGGCCCCACTAACTACCACTATGGCCTCAGATGAAGTTATGTGCTCCTTCTTTGCATAACAAGCTAGTTTACCTGTCACTTATGAAGAAGATCTAGCACAGATTGAAGAAGATGCACTTGAAGAAATTGATATCAGGTGGCAAGTTGCTATGATCACTGCAAGGATCAAAAAGTACATGAAGAAGACAGGCAAAAGCATTGATTTCAAACCAAAACAGGGCATAACTTTTGACAAATCTAAAATTGAATGCTTCAATTGTCAAAAGACTGGTCACTTTGCAAGGGAGTGCAGGTTTGCTAAGTATCAAGCAAACAGGACATCTGAAAAGCCAAAACTTGAGCTTAAGGAAATTCCAATTACTGAAACAAAGGCTTTGGTTGCTCAAGAGAAGTTATCGGAAGTTGACTGGAGTGAAGAGTTTGATGATGAACCAGTGACTTACTGTATGGTAGCAAGTCGAAGAAGTAGCCGATGATTCAGTAGAAGCATTGGACTAGAGCACTGCTTTTTCTTTGAAGAACGAGAACATGCTATTTTGGAATCTGATGATGGCTTTGGAGGATTTGATTGGAGCAAGGAAAGTGAAGATGATCCTGTTCAACTAGCATTGGTGGCTACTTCACCAAATCAGTCTCCTATCTCTGAGGTATGCTCAAATTGCTATGATTTTTATCATAAATTACTTAGCAGTTATGTGATTGAGAGAGATAATTGTGTTAGGGCTAGGTCTGAGGTAGCAGGTTATCAAATAACCTTAGAATCTATGGAAGCCAAAATCTTAGCACATGAAACTAATGAAGTAGCTTGGGCTGAAAAATATGAACAACAGGATTACCAATTAAAACTTAGTGAATGGAAATTAAATTGTAAAATTGCTGAAATTGAGAAATTAACTAAGGAAAGAGATGATTTATTAGCCAAGTTTGCTGCATGGGGAGAGTCTGGTCTGTCACATGTTTCTTATGTTCAAAAACAGCAAAGAGCCTACCTTAAAACTGGATTAGGTTTTGGAATGGATTTTAGTAAATTAGAAGAAAACCAATCTAGTGATCAGGATGAATGTGATTTTAAGGATATAATTACTAGTGATGAAGAACTCATTAATTATGTAGATACATCTAGTAATGAGGGTTCAATAAGTGATTCACCTCCTGAATATAAGAAAGCTAATGATTATCATGCTGTTCCTCATCCACTGGCATTCATCAACCCCCTAGGCCTGATGTTTCTCGTTTTGGAGTAGACAGTCTAGAGTTTAGGAAAAATCTAGTTGCTCAATCTAGGTCTGAAAAACCCAAAGAACCTGTTGAAAACGATGTTCAAAAGCAAGCAGTACCTTCAAATCAAAGTACTGCTCCACAAGCAGTACCTTCTTCAAAACCTTTTCAAAACAGTACTGCTAAACCTTTTGGGATAATTTTGGTCAAAACAGGTTTAATCATTCACCAAGAAGGCAAAATAATTTTGGGCATAGACATAGAAGATGTCACTTTGGAAGTATGGGTCAGAAACTGTGTTTTGTGTGTTTTAGTCCTACTCATCTAATTAAGGATTGTGAACATCACTCGAAATACCTTAGAAAATTTCCAAAGAACAGGAATGCCAACCAGAAACCTAGAGAGCACAAACCAGTTTGGAATGATTCAAATAGGGTCAATCACAGAAATTTCTCACCGGATCATAGATACCCACACCAGAGAAAACCTTTTTCAAAACCTTCAGTATCTCACAGTACTTTCCAAAGTATGTTAACTCTGACCCAAGTACTTTCTCAAAGTATGCCGCCCAAAACAAGGTACTACTAACACTACTTGGTATAGGAATCCTAGGAGATCTCACTATCAACCTAGAAGGTATTACAATTCACATAGGAGATTTAGATCACAGGAACCAAGTGTTAAAACAAAATGGGTTAAGAGGGAAAGTACTGCAGAGGGACAAACAATACTTTCAGCAAAAAGTGAGTCAGATGTTTTTGTGATACAAGAAAAAGAGATTTGTGTTGAAAAACCAGAAAGTTTTGAAAATCCACATGCTAAAGATCAAAAGATAATTCTGGATCATCATTTGAAAGATAGTGGAAATTACATACTCAAAGAATTTGAGTTTGTAACTCCACAAGGGGAACACAAGTCAGTAATGGCTTGGGTTCCTAAAAGTTTCTAACTCTTTTCCTTGTGTGCAGGGCAACCCAGAAGAGGAGCTTAAAGATTATCTTATTCTGGATAGTGGTTGCTCTGGAAGTATGACAGGAGACAAAGAAATCCTGTCTAATTTTAGGAAGATAAGTGGAGGAAGGGTTGCATTTGGGAATGATCCCAATGGAGGAAAGATTACTGGCAAAGGGACTATCAAAGCAGGGCTTATAGATTTTGAGAATGTTAGATATGTGAAGGAGTTAAAGTTCAATCTATTGTCAGTATCACAAATCTGTGATAAAAAGCATCCTGTGTTATTCACTGACACAGAATGTCTTATCCTTTCCTCGGACTTTAAGCCTGTTGATGATGAATTAGTAGTTCTTAGAATACCAAGGACAAATGATGTGTATAGTTTAGACATGAAGAGTCTACATTCCTATGGAAGAGCCACATGTTTGGTGGCTAAAGCAACATCTGAAGAGGCACATCAATGGCATAGAAGATTGAGCCATGTTAACTTCAAGAATATCAACAAACTGGTCAAAGGCAATCTAGTTAGAGGCTTACCTTCAAAAACTTACAAGAATGATCAATCATGCTTGGCATGCAAGAAGGGTAAACAACACAAAGCTTCCTGCAAGAAGCTTGAGGAGAGAAATATTAGAGAACCCTTGGAGCTGTTACATATGGATTTGTTTGGACCTGTTTCTATGGCAAGTTTAAACAAGAAAAAGTACTGCTTAGTTGTAACAGATGATTGCAGTAGATTCAATTGGGTATTTTTCTTGGGTTTTAAAGATGATACTTTTGATGCTATTCAGACATTGATTATAGCTCTTGAAAACTAATTGAGACTCAAGGTTAGAGGTATTAGATGTAATAATGGGACTGAATTCAAGAACAAGGCGATGGATGAATTTTGTGCAAACAAAGGCATAAAAAGGGAGTTTAGTATTGCAAGAACACCACAAAGAATGGTGTTGCGAAAGGAAGAATAGGAATTTGATTGAAGCAGCAAGAACAATGTTAGCAGATTCTCACCTACCTATTCAGCCCAAGCTGTAGTACTCGCTTGCTATGTACTTAACAGAGTCTTAGTCACTAAACCATAGATGAAGACACCCTATGAATTGCTGATGGGCAATAAACCCAACATTCGTTTTATGAAGCCTTTTGGATGCCCTCTCGCTATTTTAAATACTATTGATAATCTGGGGAAGTTTGATGGCAAGTCAGAAGAAGGATACTTATTGGGTTATTGCACTAACAGTAGGGGCTTTAGAGTATACAATAGAGTTACTAAGAAGGTTCAAGATTGTCTTCATGTTGAGTTTTTAGAAGATCAAGACAATGAGAAAGGTAAAGGTCCTGATTGGATGTTTGATCTTGAGGTTTTAACTCCATCTATGAACTATGTACTTGTTAGAGAAGAAAATCAACCAGTTCACAGTGGAGAAGATTTACAATATGTTGTTCATGGAGTTCATATTAGACCTGATGTTGTTCCCTGATGAAGATCTTGTTAGTCCAAAACAAAGTACTGAAGTTCCAAAGCAAAGTATCTGTTGCCCCACAAGAAAGTACTGTTGCTCCATAATCCTCTTTATCTGCTGAGGATCAATCTATTCAAGAGGAACTTAATCAGATGCTTCTTCAAGATGTATTAGCACATTCTTACACTGATGAACAAAGGAGAGCTTATGAAGAGGCAAAGAAGAAGAACAAGACTGCAGAGTACTCTCACAGATTTTGCATAGTACTTTCGACCAAAGTACTGCTGCACCAGTTGACAGATACTTTAGATGATCGGATGATCATACCATGCCTGGATTAGAAGATACTGATGATGAATTTGAAGATGAAGGTATTTTCCCAAATTCCAATGAAGGTGCTGATGTTACTAATTTAGAGGATAATTATGGAGTTCCATAGTCTCCAAACTTAAGAACTCATAAGGATCATCCTTCTGATCAAATCATTGGTCCTTCTACTTCGGAGTGATGACTAGACACGAGCTAAGACTTTTCTACACCTCACAATGTTTTACTTAGCTTTGTGTATAAACAAAACAGGCTGAATCATAAAGGACCATCAAACCTGTCTATTTACTTGTTTTATCTCTCAAGAAGAACCCAAGAATATTGCTCAAGCTTTGACTAAAGAAAGCTGGGTTGAAGCTATGCAGGAAGAACTTCTTCAATTTAAACTTCAAGAAGTTTGGGTTTTATGTGATCTTCCAGATGGGAAGAGAGTTATTGGAACCAGATGGGTTTTTAGAGTCAAAAGAGATGAAAGAGGTAATGTTATCAAGAATAAGGCAAGGTTAGTAGCACAAGGCTATAGACAAGAAGAAGGAGTAGATTATGATGAAGTGTTTGCTCCTGTAGCAAGAATAGAAGCTATTAGAATTTCTTGCTTTTGCTTCTTATATAGGATTTCAAGTTTACCAGATGGATGTCAAGAGTGCCTTTTTATATGGCAAGATTACAGAGGAAGTTTATGTCAAACAACCTCCTGGTTTTGAAGATCCTAAACACCCAAACAAAGTCTACAAGGTGGTTAAGGCTCTTTATGGCCTACATCAGGCACCTAGAGCTTGGTATGAGAGACTCTCCAAATTCTTATTGCAACATGGATACAGACGGGGAGCTATTGACAAGACTTTGTTTATCAAGAGAGACAAGAAAGATATCATGTTAGTTCAAGTTTATGTTGATGATATCATCTTTGGGGCTACCAAACAGTCCATGGTTAAGGAGTTTGAGCAGCTGATGCGGAAGGAATTTCAAATGAGTTCAATGGGAGAGTTAACATTCTTTTTGGGACTTCAGGTTAAGCAGTCTAAAGAAGGTATTTTTATAAGTCAAGACAAGTATGTTACAGACATACTTAAGAAATTCAATTTTGATGATATGAAGGCTTTTACTACACCCATTAAATCTATCAATTCATTGGGCAAAGATGAAGATGGACAACCTGTTGAAGTCAAGCTTTATAGATCAATGATTGGCTCTCTTATGTATCTCACTGCATCAAGGCCTGATATCATGTTTGCAGTTTGTCTATGTGCTAGATATCAAGTCTCACCAAAGATCTCTCACATGAATGCAGTAAAGAGAATCTTCTGTTATTTGAAGCAACAACCAAAGTTGGGGTTGTGGTATCCAAAAGAGTCACCTTTTCACTTAGAAGCTTTTTCAGATAGTGATTATGCAGGTGATAACTATGATAGAAGATCAACCACTGGAGGATGCCAATATCTTGGAAGAAGATTAGTCTCCTGGCAATGCAAGAAACAAACAATTGCAGAAACATCCTCTACTGAAGCTAAATATGTAGCTGTTGCAAGCTGTTGTGGACAAGTTTTGTGGATGCAAAATCAGCTCTTGGACTATGGATTCAATTTCAAGAATACTCCTATCAACATTGATAATGAGAGTACCATTTGTATTGTGAAGAATCCAGTTTATCATTCCAAGACCAAACACATACAGATTAGGCATCACTTTATCAGAGATTGCTATGAGCACAGGCTTATTAATGTGGTTAAGGTTCACACAGATGACAATGTAGCTGACTTACTTACCAAAGGTTTTGATGTTTCTAGATTCACTCACTTGGTGGTGAACATTGGCATGATTAACTCTTGAGCTACATTTAAGGGGAGGACTATTTAGTGTTAGTATAGTCCTGTGTATTGCTTGAGGGGAGGATAGTTATGTATACTTAGTTGATAACTGAAGAAATTGGAAAAGTACTGTTTTCGTGAAGCTGCTTGGAAAGTACTGCTTGGGAAAGTATGCTTACGTGGAAGTCTTGTTTGTCTTATTAAAGTACTGTTCCAATGGTTATCTTGAGGGGTAATTAATGCTAACGGTAACAATGTTATTTTAGGTTGTGATTTTTCAAATCTCACCTATAAATACATACTTTCCGATTTTCCCTCTCATATTGATACATTAGAATCTTTTCCATCTTTCTCTCATCATATTCATATTATTCGATCACAACTCTTTTGTGATTACATAATCAACAATGGCAAATCGTCCTACTGTTTCAAAGCATAATATGGTCGCTCATAATATACTCTTTCATGATATAATTGATTATCTTACAGGTTCGCCTATCAGTTATGCTCTTTTAGTGGAATATAAGAGCCCGACGGATTCAAGAATTTTGGGCTAATGCTTGAGATAACATGGAGAATGACGAATATTATATTAGATCAACGATCTTGGAAGAGTTAAGATTCTTGAACCTCCATCAGAAGATTTATTGTTTAATGATGCAGATGGGGCTATAAGGTTTGATAAGCAGTTGATATGGGATACTTTTCGACATATTGGTTATGAAGGATCCTTGCATGAACAAACGTTTAGAAAACAACTATTTTGTCCGCATTGGAAGTTTTTGGTTCATGTGTTGCTCCATTGCATAAGTGCTAGGAGTACCTCTTGGGAGCAATTTGGGTCAAATATAGCATCTGCTATGGTTGGGTTAGCTACAGATAGAAATTTCTCAAGGCTAATATTGGATGGAATGCTCTCACATATCTCACATGGATCTCCTTGGCTAATGTACCCAAGGTTTATACAGGTTTTCTTAAACAAGCAACTTTCTGTTGTGCCAAAACCTACAGATTTATTGCCTGTTATTGTTCAACAATCGAAGATTTTTACATTTATGGCAAAAAGGAGTGCTTTATTCAGGGGTCCAGATACTCCTTTAACTACTTCCATGATGGATGTTGTTCAGCCGTTAGAGTCCGACATCTGAAGCTGATGAAGCTACTGTTGCATCTGCAGTGCTACGCAAGTACTTGCTTCCACAGGCTACATCAAAAGAAGGTAAGCGCATCTCTACAAGGTACTACTTCTCCAAGTACTGAACTTCAAGAAGATGTTGCAGTTTCACCTTCTCCATCTCCACAAGGGTCTGTTCCTGCTTCTCAACCAGAGGATCATTCACCTATTCAAGGAGATGAAATCACATTGGATAATTATGTTTTGACAAGGGAGTTGGTTAAGTTGAAAAAGACTACTGAGGTTCAGGCCAAACAAATAAAGAAATTAAAACTGAAGTTTAAAAGGCTAAATACTTTTGTGTGGCCATTAGTTCAAGAATTTCGTATATGGGTTAAATCAAAGAAAAAGGCGCAAAAGCAGTCTAGGAAAAGCAAACGCCAAAAGGATCATCAACAATCTTCTGTCCAATTGGGGAGGAATTTAGAAGAAGAAAATTTGAAAGAAGATGTTGAGAAGGAGAAAGAACCTGAAGGTACCGAAAAGATCATTCAAGATACTGAGGAACAAGAGGAACAAGTTCAAGTTCAAGGTACTGAAGATCAAGGTACTGAACAACAAAGTACTGTTCTTCGACAACAAAGTACTTTTAGACAAGAGGTAATAACTCCAAGAATTTTGAATTTTGAAGAGGAAGCTGGTCCTTCTACAACTGTTATACAAGAAGAGGAGGAAGCTACACTCAAACCTATTCATTCTGCAAGTGATGATGAGTTTATTGCTACAATTTTAGAAGATTTATCACAACCTAGAGGTGGTGTTACTATTCAAGAAGTGCAAGAAGATGAACAACAAAGAACTTCTCAACCTGCAATTGATCCTAAGGATAAAGGGAAAGGTGTTTTAGTATAAGTAAAGAATAAGAAACTTACTTTGGCAGAAATTAGAGAAATTGAAGTTGCTAGGAATGAAGCTGCTGCTAGAAAGCTTCAAGAAGAGTTAAATGCTAAAGATAGAGCAACTCAAGAAGCTGAAGAAGCTCAAAGTAGAGAAGCGGCTAAAAGGTTGCAAGAGCAATTAAATACTGAAGCTGATGAACCATTACAATCACCTACTCCTGTTAGATATATGCCTAGAAGACCTAATTTAGCTAAGGACAGGAATGCTATGATGGCTTATTTGAAAGGTCGAGGGTATAAAGGATTGCAGAAGCTGAATTATGTTGATATGAAAAGACTCTATGATGCTGAGACAAAAGCTTATAAGAAGAGTGTTGCAGATATCAAATATTTTAGAGAAGAAGCTCCTTGGACTTGTTGAAAGGAAGAAGAGTTTAAAAAGAAAAAGGAAAATTGAAGTTACAGATAGACAGTTCTCAAAGAAAGAAAGAGTTGAATTAAGATCTGAGACTAAAGATGCATTAAGAAATTATCTCAGAGTGGTAGATTTTGATTATTCAAAAGAAGATGCTGACATGAAGATGAACAGATCTCAGATTAGTGCTTTTGAAGTTGTGAAATCTAAAGAAGGAGATTATATGATTTTTCATAAAGAAGATGAAAGCTTCAAAGTTTTCAATAGGCTATGGGATTTGTTACATATTATAGATAGAGTGGATCTATTCTATCTATATAATGTGGTGAAAGCTTATTTTGGAGATATTCCATAAGAAGGAATTGGTCTAGTTTTGCTTGGAGATCTCATAACCATGTGGGAAACAGAAGAGGAAAGCACTGATGATATTTGGAAGAATCAAGAAAACTGGGAAATTGTTTGCTGTAGATTCTTTGAAGAGTCTGGAGTTCATGTTTTAGAGCTGGAGAATGGTAAAATGATACACATGTTTGTAAATAGAAGATATCCTCTCACAGTTGAGCTCATGAGAAGAATGCTAGAGCATGGATTGGAAGTAGAAGAGGATAATGAAACGGCTTGCATGGTTATCAATCTATTTATCAACTGGACTACTATTGCTGAAGAAGATGAGTAAACTGGTATGAGTTTTATTGAATAACTTATTTTTGATAAATCAGTACTTTATTCAAAGTACTGCTGATCAAACAGTACTTTCATCAAACTACTGCTTGCAGCTTTTAAAACCAGTTAAGTGATTTTTTGAAAGAAATTTTTGGTTAAAATATCAAATATTTTGAAAACAAAGTGGATTTTGAGATTGAAACATTAATAGGTAATCAATCCACCATGGTTACAAAAGGATTGGCTAATCCATGAGCAAACGGCTCTGGTAAAGATATATCAAATCCGTTTTTAGTTGACAACTTGCTAATAAGTTGTATGGTAATCAACTCACCATGTCAGTTAATGTGAAGAGTTGGCTAGCCCACAAGAAAATGGCTTGTGGTAAAGGCAGTGGAAAAACCATTATTGGTTATTAGTTCACCATTAGATAGAAGAACTAACTAGTCCAGAAGGGTAAAGCTTTTGGTAAAGACAAATCAAATCTGTTGATAGCTGATGATTTTCTAAAAATCATATGGTTATCAATGTACCATGGTCTTAAACACCAAAACATTTGGCTACTCCAAAGATAATGGCTTTGGTAAAGAGATCTAAATCCATTAAATTTTCAATGATTCACCTCTCACAGGAGTTAACACACGTGGAAGTGATGAGAATAGTATGCAACTTAAACTGAATTAATGTACAAATTGTCATATGTTCTGTGTTGTTGAAAAGATGGAGCTTGCTGAATGCTGCTGAGAAAGAACAATTCTAAGAGATACTTTGACAAGCACAGACACTACAGAGATATAATGTAAAGACTAAGAAACAATCTGTCCTTAAAGATGAAGCTGTTAAAGATACATTCACAAAGGAACTTGAAGTCAAGCAAGTAGAATTCAAGTTAGGGGAGGATTGTTGGGATATGAAAGTGCTGAAGACATGAAAGTACTGAAGATATGAAAGTACTGTAAGCTGCAAAGTACTAGAAAAAGTCAAAGAGTCAAAGTACTGCTAAAGAAAAAGTCAAAGTACTACACCTAGAAGTCAAAGTACTGCAAGAACAAAAGAACTGTTATATTCATTTATGGAAAGTATTGTATTCTATGTTTAGATTACTTGTCGTACAAGGTTACAAAATGTAAACCGACTAGGATATCCTTGAGCCTATAAAAGGACTCCTAGATTGGCATTAGATGTATGAGTCTATGAGTTTTAGAGTTTACGAATTCACAAGTTGTTTAGAGTTTTCGAGAAAAGTTCGATTATCTTAGAGTTGTATTAGAGTATCTGCATAATAAGTAGATTTAGAGTTTATAATAAAAAGTTATTCTTCTTAGCTTTGTTAAGTAAATTCCGCATACTTGATAAAGATTGCTCAGTGTTTCTTTGTTAATAACTTAGGATTTATCCGAGGTTATTAAACCTTAACAAGCTAGTTAAGTTAGTTTGATTAAAGTATATCGATCCAACACAACTCTTTGACAATACATTGATACTAGACTGAGGGACATGATGAGGTATGTCCTCCTCTGGATACTCCGGAGAAGACAATCACAATTAACTCCAAATACTTCTAAGACAAAACCAATCTATGATGAGGCATTTTCTACTCAGGAGAGTTGTCAGCCCATGAGAGCTGTCGCTTTCGGAGAGCAATGTCCGCCAGAGAATTGTCGCTCACGTGAGCTGCCTCGCTCAGGAGAGCAATGTTTACTCAGGAGAGCCGCTCGCCGTGAGAGCATTGTCGCTTAGGATAGCAATGTTTGCTCATAAGAGCAATATCTACTTAGGAGAGCAATGTCTGCCCAAGAGAGCATTGTTTTCTCACGAGCAATGTCCGCCAGAGAGCAATGTCCGCCAGAGAGCATAGTCCGGTCGGAGAGCCGTCTACTCGGATGCATTGTCTACTTAGGAGAGTTTGTCTGCTCAGGAGGCAGAACATTATCTCCATCAGAACTAGTACGCTGGCAACTGACACACATTGTACGATGATGTACGAGTAGCACAGGCGTTGGTCCACAACTAGCACAAAGACAACTTTGAACCCAAAGACCAGGCCTGGTGCTCTTCAGCGCTTTAAGTGCTGCCCCTAGAAGACAACTTAGCTTCCACAAGGCTGTTGTCGTGGAGCTAACCACAGGTAGTATAAAAGGAACTCTTCACACACATGAAGGAGGACTTTTTCCCACACACACATACTCCGATGGAGACTTCTCTCTGCTCTTACTCCTCTTTACTTAACACTTATTATTTATCACTCACTTATACCAAGTACTTACTCTCACGCCGGAGCTTGGTCTCGGACTAAAAACCCGTGGCGAGCTAACGGTGTTCTATCTTATTTCAGCCTACTAGACGAAGGAGCTGCCGCAGAGTCTCCTGAAGCTTAGGGTTGAAGAGCATCTACGAACTTTTGCTCAAACACTTAGACATTACTGTTTAATTTTGTGATGGCTATAGAAAAGTTCATAAACAACTACTAATTCTAGTTAATAAGGATTTCAATTTGACAGGATAGCTCCCCCATTGTTTACCCAAAATTTGTGCAAACATGGATAAAACAGAATAACGTACGTATATGTAAGTATATTTGAAAATTTACCCAATCGCGTATGCATTATTCACATGGTATGCGTGCATATGGTCATTTTACAGTCACTAGTGTGCAACAGTTATCTACCCTGCCAGATGCTCTGTTACAAGTCAAAAGTGTAGGATGACCAAGAAAGCTAGTTTACCCCATACACATTTTTTCAGAGCAAGATCTTCTCAAGTTGTGTTATACAACTTGAGTCAAGTTGTGTAATTATGAGCCATTCCATTTGATCTAATGACTTAAATGAAAAGAACTTCTTTTGATTTGAATCATTAGATTAAATCTTATGGCTCACAATAGCCTAACTTAACTCAAGTTGTATCCCCAACTTGAGAGGATCTTAGTCCCATTTTTTCACCATGTTCTTGGGATTAAAAACTCACAAAGCATCTTTTTAGCTTTTGTAACATGTGATACACACTCATATACAAAATACCATTGTTAACTCCTGGTCATTTCATAGTTATAACTAATTCGAAAAGTGATTTAAAAACAAGTTACTACATTGTGATTTGAAATTGTTAACGACGATACTAAATTTTGATTCAACATGCATTTATTTCATTGTGAACAAGATTTCACATGTATTTACGACCAAAGGATGTACACTTTGAATGAACATTGATTGTACAATAGATTGCACTACCAGGCTTCGATGATGATCAAAGGTATGAGGGGTATATGTTCCAGCCAAGACTTGTCTTTCACCTGAGAATAAGAAATACGAAAACACTACGTTAAGTGATTACGCAGGGGTAGGACCCTGCGAACCACCTCTGGCGTGAGAGTAAGTATGAGTTATGGTTGTATAAGTGTGTGTAAGTAAAGAGATGAGTGTGAAAAGAGCATACCATAATCCATTGCCCGTCCAACCTATTTATAGTGGAAGAAATAGGGTTAGAGGCACTTCTGCGCGAATGTCGGAGATCATGGGGGTGTCCCATGATTGTGGGTAACCGCTAGGGCTTAGTGACCCACGTTCTCAAGCTTCGCGGGGAAGCCAGGAAAGAGAGGGAGATCGTGGGTTTGATCAAGTCAGGAGGTTCTCCTATCCATTACTCCTTCGTCAACCTTACCCCGAAGGGCTTAGGGCTTCGAATGGCGAATTCCCCTGAGGTAACCTTCATGATAAAGAATGGTTTGACGCCTATGGATATTCTGGAATCATAACTGGGGCCTTCGAATGGAAGGGCTTCGACACATCTCGGAGGAGTGTCCTTCGAGCTACTCGGAGGGTACATCATCAAGCCCCCCAGTCGAAAGTGATGTATATGAGCGAAAAGGAATTGCTTTTGACTTCATGCTTCGAAAAAATACCATCCCGCTGCTAATCGTATTAGTTGGAAGATAACTATGCACCTAACTTAGCGCATTTAATGCTAATTAAACGTTTTGGCTGCCCGCTACAGGAATCACAGTTCCCCATTTTACCCGGAGACCAAAAGACTTATATTTAAAATTTAAAAACAATGTAAATCGGATAAGAGTATTTATCCAGGACACGTGTGCGGTGCTTAAGAGAAGTGAAAGAGAGTATTTAAATGGGGGTGGTTGAAACCCTAGCACATTTTACTCTCTCTGTCTCTTTCTACACGCAGTAAAATTTGATCGCCACTACTCCGAAACCAAAAGGTAAACCTTCCTTCTCACTTGTAGTTTTTTTTTTTTTTTTTTTTTTAAATGGATTCCATGTTTATCATAAAACAGCAAAAATGTACATTGTCTGCAAAAGATTTACACGATCACCTAGCTGATTTTCCGATCCTACCAAAGTATAAAGTCATGTTACCCAAGTCTAATCAGGGTATCTTTGACGCTCCCCAAGGTTTTGTAGGGCTATACACTCATGCATTTAGCCATTCCAACCTTAGGATTCCACTGCACCCACTTATATTAGAATTTATGTAGTACTACAAGGTTCATATCTCTAGGTTCAACCCATTTGGTTTAGCCAAACTGACCACATTCATAGTAATGTGTAAAGCATACGTCTATGAACCAACTTCAAAGATGTTAAGGGGTTTTTTGAACTTGTATCCTAGGGGCAACTGGTTAACCTTAGCTAAAAGGCCTGAGGCAGATGTGCCGAACCTGTTTGGGAGAGTATACACCAACATAACAGGCTGGAAAGGTAGCTTTTTCTATGTGCAAAACACTATTGTTCCCCCCAACTATCCAGAGCTGTTGAGTAAGGAGTACATGTTTGATGCAAAACGATACAATGATCCCTTGACCTATGATGTGCGAAGGGATCCATGCTATCAGCGTTTGGCTAAATATCCTGTTGATCTGCAAGTGTTCCCCGAAGCCATCTTATACATGGCTGAGATTGCCCAGAGCTGGGAGGGGTCTCCCAAGAAGCCTGTTATCATGTACCATGGACAAAGTATGTTTTTCTACTTCTTGTAAAGTAGGACCAATGTAGCACTGATATTTATTTCTTTTTGTTTCTTTTTTGCAGAGATGTCATTCAGGAACTTTATGTACCAAGATTTGGATGAAGACTTGAGCTTCATGCCAGCAGATAAGGCTGTAGAGTCTTACGATGTTGGCTCTCCTTCCACATATGTTAATAACAATGAGGTGGATACTCCGAATTGGGAGCCTGTTGCATCGGCACCCCCACAAGCTGCGCTGGAGGGTCCTTCTCAGCTTGTTGAGAATGTTGTGGACTCGGATGATCCTGCGGAAGATGATGTCCCGGTTGTAGGTTCAACAGGGATAGCTGACAGGTTGAAAAGCAGAAAGGGAATAGCCGCCAAGGTTATTAAGTCTACCAACAAAAGGAAGAATACCCTCCCCGCATCCGGATCTAGGGCCGTACGTCAAAAGAGTACTGAAGGCAAGAAGTTTGTCAAGTCTGCTTTCGAGTTGCCAGATGAGACCGTAGTGATGCATGGTAAGCAATTATCCTTTTAAGTTATGTTAATTCTTAAGTATGATAAGTAGCTGAATAGTTGTGCATTATAATGGTCGCAGGCCTTCCGGACATGAAGGAGCTTCCGAATGCACTGTCCTGCCACCGCATTGTGGACCATGTTACCCCTTCCATGTGGAAGGGTTTATTGGACAACATGTCTATCCAAGGGGTCTGCGATCTTCATGATAAGAGTGTCGCCAGGCAGGCAGTGTTGGACAATCATCTAAATGGTCGCACTAGGGAGCTACTCAGGACAGTCACCAAGGCAAGACATGAAATGGATGTCATGTTGGATAGGGAAAAGCACAGGGACCAAGAATATGCCGAGCTGTAGGCTAAGTGTGACGAGATTGAGAGGGATGTTGAGAAGAACCCTATCGTCCAAGACCTTCGTGGAAAGGTAGCCCAGCTGACAACTGAAATTGGAAAGCTTAAGTTGGAAGAAGCTAAGGTCATTACCCTAACAGGTCAGAATGCAGTGCTTGAGGCAAAATGTGCCGGTTTGGAAAGTGAGAAGGCTAGGCTCGGAGAGGTAGAAGTTAAGCTGAGGGAGGAAGTTGATGGCTTGCAGATGAGGTACAAGATGCTGCAAAAGGATCGTGCGGAGGTTGGATCGAAGGTGGTGCTGTACATAGCCATGGAACTCTACCACAGTGATGAGTTGGGAGCACAGATGTGGAAGGTCATCAAATCAGCTATTTTTCATAGACGGTGCTTGGCGTTGGAGAAGGCTGCCAAAACAGGTAAGCCCGTGGATCTTTCCAAGATTGAATGCTACCGTCCCACATCGAAAGCTGAATATGATGAGGCAGGAAATACGTTTGCAACCGCAGAGTACTCCTTCCTTGCTGAAGCTACCAAAGATCCTATGGCACCCCTCGAAGACCTCCTTTCCAAGAAGCCTCGCAAGCTGAAGCCTACAACTCCTACCAAGAAGACAGTGTCTGCCAAGCCTACCTCAGTTCAACCGTCTCTGACCCCCTACCCACAAAAGCAGGAATGAAGGCTGCCATGTTAGCAGTAATTTGGTTTCAAGGGTGGCATGTACCCTTTAAGACAATTTATCTTATTTGACAATGCTTGTCTTGTTCTCTAAACAATTTGAATGCTTGTGATGTATGGCCTTGGTTCAAAGACAACTTAATTGGGGCTTAGGCTCCTCGTGCAGGTATAAGGGCACTAGCCCTCATTTTGAATGGTATAGTGTAGGGGGGATACCTCTACACACCTGATTATTATTTGTGTTTGTCTTGTAAAGTTCTCTTACGCCTTTTTTCCGACGCTTAAGTTTTACATCCTAAGGTTAAACAACCTCATTGTGTGTAAATTTCAACACCAAGAATATAATGACCAAATTTGATCATTGACAGAGGGTCGCGACCCACTCTATCTCAAATCCTTTAAGTAGTATGACTTTGTATATATTTTCACAAGCGCCATAAACTAGTAGGAGAGTTAATGTGAATGTTTAAGTAGGCGTAAATGATGAGGCGTATATTACACCTTGTGCCCTTTTATTCGACATTAAAACTCATAAATGACTTGGTTGAACAAATCTTTGTGTTTAAGAAACGAAGCAAGAGATTTGTGGAAAATGTCTTATTGATCATTGAATTGGTAGAGAGGATTACATCATTCTTGAAATGAAAACTAAGACAACTACCAATAATGTATGCTTTCCCTTGAGAAGCTTCTAATTACAAGAATGAAAAAGTAAAAGTACTTCTTAAACATAGAACTTTCGAAGGTTCGTACCATTCCATATCCTGTCGATGGGTTCTCCGATAAGAGTGGCCAATTTATAGGTTCCGTTGCCGTATGCCTCAGCTACCATGTAAGGTCCTTCCCAAGTAGGTCCCAGCTTTCCCTGGTATTCTGTTTTGCTTGCACTGTTGAGGCATAGCACATATTCCCCAGGCTTGAAGGTGGAAGGTCTGACCCTTTTGTTATAGTAGCCTTCGATCTTATGCTTGTGCATTGCTTCTCGGATGGAGGCTATCTCTCTTCTTTCTTCTAGTAGATCCAGGTTCTCCCGAATCCTTTCATCATTTTTGAAGGCATCATACGTTGCCACACGCTCCGTGTGTACACTTAGTTCCGAAGGGATGACCGCTTATGTTCCGTATGTTAGGCTGAAGGGGGTTTCACCATTGCTTGACTTAGGGTGTGTTCGATGGGCCCATAGTACTTGAGGGAGTTCATCTACCCATCCATGGTGAGTTCTTCCCAGCCGTTTCTCGATCCCTTTGATGATGTCTTTGTTTGTAACCTCCACCTGTCCGTTACCTTGTGGATGGTAGACGGATGTCCAAGACTGCTTTATGTTGAGCCCTTGACAGAAGTCGTAGAAGACTCCTTCAGCGAACTGCTTTCCATTTTCAGATATGATTATGTGGGGCACTCCGAATCTGCACACAATGTGCTCCCACACAAACTTCTTGATCTGTCTCCCCGTAATAGAGGCTAAAGGTTTAGCTTCCACCCACTTAGTAAAGTAATCAATTGCCACCAGCATTTGACTCCTCCAGGAGCCATAGGCATAGGTCCTACGATGTCAATACCCCATTGGGAGAAGGGCCATGCGGATGTCACACTTGTCATGTCCTGCTTCGGAATCTTAGGAACGTTTAAGTGTATCTGACAAGCTTCACATTTGAGAATGATTTCTGCCGCATCCCTGTGCATCGAAGGCCAATAATAGCCCAACTTCATTATTTTCGAGACAACTGAGCGGGGTCCTGCATGGAGGCCGCAGGATCCTTCTTAAACTTCCGTGATAATACTCGTAGCCTGCTTGGGTCCCACACATCTTAACCAAGGTGATAGAAATGACCTTCTATATAGGGTTTCCCCTATTAGCCGGTACTGTGGGGACTTAACCCGAATTTTCCTTGCTAGCTTGGGATCTTCGGGGAGAAGACCGCTTATCAAATATTCCCTGATGGGAGTCATCCATGTCTCTCCTTCTTCGTGAACCACGTCTGCAACTTCCTTGCGAATGATGGACCTTTCAGGTAAGACTTCGACAAGTACTTCTTTGGTGAGATGAGCGAAGGCCATAGAGGCTAGCTTGCTCAGTGCATCTGCCTTCTTGTTTTGATTCCTACGAACATGTTGGATGGTGTAGGAGTCGAAACTTTCCAACATCTCCTTTGTTTTTTCCAAGTACTGTTTGATGACGGGCTGCCTTGCTTCATAGGAGCCTGTCACTTGGTTCGCTACCAATTGGGAGTCTACGAAAACAGCGAGAGCTTTGACTTCCATATCTTTAGCTAATCGGAGGCCTGCTAGCAGGGCTTCGTACTCTGCTTCATTGTTTGTGGCTTCGAACTCAAAACGAAGAGCATACGTATGCTCCTTCCCGTTAGGGCTGACCAGCATTAGACCTGCTCCAGAACCATCGGAGCTGGATGCTCCATCTGTATAAAGTTTCCAGTCGTCCTGTACTTGAGTGAGTTTAGCTTTGGGCTCTTCCTTTTATGAGTCTGGCTCCGAAGGTGTCTCTGCTAAGAAGTCTGCGAGAATTTGCCCTTTAATAGAGTTTCGAACCTTGAACTCTATTTCGTGCTCTCCGAGTTCAATAGCCCATTTAGCCACCCTCCCAGACTTTTCAGGTTTCGACAAGATCTGTTTTAGTGGCTTGTCGGTTAAGACTGTGATCGGATGGGCCTGGAAATAGCGCCGGAGCCTCCTTGCTGCGTAGATTAGGGCTAGTATTAGCTTCTCCAATGTAGGATAGTTGATTTCCGCCCCCTGTAAGACCATGCTGACAAAGTAAATGGGGATATGTCGTTTGTCTCGTTCTGCCATAAGGACTGCGCTAATACTCTCCATTGAGGATGCTAAGTACATGAACAACACCTCTCCTTTGATTGGGGTTGTAAGTGTTGGAAGGATTTCGATGAACTCCTTCATCTTCTGAAAGGCAGCTTCTGCATCCTAACTCCACTGAAAAGTCTTCTTATCAACGCATCCTTTGAGTGTTTTGAAGAATGGTAGGGACCTATCAGCCCCCTTTGACAAAAATCAACTTAGAGCAGCCAGCTTCCCATTCAGACTTTGCACATCTTTTAGACACTTAGGAGCTTGGAGATCTGTAATTGCCTTGACTTTGGAGGGGTTAGCCTTTATCCCCTGCTTAGTAATCAAATGCCCTAGGAATTGCCCCTCTTCGACACCGAAGGAGCATTTCTTAGGGTTCAGCTTCATGTTAATCGCCCGAAGCTGGTCAAAGGTTTCTTGTACATCGAGGAGTAGATCTTCCTCCGTCTTGCTTTTGATAACCATGTCGTCAATGTATGCTTCGAGATTTCTGCCTATCTGTTTGTTGAAGGCTTTATCTACGAGGCGTTGGTAGGTTGCCCCTGTGTTCTTCAATCCGAAGGGCATCTTTCTGTAACTGTAGACACCTTTGCTTGTGTAGAATGCTGTCTTTTCTTCGTCCTCCTTTGCCATATGGATAT
The DNA here is from genome assembly GCA_910596185.1 of Chrysanthemum makinoi. Taxonomy (NCBI): domain Eukaryota; kingdom Viridiplantae; phylum Streptophyta; class Magnoliopsida; order Asterales; family Asteraceae; genus Chrysanthemum; species Chrysanthemum makinoi. Next base: position 185,795,903 of record OU343219.1, on the reverse strand, counting down.
GGTGATACCCTTTGTAGGCATCTAAGAAGCATTTTAGCCGGAAGCCTGCCAAGGATTCTACCTTCCAGTCAATTTCTGGTAGGGGGTAGCAATCCTTCGGCCATGCTTTGTTGATGTCAGTGAAGTCAACGCACACGCCACCCTCCGCTCTTTTTGACCATAACTGGGTTGGCTACCCAAGTTTGGTACTTAACTTCCTTTAGGATGCCTGCTGTGTAAGTTCATCAACTTCTTTGCAGTCGCAACGCTTTCTTTCGGGGCTAGGCTCCTCCTTTCTGTTTATTGGCTCAATGTGTTTGTACTCATTGAGTTTATGCTCCGTTCCGGGAATGTCCGGTCTATCAGCCATATTCTTGGTACCCCTGTCATGTCAGAATATTTCCAAGCAAAAATATCAAGGTTAGTCCGTAACAGCTTTGTGAGCTTCACCTTGAAATTCGCCGGGAGTTGTTTGCCTATTACCACTGTTTGTTCAGGGTAGCTAGGGTTAACTACAACTCGCTCTTCCGCATATGTGCAGCTTAGAATTGCCATCGGAGGCTCCTCCGATTCTTCTTTGATCCTTTTGACACCATATACACCCTTATCCGTCCCATAATTAGAATGAACAGTTCCTACCCCGAAGGGGGTCTGGAACTTGATAGCAGCATGAATGATAGAAACGACAATGCCCATCTTTTGCATAGATGTTCTCCCTATTATTAAATTATAAGGAGAATCTGACTATGACGAAGGTGAGCGTTTCCGTGCGGGATAAGGGGCCTTCGCCTATAGTGATGTCCAAGGGTACCTCTCCAAGGGGCCATGAATGTTGGCCGGAGAATGCTACCAGGGGTGTTTTTGAATCCACCCTTCATGAGCGTATAGATGATTTGAGCTTCAGGAAACAATGCTCATAGACGATCTCGCAGGAGCTTCCGCAATCCATATATGCTCGGTTTACCTCCCTATTTGAGACACGTACCTTGATGACCACGGGGTCAGTCGAAGGTGTCTGCCCCAGGATGGAAGGGAATGTTATCTCTTCTACGCTTCCCAACTCTCCGTCTGCTTCTTTCCGCTTCAAGGTAGGATCCTTCCTGCTTACCATTAGTATCGGAGCCTCTGTGGGGGTAGCTTCCTTTTTGTTTCCATTCCATTCACCCAGTTGGGTATCGGAGAACTTGTCTTTTCCCTTCTTGATGCCCTTAACCAGGTGTGCTAATTGTCCGGATCGTACCGCCTCTTCGTTCTGCTTCTTTAGCTCTCTGCAGTTGTTTGTGTCGTGTCCGTGGTCTTCATGGAAATGGCAGTACTTGGACATATCCCTGGCTTTGCTTCGTTCTGACATCCGAGGTGGTGGATCGAAGGACTTTGCGGCTTTCTCGGTAGCCAGAATCTCCCTGGGGGATTTGACCAAGTTTGCCAAGAGTCCATGGTTCGAAACTTTGTTGTATGGAGTGAAGCGGTCTCTGTTCTTCTTCTTATTCTTGGATCCTTCCCAGGAGGACCCTCGGGAGAACTTGTCAGAAGCCTCCTTTTGCTCTATCGGATCCCCGTTTGCTGCTACTTCTCTAGACTCAATCCAAGTGTAAGTCTTCTCCATTTGTGCCTTGTAAGTGGTAGGAAGATCGGTGGACAAGAATTCTGCCAAGCTTCGCGTCCGAAGGCCATGTACGAAAATTGAGATCCTCTGATCTTTGTGCAAACCAAGAATTTTCAAAGTTTCATCGGTGTACCTCATAACGAAGGCCCTTGTGCTTTCGTTGTCCCTTTACCTGATGGTGTGCACGGCTAGATGGGTCTTGGTGTGATCGGAACTTAGCCTTAAGGTCGTCTAGACTTACAATGCTTCCCAGCTTTTGTCCATTCCACCATATTCTCGCGGAGTCTCGGAGCGTGTAAGTGAACATGTGGCATGCTACAGGCATGACCCACTTTTGCCTCTTGATAGTGCCTTCGAACAAGTGTAGGAAGTTATCAGGATCGCCTTTTCCGTCGTAAGTGCCTATGTGAGTGGGCATCTTTACACCTTCAGGTAGAGGGTAGTCTTCGATCCACTTCATGAAAGGTGTACAAGCTCCAGAGGCTTCGGTGTAGTATGGGTTGTATGGAGGTGGATAGACAGGTGTAGGGTTATATGGGTTAGGAAATGGCTGTGTGTAGGTAGGATAAACCGTAGAAGGTTGATACAAAGGGTTTACACCCATCGACTGCGTAGGAATGTGTCCATAGGGCATTTATTGGTAACTCTGGTTGGGGAGAGAACCATTCAGAGGGTAGGTGTTATAGGTTTGAGTAGGTAGGTAGGGGTTCATTCCCGGAGGGGGTAACTGATTCATACCTGAGTATGGAGGAGGACCTCCGACACTCGAAACATACGAGGGTGGTATCGGAGCCCCCATCCCTTCTCTTCCTAAGTGCGCAGCTAGAAGAGGGTGTTAATACAAATAAACCATAAAAACGTTTATTAATATTTTGCAATCTCTTTGTGTTTTGTTGATAACAAATATAATGTTATCATAAGTATAATTATAAGGATATATGTCACTTTTGTAAAGCATTTACATATAGCCATTTAAATACAAAAATGTAGTAATTAAGCATTTGTTGTAATAGTTTATTAGGATGGGCAAAAACCATAACCCATGGACCATAACCCATGAATCTTAACCCATACCAAAGAAGACTTGATACAATGTATACTTAGATACATTGAATCTAAAGAAAACCTATGGACCAACCCATAACCCATGACCCATAACCAAAAAACCCATGGTCAAAGAGGAGCGTTCCACGAATCCCTGGCTTTGTGCTAGCCGGATCCCAAGTGGAAGGGATCCGTGAGATCCGGGGAACAGTGAAGATTTTTGCCTATAAATAGAGAGCCATTTCTTCATTCTAACTCACCCCTCTTCTTACTAAAACTCTCATACACTCTCATTCTCTTCTAACATATAGATCACTTGATCTAGAGAGTTGTTCTTCTTTCTTTCTATTTGTGATCCTCATATAGGTCCTTCTCTAAGGCGAGATCACGAGCATTCTACAAGTCATCCAAGCAAGGGGTCCTTGATTGATTTGTCAGTCCGCAAGATTTCTGTAGCGAAGATTTTGTATTTGATATTTCACATATTTGTTGTGTAATAGTTGTGTTGGTTTGGTTCACCGTGAAACGGACTCGGTATCTAGCTTTGTACCAGAAAAAGTGTAAGCAACGTTGTGAAGGCTTCTCCGCCAAGTGAAGGAGTTTGTTGACATAGTGCTTGAACTCTCGAGTAGGTGACTCGGGGAGTGGAGTAGGGCAAGGAAGGTGTCCTTGTAGCCGAACCACTATAAATCGGTTGTGTCATTTCTATCCCTTAACTTTATTTCTTTGCTTGCATTATCATTAGATCTATACGTTCTCAACATCCATACGATTTCACATAATATCGAATCTAAAGTTTTTGAAATCAACTTAAAATCGGCAAAACTATTCAACCCCACCCCCCCTTCTAGTTTTCCACAGAGGGGGTAGGTTTACCCCTCCATTTCCTACCGGGTTGCTTCCTCCATTAGAGTTCTCGCTCCTTCTTTCACCTTGCACTCTTTCCCTTCTTCCCGGATCTCTTCCGGGACCTTCTTCAAAACCCACAGTCCTTCCATTTGGCCTTCTGATGGAAGGAGAACCATTTCGTAGGGCCGAGAGCCCCCTGCTAACCGGTCGAGGCCTCTCCTCTATCTCAATCTCTTCGTCATACTCCTCACTGGAGTATTCCAGTTCTCTTCGCATTTCAGTGTTGCGAACCTGCCTCTTATGAGCCCTTAGTAAAGAATCTAAGGCTTCAAAGTTTGCCTCAACGAAGGCGGGGCTAATATAGGGTTAGCTGATGTTGAGGCGTGATGTACGGGAGTGGTTTCCAAACGAGATCGTGTGGTGAAGGTTGAGGCCGTTATGGGGGCAAGATTATCGATGTTAGTTGTGTTGAGAGGGACCAGAGTAGAAAAACCTGGTGGAGGTGTATCTTACCTTCATGGTTCCATGCCGGAAAGGTAGCGTAATCGGTTAGGGTTTTAAGACTGGGTGATTACGGGACTAATAGTAGTTGTTGAACCTAAATACCTTGATAGATCTTTGAGCATTCGTAGATCGTTAGTTATGCTTATGTAATCACAAACACACTAAAAGACAATCTCTATAACTTGTATTCAAGCGGAAATTAAACACAAGAACAAACACGAATAACTAAGAACTCTTTGATCCTCTATGATCTTTTTAATAATACTAAAACTTTGTTTTTCAACTCGTACATAACTCATATTATTGTGTTCCTTTTATAGACAAGGAACCCTAACCCGTTTCCCATGAAACGTATAAACATAAAACTAAATAAGATATACGTTATAACTTCCTAATAAAGCTCATGCATATCCTAACTAACTATAGAATACGCGGAATATCTATATCCGCAGAAACCATCTAAACGATTTTATAACTTCAGTAGAATTAAGTCTTCAGCAGAATCCTTGCACTTCAGCAGTAACTTCAGCATAATTCGTACTTAGTAGAATTCCCAACAATCCTCCCCTAAACTGGAATTTGACTAGGTTAAGTTCCAGTTTCTTGATAGATCTTTAACACAGCAAAACAAGAGGATTGTACACGAACATCATCAGCAAAGAACCAAAACAAGAACATCTCTATGATGAGAAACTTTGAAACTCCAGATCTTTGCAGCAACAAATGACAAAATGTACATCAAAACATATTAGTTTCATACTATTCTCATCACACCCAGGTATGTTAACTCCTGTGAGAGGCGAATCATTGAAAATAATGGATTTGATGTCTCTTTACCAATAGCCATTACTACTGGAGTAGTCATATGTTTAAGTTCGAAAACTATGGTACACTGATAACCATATGATTTATTAGCAAATCAACAACCATAAACGGATTTGAGATGTCTTTACCTGTAGCCGTTTGCTCAGGACTAGTCAATTCTTAGGTAGAAAGAATCCCCTTGGTGAATTGATGACCAAATATGGCATTCCACTGCCTTTACCACAAGCCATATACTTGTGGGCTAGTCAATTCTTGGATTCCAAAAAGGAATAAACCATGGTGAATTGATGACCATACAACCCTCAGCAATGAAGCATGGGTGAGTTGCAAACCCTATGATTTTGAGCAAACCATTACAGCTATCAACAAATTTGATGTGTCTTTACCAAAGCTGTACCCTTTGGACTAGCCAGCTCTTTGACATACACAAGGTACATCTAGTGAGTTGATAACCAGCAACAAAAACATACAACAAACCTGCAAGCAAAGTTAGACAAACAAAGAATATACATAGGATTTTTTTTAACTAATAATGAAACAAACAAATAAAGAAAACAAATAATACACAATAAACAAGATACCAGACTCAAAAAGATGCTTGATGCTGCTGAAGTTGAGTTTTAATCAATCCAATCAATTGTTCAGCATGTAGCATATCATTCCCTACTGGATCAGGAGGAACCTCCAACTTTGTTCTAAGCATGCTTCTCATCAAGTTCACAGATAAAGGATAAATCTTATCAGATAACATACACATAGTCATCCCATTCTGTGTCTCCACCACATGCACACATGGAAGAGGATAAAATCTCCAAGTCTCAACCTTCCACTTATGTGAATCTTTCCAAATTGAATATCCCTTACTATTTGGAGATTGAGAATCAAACATAACTTGAAGATCACCCAACAAGTATAAACCAGAACCCTGTGGTGAATGATTATCATAATGCTTTGTGACAAAGCCATGAAATGTAATCAAATCTTGCCTATCCACCATATGAAGTATGTCCTTCAAGAAGTTAAACTGCATAGATGTATTATCCAACATAAAGATGCTGTTCAGCTGTCCATCAGTCAAATTCCAAGCAGTCAACACACCATGAGACCCTTCATGAAAAGCATCAGCAGATCCTTCTTTAATGAAAGTTGAATCAGCAGCCTTGAGATCCAAAGAACTCTCCCTGAGTGACTTATGAATCCTAGAAGTGTATGTCCCATCTGATCTCACAGATCTCCTTAGATTAATGTGTCTCCTTTTAGACATCCTTTTTGTTAATACAAATAAGCCGTAAAAACGTTTATTTATATTTTACGATCTTCTATTGTTTTGTCTATAACAAACGTAAAATCATATTAACGAAACAAATAAAATACGTAAATGGTTTGAACTAATAGTTTCTAACATATTCACATTTTCACATAAAACACTAAAACAAGTATAAGTGATTTTATGATTTAAGTAATACATATGTACAACAACTAGTGTTTACATATTGGGATAAAATATACATATAACTAGCATGTAGTATATTGGATAATATAAATGGGTAGAAACTTAAGTATCACAACCCATTAGGAAAATACATTGAATGTAGTTGGGTACAACCTAAAGCCCATAACCCATGGATCTTGACCCATAACCCATTGCATGACATCATGCTTATATCACATATGGATAATCCATACCCAAGTGACTAAGTGCAATGCACTCAAAGATACATTGTATCTAGCCAAAGATCCATGGTTCAACCCATGACCCATGACCCATAACCAAAATACCCATGGGCAAAGAGGAGCGTTCCACGGATCCCTAGCTTTGTGCTAGCCGGATCCCAAGTGGAAGGGATCCGTGGGATCCGGGGAACAGTAGGATTTTTCCTCTATAAATAGTGAGCCATTTCTTCATTATTTCTCATCCCTCTCTAACACACTTTCCTCCATGAGTTAAATCTCACTAACCTTAGATCCAAGAGATCTATGTTTGTAGTTTTGTTTTTGTGTGATCTTTTAGGTTCCTCTTAAAGGCAAGATCACCACCTTTGAAGTCGAGCAAGCTCAAGTCCATGAGTTGCCATGCTTCCTCATCATCAAGGCTACTGAAGTCTTCTTGTTGATGATTCATTTCTTTCTTCAAAGAAGTGAAGTGTTGAAGATATTGGTGAAAGATGACTCAAGTGTCAAGACGAAGATATTAGTGAAGGGTATCTATCGTCTATAGGATAAGCATTAGTGAAATGTGCTTAGAAGTCAAGACATAGAAGCATTAGTGAAAGGTGCTTAGAAGTCAAGACAAAGAAGCATTAGTGAAAGGTGCTTAGAAGTGAAGACACAAGACATTAGTGAAAGGTGTCTTGTAGATCTAGTCAAAGGCATTAGTGAAAGGTGCCTTAGATGTACACTCGATATGGTGTGTTTAGATGTACAAGATAGACTAGTATTAGATCCAAGGATATTGATATCCTTGATGATGTTGTAAAGGAGTAGATCTTCTTTGGGATTAGTCGTTGGTGTAGTGTGGTAGTAGTTCCTCCATTGCAATGGAACTAAGTGCTTAGCCTAGTACCTAATAAAGGGTAGGCGACGTTGTGTAGGTGTAGTTCACCTTAGAGTGAAAGAACTAGGTACTTAGCCTAGTACCTTATAAAGGGTAGGCGACGTTGTGTAGGTGTGGTTCACCTTGGAGTGAAAGAACTAGGTAGTTAGCCTAGTACTTTATAAAGGGTAGGCGACGTTGTGTAGGTGTGGTTCACCTTGGAGTGAAAGAACCCGGTGGTTAGCCTAGCAACGGAAAAAGGGTAGGCGACGTTGTGAAGGCTTCTCCGCCATAAGGAGATTGGTGTAGTGATTAAGAACTCTCGAGTAGGTGACTCGGGGAGTGGAGTAGGGCAAGGAAGGTGTCCTTGTAGCCGAACCACTATAAATACTCGTGTTGTGGTTTTGTGCTTCTTACTCGTATCTTTTCATTACTTACCTTTATATGCTTGTTTATCAACATACAACACACACATTCAAATAGATTGTCATAAGTCAATCTAAATAGATTAAAAAGAAGTTTTAATTGGCAAAACTATTCAACCCCCCTTCTAGTTTTCCACAATTGGCATCAGAGCTTCGTTACCAAGTTTCTTGAAGTATATTGTACTTTAAAAACTTGATACGATCCATGGTTAAATTGAAAACTACAAAGAAGGTTTTTCATAAAAACAAACACCATGTCTTTTAAAACTATATGTTTGGATGTTGATTTGATAACAACATTTTTTCTTATTTACTTTTTCATTTAATTGCACTAATCTTCTTCGTCATGTTGATTAGTCAAAGCTCATACCTACCAAGCTTTAGGACTCGCTTGGTAACAAGAATACCTTCCTTAAGAAGGTATCTTAATCGCAAAGGAGCGGGAATCGTCTAAGTGACATTTGTTGTGTCATTTGTAAAGACATTCCTAAGTGCGCTAGAGGTATGATTTTCTTTTTATTTTGCTTGATAATTAAGTATACCTATTTTGGTATTTATATGATTATCTTTTGTGCTCATACATGTTTTACATGAAGCTTCATTAGGAAGCCTTTTTCTCACATACGTGTTTTACTTCTCGTCTAAAGTCATGGTATATAAAACTTATGTTTTGTCCCTTTCAAATCCAATAATAAAACAAAACACGAATTTCAAAAATTCCTCATTCCCTATAAATAACCCCATCATCGACCACTCTACCAAACCCTCACTTTTTCAAATCCTCCAATTTCAAAATTTTCTCTTATTCAAAAACTTCATCTTCCTCCTCATTTCATCTCAACCAAAACCAAGAAGATCCGTCATCAACATGGTTTACATCGCACTCGTGCTCATCGCCATAACACTCATCGCACTTGTGTTCCCTATGATGAAGTTCACATATGGAGACATTTACTTTGTGTTGTTAATCTACATTGGGATCATATACCCAATCCTTTGTATCATCCTTAGTATTGAAATGCAATATTATTAATAATCTAGTTTATCTAGGTTATTTTTATCATAATGTGTTTGTCACTTATTTTGATTTATATGTTTTATATTCTTTCGTGATACATTAGAAGTCATGTATGCATGCTAAAAGAAAATGTAGGATAAAACATATTTCGTGGTATAAAAACTGTAAAACCTATGTTTTTATCAAATCTGTTTCTCTGATCCACGGATCCCGAAGGATATACTAGCCGGATCCCTTTTGTAAAAGAACCGTGGGATCCGTCCTACTAGAAAACAATCTTCATGCAAGATTAAAAACTAATATCTTTATAAATGTAATAATCCACTAGAAAGTCAAAACCTTGAGTATGTTAAAGTGTTAAATACCATTGTTAATAAAAATCTAGTAAAAACATTAGATCATCATAGGTTGACCATAAACATCTCTTTTTATTAACTCATCATTTTTATAGGTTCAACTATGACGCATGAATATGAGTTTTATTTTTCACTCACTAGCGTCTACACTCCGAACATCTCTCTCGAACCCAACACACCTGGCAATCATGTCCGTGGGTTCAATAATCTCGAAAACCGTCACTTCCACGAAGGACGTATTGTGGACACCTCTCTACAATTCGAAGAAGGTATCAATACCTCCTTCCGAGCCATAGGACTAGAATGCCTTCTTGAAATCAACGAGAAGATATGTCCAAGGTTCATAATGGAATTCTTCCGTCAAGTCGAACTCGTTCAGAACGAGGATCGCTCTCTATCTCTTTGGTTTTATATCAAAACCAAAAGTTCACTCTAACCCTTGGGCATTTTGCTCACATCCTCTGGATTCCAAATCATGGACAATGTGCCTTCACCAAAGATTGGTCTCTTGATTCTCTCTTCAACTTTCATGAAGAAAATAGTCCATATTGCTCACACATACCCTCTCTGGAAGATTTAAATCGCATAATATGCAAACCTCGACCATATTACTCCGATCCAAACATTATCTTTACAAGGGATATCCGAGAAGAGTACAAGCCTCTTGCACTCATCCTACGTGAAAATGTTTGGAGTCTTAGGGGAAATCGAGAAATTCTTCCCGCTTGTTGTGCTCACATGTTGTACTGTTTGCTAACACAACAACCATATAATCTCGCCTACTTCTTCGCAAGGCGAATTGCAAATCTTCAAGGCTACAAGAATAAACTCATCCCTTATGGAATGTTCTTGACACGCCTCTACCATAATGTTATGCACTTCCATCCTCAATTTCAAAGTCCGTTGAACGTACTTGTGAACAAGATAATGGAACCGCTAAACATATCTCTCATGAAGACTTTCTTCATTCTTCATTCCACCAACACTCATCAATCACATAATGATCCTCCTAGCGAAAACACTCAAGGAAACTAATAGTATTCCAAAATAGGATCAAATCTCTTGTACTCGTGCTTTATCAATGTAATCCAATTTCCTTCATGAAATAAAACATTTTACATTTGATATCTTAGTATTAGAACTCTTTTTTGACTATCCTTGAGATATAATGCATTGTCAAGACCATTGCATACCTTTAGTAAAGGTCCTGCTGAGCAGATAGGCGGATCCCAAAGATTGTACTAGAAGGTTCCCTAATCTTAGGGAACCGTGGGATCCGGCAAACAGAAAATGCAATTGCAAGCATTATATTTCAAACATATCCTTAGAACACCTCACACACTAAGCTAAACATAGTATCTTAAGGCAAAATTAAGTCCTTATCAAGATAGGTTGATCTTTCCTACTCATACATAACTCACCTAGATCACACTCTAAGACGATTGTAGATCTACCGTTTCATCCTTAATCCATTACTCTTCCGCTCTTAAACTCACACTTCATTTTTTACTTGATCTCTCCCATCTAGCCTTAGAGATCTTTCGATTATGGCAAAATTGATCATTAATCATCCTCGCCTCAAAATTGATCAAAGTTGATCAAAATCTAGTTTTCTCATCTCAAAGCTTCTAGGATATTTTCCAAAACACTATCCTAAAACACAACCTGATCTCTAGATCATTTAGCTTCAATTGACACTCTAAATCTTTAGTGTCATCCTTGCTCATCCATTGGTACTCTTGAAAGTTCCAAATCCTTCCATAAATAACAATCATTAGCTACATCATTCATTACCTTCAAGTACTCAAGCACCCCTTCATTTAAAACACTTAGGAGGACTGCAACACTAAAGATGATATAGGTCTTAGATCTTAGAAACATCATTTCCACCCTTTCATAACTGCTGAAATCCGAATCCCTAGGATTAGCCTAGACGGATCCCTCTGAGGAAGGAACCGTGGGATCCGGATGACAGTTTATGTCAAATCTTGCTAAAACAATCATTTCAACTCATCTTCCTAACTCAAACACTCCATCTCATCTTAAATGAGTTCCTAGATCAGTGCAACCTCTGAAGTTGACTCTTGTGCATGTCAATCATCACATTCCAATGAATCCTAGTGGCTTAAGGCTTAAATGCACTTGCCAAATCTCCTAGTTTATAAACCACCTTGTTAGGACCTCCATAGTCATCACTCTCATCCTAACTTTCAGCTCTTGCAACCTCTTGAAATCATCTCATCATGAGGAAAACCCCAAGTAGTAACTTATCCACCAAAGAACCACCCATGAAAAGGGCTCGTGTTATACACAAATTTTCTTCAACCGAATCATCTCCCGTCAAGCCAACAAATGATAGAATTCTTCATCATCCAATCAAACCAATTCCTAAAAAGATAATACCCACAAAACTACCTATGACAAACACCACCATACCTCCTAGGTCAAACAATATCATCTCCACTAAACCATCACCATTGTTTCCTAGAGCTATTTCATTTACATCCCCACTATCATCACCACACCTCTACAATTTAGAGGACTTGCCTCCTAGGCCATCTCATCCGCTTCCGCCGACAACATTCTCCTCATTAGGAGGAATAATGGTTCAAAATCAAGGTGTTGAGTCAACACTTGCTCCGGCTTCCTTTTCGCCGTTTCCATCATATAATCCCATTTGGATTATGAGAAATCATCAAAGTCGACCACCCGACCATATGGAAGTTGACACTTCTCTACCACCACCATCATTTTTGGTTGAGTCATTCTCTAATGCACCTCCACCAATCCCTCCATCGTTTGAAGCTCCACAAGCCGCTTCACTTGATCCTTCGCATCAAGCCATTTCACTTCTTCCACCACCACTACCTAGCCATGACAAAGATTTCTATCATTGTCAACATGTTGAAAGTTTGATACATGAAGTACGAGAAGACCAACGTTTCATGTTCTATCATCTCCTCGAACGTTTTGACGAGATCAAACCTAAACAAAACTTGAGCTAGAAGATTTTAGTGGTGTCCTAGCTTCAAGCGATAGTTGGTTTAGAAATTCCTAGTCATGTATTTTCTTATTTTCTTAGTTTTTAGAGTCATGTATATCATAACTCTAGTTTTATTAAACGGAATTACATATTACTTGTTATTTTGTTGATCATATGATTTTTGTGATAACATTACTTGTTATATCACCTTGGCTGTAATTGAACAGCTAATACGGATCCCTCAGAATTGCCTAGACGGATCCCTAATAGGAGGGGACTGTGGGATCCGTAAGACATAAAACTTTCTTTCTACTAACTTGAATCACATTTGCAGGAAATTATGAATTATACTTGCTTTCTAACCTTTGTTTTGTAGTTATTCAATTTACATATGAAGACTTTGACATCCTAAAGCTAGGGGGAGCTTTATGTCAAAGCAATACATTGCAAATTACTTGCAATACTAGGTTTACATTTCGTGACATCCCCTTGCAAAATTGCAGTCATCAAGGGGGAGCACATTTGTCTCTTAGACGATATCTTTTGCAAACTTATTTGCAAATAAACTAGATTAGTATCACTTACTTGACGCCCTTACATAGGGATGGACTCGTCAAGGGGAGTAAAGACGAGATCCTCTCCCGTTATTTGCTCTCTATTTCTTTTTACTAATTTTTTCTTTCACATGTTTTTCTTAAAAACGATGTGTTGCCTTCCTTCAAACACTTTTTGTTTCGACAAAAGGGGGAGAAGAAAGTAAAAACTACAAATTCAAACTTTTACGAATTTTAGCTTTTCCTTAAAATAATTTTATGTTTTGTCATCAACAAAAAGGGGGAGATTGTTAATACAAATAAGCCGTAAAAACGTTTATTTATATTTTACGATCTTCTATTGTTTTGTCGATAACAAACGTAAAATCATATTAACGAAACAAATAAAATACGTAAATGGTTTGAACTAATAGTTTCTAACATATTCACATTTTCACATAAAACACTAAAACAAGTATAAGTGATTTTATGATTTAGTAATACATATGTACAACAACTAGTGTTTACATATTGGGATAAAATATACACATAACTAGCATGTAGTATATTGGATAATATAAATGGGTAGAAACTTAAGTATCACAACCCATTGGGCAAATACATTGAATGTAGTTGGGTACAACCCAAAGCCCATAACCCATGGATCTTGACCCATAACCCATTGCATGACATCATGCTTATATCACATATGGATAATACCCATAACCCATGGATCAACCCATACCCAAGTGACTAAGTGCAATGCACTCAAAGATACATTGTATCTAGCCAAAGATCCATGGTTCAACCCATGACCCATGACCCATGACCCATGACCCATAACCAAAATACCCATGGGCAAAGAGGAGCGTTCCACGGATCCCTAGCTTTGTGCTAGCCGGATCCCAAGTGGAAGGGATCCGTGGGATCCGAGGAACAGTAGGATTTTTCCTTTATAAATAGTGAGTCATTTCTTCATTATTTCTCATCCCTCTCTAACACACTTTCCTCCCTAAGTTAAATCTCACTAACCTTAGATCCAAGAGATCTATGTTTGTAGTTTTATTTTTGTGTGATCTTTTAGGTTCCTCTTAAAGATAAGATCACCACCTTTGAAGTTGAGCAAGCTCATGTCCATGAGTTGCCATGCTTCCTCATCATCAAGGCTACTGAAGTCTTCTTGTTGATGATTCATTTCTTTCTTCAAAGAAGTGAAGTGTTGAAGATATTGGTGAAAGATGTCTCAAGTGTCAAGACGAAGATATTAGTGAAGGGTATCTATCGTCTATAGGATAAGCATTAGTGAAAGGTGCTTAGAAGTCAAGACATAGAAGCATTAGTGAAAGGTGCTTAGAAGTCAAGACAAAGAAGCATTAGTGAAAGGTGCTTAGAAGTGAAGACACAAGACATTAGTGAAAGGTGTCTTGTAGATCTAGTCAAAGGAATTAGTGAAAGGTGCCTTAGATGTACACTCGATATGGTGTGTTTCGATGTACAAGATAGACTAGTATTAGATCCAAGGATATTGATATCCTTGATGATGTTGTAAAGGAGTAGATCTCCTTTGGGATTAGTCGTTGGTGTAGTGTGGTAGTAGTTCCTCCATTGCAATGGAACTAGGTGCTTAGCCTAGTACCTAATAAAGGGTAGGCGACGTTGTGTAGGTGTAGTTCACCTTGGAATGAAAGAACTAGGTACTTAGCCTAGTACCTTATAAAGGGTAGGCGACGTTGTGTAGGTGTAGTTCACCTTGGAGTAAAAGAACTAGGTACTTAGCCTAGTACCTTATAAAGGGTAGGAGACGTTGTGTAGGTGTGGTTCACCTTGGAGTGAAAGAACCCGGTGGTTAGTCTAGCACCGGAAAAAGGGTAGGCGACGTTGTGAAGGCTTCTCCGTCATAAGGATATTGGTGTAGTGATTAAGAACTCTCGAGTAGGTGACTCGGGAAGTGGAGTAGGGCAAGGAAGGTGTCCTTGTAGCCGAACCACTATAAATACTCGTGTTGTGGTTTTGTGCTTCTTACTCTTATCTTTTCATTACTTACCTTTATATGCTTGTTTATCAACATCCAACACACACATTCAAATAGATTGTCATAAGTCAATCTAAATAGATTAAAAGGAAGTTTTAATTGGCAAAACTATTCAACCCCCCCCTTCTAGTTTTTCACGCTTTTCTTCCTCCTACCTGGTATATAAATCTCCATAGATACAGAAGATGGTACCTTCTCAGATTCATCAGAGACATCTTTAGCAGGAATGGAAGAAGTAGAAGTAGACGTAATTGGAACAGCACCACGCAATGCATACATTCTCTCAAGCGCCTCTCTGGCCCTCTTAGCTTTAGCAGCTGCTAGTTCAGCTTTCTTACCCAACTCTGCTCTTACTTTATCAACAGGTGCAACACTAGGTAATGCTTTAGAAGAAACAACATGAGGTTCAGCAGAGTGAACCCTTTCAGCTGAATGAATAGCTGCAGTAGATGCTTCAGAAGTAACAACAGGAGAACTCATCTTAGGTGTAACATCATCAAATGAATCCACAATCTCAACTTGCTTGGTTCTCTTTGCCTTTGGAGCATCTGAGCTATCAGCAATCCTCTCCAAGTTAGAAGGTGGTGTAATCTGCTTCATAATTCTATTGTACATATTGAGTAAGACATCATCAGATAAAGCCCAGACTTGCTTCTTAGTCAAACCAGATTGATAGAAGCTAGAACTTTGATTATACACCACATTCCACATATACTTTTTCTTCTGAGCTGCAGTTGGTGGTCTATCCCTTTTTGCTTTAGCTTTCTGTGCAGTAATGGCTTTTCTTTGTGCAGCTGCAGCTTCCTTCCTTTGTTAACCAAGAACCATCATTTGAGCAGCAAAGTTGTCACTATCAAAATCTGCTCCTAAAATACTTTGTGCAAGAGTAGGATTGGATGCAGCTTGATGAGTATAAGCATCCCATTGCTCATCAGTAATCTGAGTAGATAGTTCATCAATTTCTCTTTGTCTCTCAAGAGGCAAATTGGTAGTAAACTGTGCTTCAAGCTTTTGAGCCAATGCACGACTCTTCTGCATATCTGCATACTCAGCAAACATCCTTTCTTGTTCTTGCCTTTCCTGTGCACTTACAAGGTCTGAACCAAGCTCTTCATCAAGCATAGCTCCTTTTCCTTTATCAGCAAGCTCAATAATAGAAGCATCATGTGAAGTATCAACAATAGGAACATCAGAAGAAACACCCATGTAAGCATCAGCAGTAAAATGTTGAGGAGTGTCTTCAGAAGTAACATTAGCATGAGGATCCAAATTAAAATTCCTTCCAGCAACAAACACTTCATCATGAGCTGCTGAAGGTGGAGAAGTGAGTTGTTCTTGTACAGATGAAGATTGACCAAGCTCAGAAGCAACATCCATCATTGGAGCATCAACATTCTCATAAGTAGTTGCCACATTGTCCACACTTTGCAATTTTGATGATTCAGTGGACTCTTTGCTCAAATATTTTCTTGTTCTCCTTCTAGAAAACATAATGGGTTCCTTGTGCTTTGAGGATCCAGCAGCAATTTGAGTAGAAGCATGAGTTTGTTGAGCAACATTAGCCAAGATTTCAAGTGAATCCAAAGTAGCATCCTCTTGCTCCTCATCAGAAGAAACCACAAGCTTCCTTTTGCTATTTTGCCCAAGTTTATCCTCTAAATCTTGAACTTTTTTCTTTAACTCCACAATCTCACCACTAAGTGTAGATTTAGTCTTAGTAAGCTCCTTCTTGAGATCAGCAACTTCTTTCACAGTCCTGTTGAGCAAAGCATATACAGATGTGAGAGTAATAGGGTCCTCAGCTCCACCAGCAGATTGCTCAGTGGTAATGGGAGCTTCATTGGACCTTTCAAGAGAAAAATAATCATGCTCAAAAATAGAAGAGCTTTCAACAAATGACTCTCTTACAGGACTAGGTGTGGGCATTCTAATACCCTCATGCTCAAACTCATCAGGAGTAACATGAGTAGGTGGTGGACTAGGTGTAGGTGTGGGTAAAGGTGTAGGTGAAGGTTGGTCAGGAGTAACATGTGATGCTTCAGCAGTTGTGGAAGGGCCCTCATCCATGGCAACAGATGGATTACTATCGGCAACAACAGTAGTAGAGGGTGGAGTACTGATATAGGGTTAAGGGGTTATGTGTGGGGATAAATCCTTAATATCAATATCAAAAATACTCACGAAGATAGATTCAAATTCTCTTAGGAAAAAGAATAATAAATCAAATCCCGTGTGTGATGTGTAGTACGGATTAGTCAAACCGAATCGTTTTCCCAACGAGGCGTGAATTGCCAACGTCGTTCTTGGTTTGGATTTTATGCTTGATGATTTGGATTATAGATTTTGATTTTATTAACTACGGAAATGGGAAAGTAATTAAGGAAATCTATCCTACGGAAATCCTAAACGAATTAAACTAAAACGTAATTAACAAACGCGAATAAAAATACAACTACGTCTAAACGATACCCTAAAAATGCCTAAAAGTACTTTTACTCTAAAAATGTGATTAGAAAACTATTTTAGAATTAAAACTATTTTTCTGGATTTTTCTTGTTTTATTAAAAATTAAAAACTAATTTAAACTAATTTAAACTAATGAAAAATATCAAATAAAGGGGGGAAAATATGGAAAAATCTTTTTTATACTTTTTATATTTTTCTAAAACTGAGAAATTTGGAAAATTATTTTTTGGAACTTTTTCTCAATTAATTGCAATAAAACCTATTAAAAATTGATTAAAATCTACTTTAAAATGAGAAAAATAGCAAATAAAAACAAAAAATTATAAAAAATTGGATAATTCTAAAATGATATTATGATTCTATTAAAATTGAAAAACAAGCAGCTTATGTATTAAATATGCAAGCTATAGTGCAAACAGTCAATCAAATAAGCTACAAGAATAAGCTAACAAGCTACTTATGCAACCAAACAGAGACTTAAGCTAAATTATCCTAAAATAAGCTAATAGCAACAAACTACAACTAATCCTAACAAGCTCTAACCTCAGAACCTTGATTCAAGCAAACTGCTTATATTAACCAAACATGGTTCAGTTCACCATGTTTGAGCTTATACACAAGCTCAACTAATAAGCTAATCAGACAACCACTTATGAAGTCCTACTAAACACCGCCACTATGATTGTGCCAAATACCAAGTCCTAACTCACCGATTGACTCCAAAACCAAAGTCAGAGTATGCCCGATTCACACTTAAGTGTGAAGGCAGTATACTGATTTGAATGGCTTTAGAAGCTCAAATGATGAACCAGTTGAAGCAAAAAGTGATTATCAGATTAAGACCAGTTGAAAATTTAATTTCCAAAGTCTCAAACACTAATACTCAGAAATGAACCAGAAATTTGATCCACAAGTTTGTTGCAAAACTGTTTTTGACAGATTTTTGACTTTTGAAGAATGCTTAATAACTTTGACAAATCTGACTTTTAATCCAAATTATAGAACTGATTGTGATGAAACAAGACTAATTATGATATCCAAAAGCTAGATCTACTAATTCCAAACCAATTTGCAGCTTATAATGCCTACTGATTTCAACAGATTCTGTCACTAGATCAAGTTCAAGCTGATTTTGACTTAATGAGCTAAACTGCTATACCAAAGAGACAAATGACTAACAATTAACTACTCAAATAAGTATCAATAACTAACCACTGATCTACTCTCCTCTAGCACAATTATAACAGCTTACCCAAACACTACTTACTCTACTGTTTAATAAACTAACAAGCAGATTATGAGCAAATTAAGCTAAACAAGCATCAAACACCAATCAAACAGTAACAATAAACACTAATTAATAGATGTAATTGACAGATTCAATAGAATGATGAAGATGATTTAAGTACTTACAAAAATGCCTTAGCCACTATGGCTAGCCAACTGATGAAACAAGAACTCTAACCTAATGAACCCCTATCCTAATCCAATTCCAGCTTATATTCACCCCAATCCAACTACTGCATCATCCATTCCAGATCCAAAATCAGCAAACCAGAACCAGTACTGTAGCATCTGATGTGAACATGAGATTTTGAACTGAATTTTTGTGTATTAAGTGAGAAAACAAGTACAAGCTTCACTATAAGCTATAGAAAGCTTAAATGAACCTTAACAAAACAGAAGATCAGTGTGGATTGCTCCACAAAACAGATTTAAAATGATTTTTTATTTTTAAATGATTTTATGATTTTTTTATTTTTTATTTTTGAGATTTTGAAAAGTTAAGCTAAAAATATGTTTCAAATACTGAAATAAGCACTAGAATAAGGTAAATAAGCAGATTAAGATCACAAAAACTTAACACAAACAATTGAAATTTAAATGCAACTTATATTAATAATAGAAATTTTTAGTACAAATACGAATTACAAAATATTAAAACATTGAAAATATGAATAACCACTACAACTAAAACTTAGAGAGAAGAAAAATACAGGAAATAAGATACTCAAGTGAATGAGAAATAAGGTCTATATATAGCCAAGCTAAGGATTGGAAGCTTCTCGAAATTCTTCCCTTTGTGCTTCTTTTTGCTCATTTGCCACCCTTGGATCATAATAACCGCTTCCCCTCTCATCACAACCCTTGGATTTAATCTAGTGACAAGTCTCGGCCAATAGGAGAGTGACAAGTGGCCAATGGCACACGATTGATGAAGTGTCGTCCCCATGAGTCGAGAATGTCGGGAATGTACGAATGTACCCTTAATTGTAGTGAAATTGATCAATTAACCGGGAAGGGTAATTAGGGTTCATATTAATGGGTTTTGGGTAAAAGGGTAAATGGATTTGGCGAGGGTTTTTTATATTATTTCGTGGTTTGACCGTTTAAAATGAGTTGACCGGTTATTTTAGCCGGGTTGGGTGGCTTTTCGGGTAATATATCAAACGGGTGTAGATGATTTGGTCTTGGGCTCGGGTAATTTATTTTTGGGCCGAAGGTTAAAATGGATTGGACTTTGTTAATAAATGTAATCCAAATGTATTTCAAGAGACCAAATGTGTACACTTCGGATTTCCAAGGGACTAAAAGTGAAATTCTGAAAATCTCATCAAGGACTAATCATGTAAAGCTCAAATAATCCAAGGGTGACTTTTGTAATTTCTAAATCTTGAGGGACCAAATGCCAAAAGCTCAAAGTGCGTGGACTAATCTTGACTTTTCTTCAAACTTTGCTGAGACTTCAAAAATCATCTTCTGAGATTAAAATCTTCCAAAATACATAATCTTGACCTTCCAACAGCTAAACTCTCTTGATCTCGTGCTCGATTTACATCTGATTTGGATCCTTTTTGCGTGTTTTTGCATATCCAGTACTGCACAAGCACAAAACTCAAGAAAACCACAAATATTAGCAATAAACGGCTTTTCCTTGGTTGTTTTGGGTCTATTAATAAAGAAAAGGTATGTGTTTAAGCACATATCAAAAATACCCCAGACGAGACCATTGCCGTGTCCTCAATGCAATGCAATCAACTTCTAAAACCAAGAATTCCAATCTCTTTCTACTAAACCTATGAAGAAGTAGCAAAGATTCCTCAAAAGAGATTAAGAAAGCCTTAATTCTAAAACCGCTTACCTTTCAATCACATGTAGATATTACGGTTAAGCAGATTATGAATGACGGTTTGTTGAACTTTCATGTCGATCAATAACTCAAACATTTTTCAAACGACACGTTAGGATCACGAAGTAGAAAACACAACACAGCGTGAAGTGACCATACGGATAGAATACATCGTTCCTGATTTTTCACAAGCTCCCAAACTAAGCGTAAAATCGAAATCATTGTTACAAATGACTCTAGATGCTAACACTACCCATGGAAGTTACTTGTGTAATTACCTTTTATTCCCATTTTCCTATTTTCCTCTAGATTTTTTTATTTTTGTGAGAAATGAATTTCTTCAAATTCTCGTTTCGATAAGTTTTATTCCGATAAAGATATAAAGCTAAGTCGATAATTAGTTATCCATCTTCTCTCAAGAGCCATTGTCGTAAAAATGAGGTCCACATCAAGGAATTTTTATTCACTTACTTGATTTTCATTTTCATTTTTCAACACATTTTTTTTTTTTATTGCACTTATACTTTTACTTATATGAGCTGTGAACCACGGAGCTTCACGGGGTAATTCCAAGACTATAGGCTTCATGAGATGAGAATCCCGGCTGGCTAGGCTAAGACCTCATTCAATCCCGGCTAAAGATCCAAGGGTCCGATCTCGACACCGCAGCTCACAACTTTACTTATTACATTCCACATATCACTTATTACTCATTTATTTATTACGGATCCTTGATGTGTACCCAATTTTTAAAACAAAGATTCTTTTGAGAAGATAAAGAACTAACTATCGCCAAAAACTCGACATCTCTAATTATTTAGACAGATATGGGGTGAAACAATTTTGTGGGAACAAAAAGCCATAAGTACCTTCGATGGGCTCTAAAGAGAACCAACTACTCCACGCTTAGCATCTAAACTCATAAGTAACTCTATCATTTCTCGATCTCTGCAAATTTAAAATCCCAAATAATGAGATCCGCAGATGCTTAGCCGATAATTTTTAGATTATCTATGGTTAAGGGAACAGCTCAACACGCCTTCAAGTCAATTCTATTCCTACTCACCGAAAGTCAATCAAGGTGTCAAAACATATGTTAACTTAGCAAATGCTTCGTCTAATGAAATCAAGTCATGCATATTTAAAGTCACTCAGGGAAACTTGCAAAATCTTGGCCTTGTGAGCTAGAATTCGCATTTTATAGCTTCCAATCTAAGAGACTAGCAAAACTATTCAATCAAAAAGACTTAACAAAAGCTTAAAAAAAAATTTAAATTTTGCTCATTTTTGCACAATTTTTCAATTCCTAAGGAAAAACGGGGTTACGAGAGAAACACAACAGAAATAAGCAAGTGCGGTCAAATCAAATCGAAGATTACCCTACCCCAGACTAGAACGGAACATTGTCCTCAATGTTTAAAGCAAGGGTATCACGAAAATCTAAAAGCCGTTTATTAAGTATGCTCAAAGATAAACGTTAGTCGATAAGATTAGGATATCGATTTCCATGAACGATCATGAAACTTGGGTAGAGAAAATGACAAACTTCGAGCACGAGAGTCTTCATATCGGGAACATCCTAAACACAAATCACAAGCAACCAAACACGAAATCGAAGAGGCGCACCCCATCTTCGTCACTTATTAGAAAATAGAAAGAAGATAGATGGATAAGCATGGGGTGCCTCCCACGCGCGCGCTGTTTTTGATCACCGAACGCTAGCCTGACTCGTCCCCGAATTCATTTGTCCTTGGGGAAGAAAGTAGTAGAGATACCAGGGTCAAAAACGGTGTCTTCATTCCCGAAGGAATGAGACTGGGTGGGTTGGGTGGGAAAGAAAATGTCGGGCATCAGCACATTAAGGTTAAATCCTCCCGAACTCACAAAAGGTTTTTCAAGAAAGCTTGATCCATCATCCGGCGGTTTAGCGGGCGGACGAAAGAATGACGGATCAAGATGAGAATACTCCAAAGTAGAAGGGAGTCATGGTACAAGAGGTGTATTGCAAAGGTTCAACAATGAAGGCATCCAAGATAGGATCCTTTTTCCGAATAACTTTGGTGATAAGAATGCATTCTTCAACGAGTATCCCAGGATTAAAAATTTTGTCCTCAGAAAGGAACGAAATCAACGTATCATCTACGTGAAAATCCTCACGAGGAGAGGAATCACTCTGGATAAAAAATGTTGTGGAATCAATCAACAAGCTCATCGTCGAAATCTTAACTTCCTTATCTTCTTTAGGGTAAAACGGATCATCATATTCATTTTCTGAAAGAATCGAGTCCGTGGGAACAAGTTCATCGGTGAACTTCTCAAAGTAAATCGATGGATCTTGAAATAGCAAATATTCAATTCCGCGAAGTCGCTCTAAAATCAAAGACATCATCCTCACTTCCCGGTGGAAGAGGATCCATGCGAGCGAGTTCATCGGTGAACTCCTCGAGAAGTAAATTAATGGAAGAATCCTTGAGCTCGGGCTCCGAAGGATTAAAAAACGGTTTGACTTCTTGAATAACTTTTTCAGAATCTCCGTAAAGCATTTGTTTAATCAAACGAATATCTCCTTTGATATCGATGTCGGCGTTATCAATTTCCGGCGAAACTGAATCACTTTTCAAATAAGCATCAATTTCATTCATGATAGATTCATCTTCCTCATATTGAGTATGGGAAGGGATATTAGAAGAAGAAGAAGTGGGATTGCCACTTAAAGAAAACTCGGTGTTTTTAGGAACAAGATCAATCCGATACACAGAAATCGGAGGTGGGACAAGTGGTGTGCTCTTAGAGCTAGCATTTTCCACCACAACCGAAGTCTCCTTTTCTAGTTTCTTCTCAAAGACGTATCGTAGACAAACTTTTAACCGTGAAACGTGAAAGATCAAATCTCGATGTCTTAGGCCCAACTTTTTGAACTACCGGAGGTTGGACGTTTTTGGTACTTCCGTTATTAGTAGGAATTCCCGGGTCCTTTGTCACCTCGGTGTTACTAATTTTGGCCACATCATATTGTTTTGTAAAAGATTTAGAAGTATTGTTAACGTTAAACGTGACGGCTTCTTTTCCAACTCTTAAAGTTATTTCTCCTCCATAAACATCAATCAACGCATGTCCCGTTCTTAAGAAACTCCTTCCGAGAATTAAGGGTACTCGAGGATCGGCATCAAAATCGACTACAACAAATCAAATCGAAAATCAACTCCCCCACTTTGACAAAGACATCCTCGGCTATACCCTTTGGTGTTGTCGTAAAACGATCGGCTAGCTCGAGGGTCATACACGTTGGGGTAAGTGGGGGCAATGAAAGCTTATCGTAAATTGATTTCGCATCAAATTGATACTGCCGCCAAGATCGGCCAAGGCAGAGCATTGAATAATTCCTTGAAAATCACACGGAATGAGGAACTTGCCGGGGTCACCTAACTTTTCGGGAAGTTTCTTGAGAATAACCGAACAATTCTCATTCAAAGACGCTGCCAAATCAACAATTTTTTCTTTGTTACTTAACATTCCTTTTAGCGTCGAAACAAACTTAGGCATGAGAAGAAGAGCATCCGAGCTAATTTCAAGTGAAGATCTTGAAATATTCGAAAGAATTTTTCCATTTGAAGATTTGCTTGTTCACGTTGCTTTTGATCATTCATCCTTGACGGTACGGAGTGTTGTTTTTGAATTAGGCTTTTAGCATTATCCGAGCATCCTTGGGCCAGAAGTTTGGACAACCGTGGGTTGGACATTCTCAAGACTTCTTATCGTAGGAAACACCGTCCTTTGTCACCCCAGTCTCACGGTCTACCACACCGGACGGAGAAGAAGAAATAGTGGTAGGAACCGTGGGTCCATCGTAAGCAACACCACTTCGGGTAGTGATAGCTTTCATGTCACCTCTCGGGTTAGGAATAGTATTACTCGGAAGGGAACTCGAGGGTTGAGAATAAGACGTAGAAGGTTGATTGGCTTGAAAGAAATTAGCCATCATATCCTTAATTTCTCTCATATTCTTGTTATTCGTAACTTCCATGTCTCTTTTGAAATCCGTCCTCATGCTGTTAATTTGAGTTTGCAAATTTTTGATGGTACTATCTGAACTCTTCATGTAAGACAGAAACTCATTGTTCGGAGCGGCTTGATATTGTTGTTGAGAAGGTGGTTGATAAACTTGAGGTGGAGGAGCTTGATAGTTTTGATTACCATGATTGAGATTAGCTCCTCGGTTTTGATTGTAAGATTGGTTTTGATAACGGTTTTGGTTTTGTTGAGGAACGGGTGCAAAACCGGTTGGTCCCATTTGGTTGGCACGGTATCCTTGGTTCTGATTTTGAACCGATTAGCAGAGGCGACTAAGCATTTCGGAGATCACCATCGGTGGCTTGACAATTATAATACGGATGAGGACCACCGCAAATAACACATGTTTCAGAAACGGCTTTGACGGATTCGATTTTGATTCTTAAACTCTCTCATCATCGAATTAATAGCATCACACCACTCAACTCACCTCAACGTAGTTATCATTGGTAGCAATCTTAGAAACAACCGGACGGTTCCTAAATGAAGAAACTTTTGACTTATTCTCGATAATCATTCTAATGTCGGTGGGCATACGACTCAAGATATTACCACCGCGGCGCAAGTAAGCGAATCTTGATCGGATGGCGTTAGAGCATTATAGAACGTATCAATCGATGGAGACGGTAAAACCGTGATTTGGGCATTTTCGTAAAAGTTCCTTGAATCTATCCCATGCTTCTCCAAAACTCTCGTCAAATTTTTGTTGAAAATTTATGATTTGATTTCGTAACATTGTTATCTTTGACGGAGGAAAGAATTGGTTCACAAATTTCTTAGAAAGATCTTCCCATGTTGTGATCGAAGGGGGGTTCTTTTTCGAGCCAAGTCCGGCTGCCCCTCAAGGGAAAATGGAAACAATCTCAACTTAATCGACTCATGAGCGACGCCCCGAAAGTTAATTGTAGAAGCTACTTGATTAAACCAACGGAGGTGTGCATGGGGCTCCTCATGATCTAAACCACAAAAAGGTTTATTAGACACCAATTGTATTAGATTCGTTTTAAGTTCAAAATTTTCGGTGTTAATTGGTGGAAGTACGATAGCATCACCGTAGCCGTCTACGGGAGCTTGAAGTAACTCGTTCATCGTTCGAAATCTGCCATGACGGGTTCATCAACGATAGTACGTAACTCGGGTACGTCTATTCTCTGATTACGTCTACGTCGTGATTGAGAGCGAGTGCGCATGCACTTAAAAATCAAGGCAATTAAAAGAGACCGATATTCGAAAACACAGTGAACTTAAACCAATAATCCCAAGTGAATAAATCACTTCTACAAGACAAACGCACAAGCGAGCGGAGAAGCTTTGTAGGTGGCGAAGCTTATTAAATACCCGCTTCTTTACAGCCGCAATTTAATGTCAGGCCGTCCTTATACCCACCACACGGTTTGTTTATCAAATAGAAATAAATCAATTCACAAGCGACACAAAGGCAAGTTTTTGATCTTTGTTCGAACTTATAATGATAACACCTCCGTTGAGAATGTTATATAATTGGTTTCTTCTATTTATTAATCAAAGAGAAAAATCTTTTGTATTTTAATCGATATATATATAAAAGAAAAAGGAAAATATTTTTTACTTTTTATTTTTATAGAAAATAGTAACTTCACGAATGAAGGATCTCAAGTCACTAATCGACAAACTTCAAACGATATTGTCGTGACACAACCTCCCGGCAGCGCGCCAAAATTTGATATAGGGTTGGGGTTATGTGTGGGGATAGATCCTTAATATCAATATCAAAAATACTCACGAAGATAGATTCAAATTCTCTTAGGAAAAAGAATAATAAATCAAATCCCGTGTGTGATCGTGTAGTACGGATTAGTCAACCCGAATCGTTTTCCCAACGAGGCGTGAATTGCCAACGTCGTTCTTGGTTTGGATTTTATGCTTGATGATTTGGATTATAGATTTTGATTTTATTAACTACGGGAATGGGAAAGTAATTAAGGAAATCTATCCTACGGGAAATCCTAAACGCGAATTAAACTAAAACGTAATTAACAAACGCGAATAAAAATACAACTACGTCTAAACGATACCCTAAAAATGCCTAAAAGTACTTTTACTCTAAAAATGTGATTAGAAAACTATTTTAGAATTAAAACTATTTTTCTGGATTTTTCTTGTTTTATTAAAAATTAAAAACTAATTTAAACTAATTTAAACTAATGAAAAATATCAAATAAAGGGGGGAAAATATGGAAAAATCTTTTTTATACTTTTTATATTTTTCTAAAACTGAGAAAATTGGAAAATTATTTTTTGGAACTTTTTCTCAATTAATTGCAATAAAACCTATTAAAAATTGATTAAAATCTACTTTAAAATGAGAAAAATAGCAAATAAAGACCAAAAATTATAAAAATCTCAGGATAATTCTAAAATGATATTATGATTCTATTAAAATTGAAAAACAAGCAGCTTATGTATTAAATATGCAAGCTATAGTGCAAACAGTCAATCAAATAAGCTACAAGAATAAGCTAACAAGCTACTTATGCAACCAAACAGAGACTTAAGCTAAATTATCCTAAAATAAGCTAATAGCAACAAACTACAACTAATCCTAACAAGCTCTAACCTCAGAACCTTGATTCAAGCAAACTGCTTATATTAACCAAACAGTGGTTCAGGTCCACTGTTTGAGCTTATACACAAGCTCAACTAATAAGCTAATCAGACAACCACTTATGAAGTCCTACTAAACACCTGGCCAGCTATGATTGTGCCAAATACCAAGTCCTAACTCACTGATTTGACTCCAAACCAAAGTCAAAGTATGCCTGATTCACACTTAAGTGTGAACAGTATGAAGTAACATTTGAATGGCTTATTAGAAGCTCAAAATGACGTAACCATTGAAGCAAAAAGTGATTATCAGATTAAGACCAGTTGAAAATTTAATTTCCAAAGTCTCAAACACTAATACTCAGAAATGAACCAGAAATTTGATCCACAAGTTTGTTGCAAAACTGTTTTTTGACAGATTTTTGACTTTTGAAGAATGCTTAATAACTTTGACAAATCTGACTTTTAATCCAAATTATAGAACTGATTGTGATGAAACAAGACTAATTATGATATCCAAAAGCTAGATCTACTAATTCCAAACCAATTTGCAGCTTATAATGCCTACTGATTTCAACAGATTCTGTCACTAGATCAAGTTCAAGCTGATTTTGACTTAATGAGCTAAACTACTATACCAAAGACTGCAAATGACTAACAATTAACTACTCAAATAAGCATCAATAACTAACCACTGATCTACTCTCCTCTAGCACAATTATATCAGCTTACCCAAACACTACTTACTCTACTGTTTAATAAACTAACAAGCAGATTATGAGCAATTTAAGCTAAACAAGCATCAAACACCAATCAAACAGTAACAATAAACACTAATTAATAGATGTAATTGACAGATTCAATAGAGAATGATGAAGACAGATTTAAGTACTTACAAAAATGCCTTAGCCACTATGGCTAGCCAACTGATGAAACAAGAACTCTAACCTAATGAACCCCTATCCTAATCCAATTCCAGCTTATATTCACCCCAATCCAACTACTGCATCATCCATTCCAGATCCAAAATCAGCAAACCAGAACCAGTACTGTAGCATCTGATGTGAACATGAGATTTTGAACTGAATTTTTGTGTATTAAGTGAGAAAACAAGTACAAGCTTCACTATAAGCTATAGAAAGCTTAAATGAACCTTAACAAAACAGAAGATCAGTGTGGATTGCTCCACAAAACAGATTTAAAATGATTTTTTATTTTTAAATGATTTTATGATTTTTTTATTTTTTATTTTTGAGATTTTGAAAAGTTAAGCTAAAAATATGTTTCAAATACTGAAATAAGCACTAGAATAAGGTAAATAAGCAGATTAAGATCACAAAAACTTAACACAAACAATTGAAATTTAAATGCAACTTATATTAATAATAGAAATTTTTAGTACAAATACGAATTACAAAATATTAAAACATTGAAAATATGAATAACCACTACAACTAAAACTTAGAGAGAAGAAAAATACAGGAAATAAGATACTCAAGTGAATGAGAAATAAGGTCTATATATAGCCAAGCTAAGGATTGAAGCTCGAAATTCTTCCCTTTGTGCTTCTTTTAGCTCATTTGCCACCCTTTGATCATAATAACCGCTTCCCCTCTCATCACAACCCTTGGATTTAATCTAGTGACAAGTCTCGGCCAATAGGAGAGTGACAAGTGGTCAATAGCACACGGATCAATGAGTTGTCAGTCCCATGAGTCAGAGAATGTCAGGGAATGTACGAATGTACCCTTAATTGTAGTGAAATTGATCAATTAACCGGGAAGGGTAATTAGGGTTCATATTAACTGGGTTTGGGTAAAAGGGGTAAATGGATTTGGCGAGGGGTTTTTATATTATTTCGTGGTTTGACCGGTTTAAATGAGTTGACCGTGGGTTATTTTAGCCGGGTTGGGTGGCTTTTCGGGTAATATATCAAACGGGTGTAGATGATTTGGTCTTGGGCTCGGGTAATTTATTTTTGGGCCGAAGGTTAAAATGGATTGGACTTTGTTAATAAATGTAATCCAAATGTATTTCAAGAGACCAAATGTGTACACTTCGGATTTCCAAGGGACTAAAAGTGAAATTCTGAAAATCTCATCAAGGACTAATCATGTAAAGCTCAAATAATCCAAGGGTGACTTTTGTAATTTCTAAATCTTTGAGGGACCAAATCTGTCAAAAGCTCAAAGTGCAGGGACTAATCTTGACTTTTCTTCAAACTTTGCTGAGACTTCAAAAATCATCTTCTGAGATTAAAATCTTCCAAAATACATAATCTTGACCTTCCAGCTCAGCTAAAACTCTCTTGATCTCTCGTGCTCGGATTTACATCTGATTTGGATCCTTTTTTATGTTTTTTGCATATCCGTACTCTGACAAGCACAAACTCAAAAAAACCACAAATATTAGCAATAAACGGCTTTTCCTTGGTTGTTTTGGGTCTATATTAATAAAGAAAAGGTATGTGTTTAAGCACATATCAAGTACCAACAACATTACCCTCTTCAGCAGCCTCATTTCCTTGAGGCAACATAGCTGCTAGCAAAGAATGATGTTCCCCCTCAAAATGAGTTTTCATTGAAGCAAACAGTTTAGCAGTTAAAGCTCCCATGAGACAAAAGGCTTGGACTTGGGATGTAATGTCTAAGATCATTTGCAAAAACCTAGGGTACATTAAAAACTTATGCTTTTTCCTTTGAACATTTTCAACCATGTTATCAAAAATATACTCAGAAAAATTATAAGTTAAACCTTGTGACAGACATACAATCCCACAACCCAATTGAGTAGAAAGTTGGTCCCATCCCCCTGACTTATTACTAATACTTTGAAGTAAAGTGTGTACCAAAATATCCACATGGGTCAAAGCTTGTTTTTGTGCCACATATCAGTTCTAGTACTCTGATAACCCACAGCTCTTAGCCCATCAAGTATCTCCACAGAATTAGAGTGATAAACCCCATCTACATTGTCCAAACGAAGCTTTCTCCTTATCAAATCCTCCGTCACAACATACTCTGTTCCATCTATCATAGCTGCAATCTCTGTGTCACTCCTTTTTGTAGCAGATGCCCAAAACTGTGTAACCAACGACTCATATATCACATCCGGAGAGTGTGTTAAAGCATAATGAATCTTGGATCGTTTCAAAAACTCCACCATTGGTTCATATAATTCATGACCCTTTGCTTTTCCCAGAAAAGCAACTTTGTTATGATCTTTCTTGAATTGAAGCACCATGTGCGAGATTGTGATAATGAGTTATGATTCACGCAACTGGAAGTGTGTTTAAATCAAGTGAAGAGGGAATCAGTTATTTTGGGCAAAGATATGCGAAGAAGGTATTAGTAGAAGTTACCTAATTTATGGTCAAATATATCAGAACAAGTTGTTGACCATATCTGATGTGGAAAATAACTTCAACCAAATTCAAACTTAACATTTCAGCAGAAACACTGGTCAATCTGCTGAAGAAGGTCAATCAGCAGAAACAGCTCAAGTGGCTAAGTATTCTTCAATAAATATCTTTTTACTGTGACACCCAACTCGCATTAATTGTCATAAAGCCTTGAATCCGCCTATAAGATAATCCCAATGCACACTTAACACACATCAATTACCCCCAATTATCTTCACAAACCCTAATTTCTCCAAAAACTCCACAATCATCAACAAAGACCATGTCTACCAAACCAGAAGTTATTGATCCAACCTCCTCTCCATCATCATCATCATCATCATCAGCCAGTGATGATTCACGCCTATTATTTCGATATCCTCATCAAGATGAACCTAGACTTTTGAAGTCTCCCTTTCTCCCTTCTTCTAAAGATGATAGTGTAGTGGATCCAAGTGAGTCTTCTAGTGATTCTGATGACTCCTCAGATCGTCTAGAGCCAAGTGCTGTGGTGATAGCACTTCTTGCTCTGGGAACTGGTACTTCATACCATGGAAGCAGGGGAAAGGGCAAGAGAGCTGAGGTGGCGGGAAAGGGAAAAGAGAAGATGGAGTGATGCTTTATGGTGGAACGAGTAGATGGAACAACTGAAGATTTTTTGTATCACAAGTCCATCTACCATGCCAAGAGCCAAAGATATAAAACTAGGTTCTTGAGCATCTTCATCTCGTTTTCATCATTTCATCCTTTCCATTTTCATCTTCATTCTTCGTCGACTGGTCATGTATATCCACTAGC
The DNA here is from genome assembly GCA_910596185.1 of Chrysanthemum makinoi. NCBI lineage: Eukaryota > Viridiplantae > Streptophyta > Magnoliopsida > Asterales > Asteraceae > Chrysanthemum > Chrysanthemum makinoi. Next base: position 185,764,768 of record OU343219.1, on the reverse strand, counting down.
TTTTGTAATAGATGATAGGAACTAGTATAGGTTTGGTAGATCTTGTATAGAAAAGGTCTTGCCTTTTCATTTGAAGTTGATTGTAAGCTGTAAACTGTTTCTTGAATGAATTGAACAATTAAACTTCAGTACTTCTCTTCAGTAGAAATGATTAGATCACTTCAGACTTCTCTCAAGAGAAACAATCTTTAAGCTTACATGACCATATTCCATTAACCAACTTTGTGAGCTTCAACTAATAGAGCATTCTGCAAAACAGACACAGAGTAGCAAACACACCAAACAAAACAAACAAAACTCAAAGAATATTAGCAGGTTAGTGTTAGCAAACAAAAAGATAATCAAATATCAACAAAGTTTACACAATATACAACTAAAATCCTCCCCTGAGACATATGCCTCCCCTGAGGCCTATGCCTCCCCTCAAACTTTGCAGTTAAGGGTTAAACATCCCAATATGGACAACTAAGTGTTGAAACCTAGGTCCATCAAAAGCTTTAGTCAACAAATCTGCCACATTATCATCAATGTGAATCTTAACCACTTTTATCAAATGTTTTTCATATGCATCTCTTATAAAGTGGTGCCTGATTTCAATATGCTTAGTTCTACTATGGAGAACTGGATTTTTAACTATGCATATGTTACTTTGATTATCAATAAAAATTGTTGTGTTCATGAAGTTAAACCCATAATCCAACAATTTATTTTGTATTCATAGTACCTGACCACAACAATTTGCAGCAGCAACATACTCTTCAGAGATGAGGTAGCAACAATGGTTTGTTTCTTGCACTGCCAAGAAATCAATCTTCTTCCAAGGAATTGGCAACCTCCAGTTGTGGATCTCCTATCCAGATTTGCACCAGATAATCACTATCACTGTAAGCCTCCAGCTTAAAAGGAGACTCTTTTGGGTACCAACGACCTAAATTAGGTTGGCCTTTAAGGTACTTAAAGATCTTCTTGGATACTGATTCGATGGAAGCAAGTGGAGTGACTTGATGTCTAGAACAAACACTTATAGAAAATGTAATGTCAGGCCTAGAAGTTGTTAAATACATCAATGAACCAATCATAGATCTGTATAAGTGAACATTCACAGCTGGATCTGGTTCAATGTTGTTCTTTGGTTTTGGAGCTTCATAAGGTGTAGTGGCAGTTCTGACATTCTCCATACCAAACTTCATCAAAATGTCCCTCACATATTTATCCTGACTGATAAAAATACCATCAGGTTTCTGCTTAACTTGGAGACCCAAAAATAAAGTAAGCTCCCACATAGCACTCATATGAAACTCTCCCTTCATCAGCTCCTCAAACTCCCTGCACCAAGCTTCTTTAGTGGATCCAAATATAATGTCATCCACATACACTTGCACAAGAATTATGTCTGTGGAATTCTTCTTGGGGAAAAGTGTCTTGTCAATGGCACCTCTTTTGTAACCATGCTTCAGCAGAAATGCTGAAGGCCTAGCATACCATGCTCTTGGTGCCTGATGTAGTCCATAGAGAGCTTTTACAACCTTGTAAACATGATGTGGATGATCTGGGTCTTCAAATCCTTTGGGTTGAGTGACATAAACCTCCTCTTCTATTTCACCATACAGAAAAGCACCTTTGACATCCATTTGATATACCATGAACCTCATGTAAGATGCATAGGCCAAGAATATTCTAATGGCCTCAACTCTAGCAACAGGTGCAAACACTTCATCATAATCAATTCCTTCCTCTTGACTGAACCCCTGAGCCACTAATCTTGCTTTGTTTTTAATCACAACACCCCTTGCATCTCTTTTATTCTTCAAAATCCATTTTGTTCCAATAGCATATTTCCCATCAGGTAGTGGTATCAAGATCCAAACCTGCTGATTTTTGAACTGTTGCATCTCCTCTTGCATTGCTTCAAGCCAACTTGAATCTTCAAGAGCTTGAGTAACACTGGTTGGTTCCACTTGAGAAAGAAAACAAGCAAACAGACAATGCTTAAAGTCTGTGTGATTGTCCCTTTGCTGATTTGAGACATAAGAAAGAAAAGAAACTTGACCATATTTAGAACTTGTCACAGTCCTTCTAGTTCTAACTGGTGCTTGAGGATCACCAATAACATTGGATTGAGGATGAGCAATGTTGATCCTTTTAGTAGCAGTGGGGTTAACTTCAATAGATGTGTCAATATTAGTCACAGTTGGCTCAAAATCACTGTCATAGGAAGGTGAGGTGAAGATGCCAGCTTTGGGTTTATGATTTCCAAGATCTGAAGGACTTGGAAAGTGTGTATAAGGTTCTCCAAAGTCTGTGTACACTCTAGTCGAAATGGGAGACCCTTCAGGAGAAACAGGAGAAACTTCAGGAGAATCATGATTTCCACTGACTGTTTCTCTAGCAATCTCTCCATCAAGCCTCTCAGCATCTAGGTTAGCTGCATACTCTTGCTTCTGAAGCCTAGCAAGATCCTCTGCATAGTGTGACTCATCTTCACTCTCATCAGAAGTAACTTTAGAAGTATCACCTGCAAAATGATTAGGGGAGAAGGAAGGTACAATAATAGGTTGTTCATCATCCTCAAACTCACTATCTGAGTCAGCATCCATGGTACCAGCATTGTCAGTAGGAGACTCTTGTGTACTTGCATTTTGATTAGCCACATGTCTGGAATAACCCAAGTAATCAGTTAAGTAATACAGGTCAAAATACCAAACATGACCTTGACCTTGCACATTGGGCTTATCTTCTAGATACCTCAGGTTAAGTGTCTCCTCAATCTTTCTATAATTCAAATTATATACCCTGTAAGCCTTACTATGAGCCGAATATCCCACAATATACCCCTCATCAGCTTTCTCATCAAATTTACCCAATGGATCACTTGTGTTTAAAATGGTCACTTGACACCCAAACGGTTTGAAGTAATGTATAGCAGGAACTTTCCCGGTGAGAAGTTTATAAGGTGTCTTGAAGAGAGGTCTAGTAATGGATACCCTGTTCAGTACATAACATGCTGTGCTAACTGCTTCAGTCCAAAACATAGTAGGTAATTTTGAGTCTGCAAGCATGGATCTTGCTGCCTCTATTAAGGTTCTATTCTTTCTTTTAGCTACCCCATTTTGTTGTGGGGTTCTTGGAGTGCTATAGTCTCTTTTTATCAATTTAGACTTGCAGAGTTCAATTAAAACAGCATTCTTGAACTCTGTCCCATTATCACACCGAATACCTTTAACCTTTTTGTTCAACTGGTTTTCAACAAGGGTAATGAATTCTTT
>OU343219.1:185748237-185761402 GCA_910596185.1 Chrysanthemum makinoi | reverse complement strand
ATTGTAATATGAAACTATGAAAAATGAGAAACTAGCAGCTTATGCATGAAATATGGAAGCTATAGTGCAACTGCAACTCAAATAAGCTACTAAAATAAGCTAATGATCTACTAAGCCAACCAAAAAAGGAACACGACTAATTTATACTAAAATGAACTAATATCAAATGACTACACCTAATCCTAACAAGCTCTAACCTCAAGCTTCAAATAAGCACAATCAAGTAATGAACTAAAACAAAGGGTTTAGGACCACTGCTTGAGCTTATGCAAGCCTTAACCAATAAGCAAACCAAAGACCACTTATGCAATCCTACTAAACACCTAGCCTATGATTCCACCAAATTTCAAGTCCTAACTCCTAGAATTAGACAAAGGTAACAGTTATTAAATCGCCTCGATTCACAAGTTGTGAACAAAGCGATAAGGGTTTGTTGATGAGCTTATTGAAGCTCAAAATGACAAGCTCAGATTTGACAAAAAGTTTTTATCGATGACCAGCTCAACTTGTAAATTCCAAAGTCAAACATCAATCTTAGAAATAAAGCTGATTTGATTCACAAGTTTTGTGAAAAACTGTTTTTAGCAATTTTGACAGATTTTGACTATTAAAGAAATCACATGAAAGTTTGACCAAACTCACTTTTGATCCAAATTTGAGATGATTATGATGATATAACACTAGAGATGATAACCAAAAGCTAGATCAAACCAACTTAAAACAATGACACCACTGATTTCAACAGATTCGTGACACAAGATCAGTTACACTATGATTTGACTTTTAGAGTGAAACCCTAGCACTATGACCTCAATAGACTTCCAATTAACTACTGAAACTAGTATCAAACACTAACCACAGATCTACAATCCTCTAGCACACTAAAATCAGCAATGCCAAACACTAGTTAAGCTGCTATTATAAGAACTAAATAGCAGATTATCACTAGATTAAACCAAACAAACACAATCACAGATCAAATAACTATAGATAATCACTAATAAACTGATTCAAACACGATATAATGAGCAAATAATTTGATTTAATTCTCAAAGTGTTAGCCACTATGGCTTGCCAAGTGAAGAAACAAGAACCACTAACCTAACCAACCTCTAACCTATTTCAATTCCTTCTTTTATAACCCAACCAAAAAGACTCATCCAATCCAATCCAAACCATCCAAACCAAGAAAATCACGCTAGCCATCGTGAAGATCCGATGTGATCTAAGATTTTTGTGATTTTTTATTATGAAACAAGTTTAAGCTCACTATAAGCTACTAACAGCTTAAATGAACTTAACAAAACAATAGATTAGTTCAGAATCAATCCATAAACAGATCTAGAGTTATTTTTTATTTTTCAATGATTTATTTGATTTTTTGTATTTTTGAGATTTTGAAAAGTTAAGCTAAAACAAATTTGATAAAACTATAATAAGTACTGAAATAAGATAATAAGCAGATTAGATTAAAAAAACTTAAACAAAACAATTTAAAGTGAAATACTAAATTTTATTAATAAGGAAGATTGAGTACAAATACGAATTACAAAAGGATTTAAAACATTTGAAATTGAAATAACCACTACAACTAAATCTTAGAGAGAAGAAAAATACAGGAATTAAGATACATCAAAAGTGGCAAATATGAGGACTATTTATAACTGAGCTTAGGCTTGGAAGCTTCTCATTCATCCCTTTGTGCTTCTTGCTCTTTGCCACCCTTGGATCATAATAACCGCTTCCACTTGATATCCACCTTGATCAAATCTGATGACAAGTCTCACCAATAAGAGATGTATGCCATAGCACACGGATGGATGAGGTGTCATTCCCTTTCTTTGCCAGTGGAATGAGAAAGTACCAACGTACCTTAATTGTGGTCAATTTGATCTTTTACACGGTGGGTTAATTAGGTTTATCTGGTTAATTGGGTAAAAGGGGTAAACGCTTGGCGTGTTTTATTTTTTTATATTTATTTGGGAGTTTGACCGGTTCAAGAGCGTTGACTATGGGTTATTTAGCCGGAAGGTGGCTTTTCGGGTAATATATCAAACGGGTGTAGATGATTTGGTCTTGGGCTCGGGTAATTTATTTTTGGGCCGAGAGTTTATATGGTTTTTTGGACTTTGGATATAATTTGAACCCAAGTGATATTTAAGGGACCAATCATGTACAATTCGAATTTTCAAGGGACCACAAGTGTAACCGAATTATTTCAAGGACCAATCATGTAAAGCTCTAATAATCCAAGGGTGCATTTGTAATTTCAAACTTTGAGGACCAATTGGCAAAAACTCAAACTTGAGGGACTAATCTTGACTTTTCTTCAAACTTTATCAAACTTCCAAAATCATCTTCTGAGAATAAAATCTTCCAAAATACATAATCTTGACCTTCCAACAAATTTAAAACTCTCTTGATCTCTCGTGCTCGGATTTACATCCGATTTGGATCCTTTTTGCGTGTTTTTGCATATCCGTACCTGCACAAGCACAAACTCAAGAAAACCACAAATATCAGCAATAAACGGCTTTTCCTTGGTTGTTTTGGGTCTATATTGATAAAGAAAAGGTATGTGTTTAAGCACATATCAAAATACCCCAGACGAGACCATTGCCATGTCCTCACGCAATGCAATCAACTCACGCTTCTAAAACCAAGGATTTCAATCTCTTTCTACTAAACCTATGAAGAAGTAGCAAAGATTCCTCAAAAGAGATTAAGAAACCTTAATTCTAAAAACGCCCCGCTTACCTTTTAATTCACATGTAGATATTACGATTAAGCACTTCTGATTATGAATGACGGTTTGTTGAACTTTCATGTCGATCAATAACTCAAACATTTTTCAAACGACACGCTAGGATCACGGAGTAGAAAACACAACACAAATGAAGTGACCATACGGATAGAATACATCGTCCCCGATTTTCACAAGCCCCAAACTAAGCGTAAAACCGAAATCATTGTTACATATGATTCTAGATGCTAACACTACCCATGGAAGTTACTTGTGTAATTACTTTTTTTTCCCATTTTCCTATTTCCTCTAGATTTTTTATTTTTTTTGTGAAATGAATTTCTTCAATTCTCGTTTAGATAACTTTTATTAGATAAAAGATATAAAGCTAAGTCGATAATTAGTTATCCGTCTTCTCTCAAAAACCATTGTCGTAAAAATGAGGTCCACATCAAGGAATTTTTATTCACTAACTTTTTATTTTTCACTTTTCAACATTTTCATTTTTTTTTTTAAACACTGAACTTTTTACTTTTATGGTTGTGAACCACGAGACTTCACGGGGTAATTCCAAGACTATAGGCTTCATGAAATGAGGGATCATTGGCTAGGCTAAGACCTCACTCAATCCGGCTAAAGATCCAAGGGTCGATCTCGACACATGACTCACAACTTTACTTATTACATTAACACATATCACTTATTACTTTATTTATTACGGATCCTTGATGTGTACCCAATTTTTAAAACAAAGATTCTTTTAAGAAGATAAAGAACTAACTATCGCCAAAAACTCGACATCTCTAATTATTATAAGCAAATATGGGGTGAAACAATTTTGTGGGAACAAAAAGCCATAAGTACCTTCGATGGGCTCTAAAGAGACCAACTACTCCGCGTTAGCATCTAAACTCATTAGTAACTCTATCATTCCTCGATCTCTGCAAATTTAAAATCCCAAATAATGAGATCATGAGATGCTTAGTAGATAATTTTTAGATTATCTATGGTTAAGGGAACAAGCTAGGGCTCAACTGCATGGTCAAGTCGAGAATTCTATTCCTACTCTAACCAGCGGAAAGTCAATCAAGGTGTCAAAACATATATTAACTTAGCAAATGTTTCGTCTAATGAAATCAAGTTATGCATATTTAAAGTCACTTAGGGAAACTTGCAAAATCTTGGCCTTGTGAGCTAGAATTCGCATTTTATAGCTTCTAATCTAAGAGACTAGCAAAACTTTTCAATCAAAAAGACTTAACAAAAGCTTACAAAAATTTTTAAATTTTGCTCATTTTTGCACAATTTTTCATTTTTAAGGAAAAACGCGGGTTCTGAGAGAAACACAGAGAAATAAGCAAGTCGCGGTCAAATCAAATCGAAGATTACCCTACCTCAGACTAGAACGAAACATTGTCCTCAATGTTTTAAAGCAAGGGTATCACGAAAATCTAAAAGCCGTTTATTAAGTATGCTCAAGATAGCGTTAGTCGATAAGATTAGGATATTGGATTTCCATCGGCAGCGATCATGAGACTTCGAGTGGAAAATGACAAACTTCGAGCACGAGAGTCTTCATATCGGGAACATCCTAACACAACATCACAAACAACCAAACGAGAAATCGAAGAAGCGGACCCTTCGCGTCACTTATTATTAGAAAATAGAAAGAAGATAGAGATAAGCATGGGGTGCCTCCCCGGCGCTACTTGTTTTTGGTTACCGTGTCGCTAGCTTGACTCGATCCCCGAATTCAGTTGTCCTTAGGGAAAGTTTGGAGATCAGGGACAACCATAGATGGAATGTCCCCTCGAAATAATGTTTCACGATGACCATTCACCTTGAAATTTGGGCCATCGGTGAGAAAGCTCCACGTTCCATACGGGAAAACTTGAGTGATGGTGAATGGTCGACCAGCGGGTTTTGAGTTTGCCGAGAAAATCTTCAATCGAGAGTTAAAAGGAGAACTTGATCACCAGCGTTGAAAGCGGTTTTGATTTTAGAATCATGAATCCTCTTAGTCTTCTCTTTGAAAATCAAAGAATTCTCGTAGGCATGATCCCTAAGCTCGTTTAATTCATTCAATTGAACTTTTAGGTGATCACCCGCGGTCTTAAGATCGAAATTAGCATGTTTCAAGGCCCAGAATGCCTTATGTTCGAGCTCGATGGGCAAGTGACAAGCTTTTCCATACACCAACAAATGGGGTGCACCGATGGGTGTCTTGTAAGCGGTCGCGGAAAGCCCATAATGCATCATCTAACTTATCGACCCATAGGCTCGATTCTCTCCTACGGTTCTCTCTAAAATCCTTTTCAAACCACGATTGGAGACCTCAACTTGTCCGCTCGTTTGCGGGTGATACTGATTAGAAAGGCGATGGGTAACTCCATATTTAGCCATAACTTTAGCAAATTGCTCATTACAAAATGGGTACCTTGATGATAGCACGAGGTGCTCGAATCGGAAAACAAATTCTTCGAAACTTAACAACCACTTTCGGGCATCGTTGGTGGGGCGCCTTAGCTTCAACCCATTTGGACAAGTAGTCGACGGCCGAGGATATACTTATTTCCAGATGATGGAAATGGTCCCATAAAATCGATGCCCCATCGTCAAAAATCTCCACGGACTTGAATAGCATTTTGTGGCATTTCATCCTTCGTGAAATTTTCCTTGGCGTTGGCAAGAATCACAAGATTTGACTAAATCATGGGCATCTCGATATATGGTTAGGCCAATAGAATCGGAATCAAAAATCTTCTTGGCGGTGTAACTTGCACCATGATGGCCACGATGGGTCGTTATGGCAAGCATTAAGAATATCAAGCCTCTTGGCCATGAACACACGCGGATTACTTGATCCGCACAATCTTAAACAAGTAGGGTCGTCCGAAATAATGCTTAACATCTTTGAAAAACTTTTTCTTTTTGTTGGGGCGACATCCCTTTCACGAGGAAATTTCCCGCATGGTAATTTGCAAAGTCGGCAAACCATGGGGTGTTTGGGTCTTTCTTAGCAATCATCCCAAGTGTCTCAAGAGGAAATGTTTCCGTAATCTCCTTTTCTCGAGCACACTTTGATGGGGATTTTCAAGTCTAGAAAGGATGATGGCTGACAAGGTTCTCCGCTCCTTTTTTGTCAAGAACAGTAACATCAAACTCTTGAAGGAGGAGAACCCACCGAAGTAATCGTGGCTTAGCATCTTGCTTTGCCAAAAGATACTTTAAGGCGAGAATGAATTGGGGTATACACTATGGTCTTCGACAAGACAAGGTAGGGTCGAAATTTTCAAAAGCATAGACAACGACCAATAATTCCTTTTTTAGTCGTGTAATTGTGTTGGGCCTCGGACAATGTCTTACTCGCATAGTGTATGGGTGAAAATGTTTAGACTTTACGTTGCCCCAAGATTGCCCCAATTGCGTAATCACTTGCATCACACATAAGCTCAAAGGGCAAATCGGTCGGGGCAACTAAGATCGGTGCCTCGGTTAGTTTCTTCTTAAGAAAATTAAATGCCTCAATGCATTAGTTGGTGAATAATGGGCATCCTTTTCAAGGAGATGGGTCAGAGGCGGGGCTATCTTAGAAATCTTGGATGAAAGCGGCGATAAGCAAGCATGACCTAAAAACTCGAATACCTTTGTGGTAGTGGGATGAGGAGTTTAGCTATAACGTCGACTTTAGCTCGGTTAGACCTCAATCGATTTGAAATCTTATGGCCAGGACAATGCCCTCTCGAACCATGAAATGGCACTTCTCCCAATTCAAGACCAAGTTGGTGTCTTCACACTGTTTGAGCATGTGGTCTAGATGAGAGGCAAAGAAGAAAGAATCTCCATAAATCGAGAAATCGTCCATGAAAACTTCCATAGACTTTTCGATCATGTCATGAAAAATAGCCATCATGCACCTTTGAAGCGTTCGGGGAGCATTGCATAAGCCAAATGGCATTAGAGTCGGTAAGCAAACGTTCCATAAGGGCATGTGAAAGTCGTTTTCTCTTGATCCTTTGGATCGTCGAATTGAAAATAGCAGGAAAAACCATCGAGAAAGCAATAGAACTCATTTCCGCTAAGCGTTCGAGCATCGATCCATAAAGGTAGCGGGAAATGATCCTTCCTAAGCATCATTCAACTTCCATTAGTCAATACACACCCTCCATCCGGTGTAGTGTGAAATCAATTCGTTATCTTCATTGGCAATGACGGTCATTCCTCCTTTCTTGGGAACACAATGGATAGGGCTAACCCATGAGCTATCGGAGATGGGATAAATGATTCCGGCGTCGAGGAGTTTAAGAACTTCCTTTTTGATAACATCATGAATCTTTGGGTTAACCCTACGTTGTTGTTGAATCCGCGGGTTTACAATCATCCTCCAGAATTTTGTGATACGAAGCGAGTTGATTCCTTTGATGTCAGAAATTTGCCAAGCAATTGCATTTTTGTGTTTACGTAGGACATCCAAAAGTGCGGTCTTCTCCTCATCTTTCAAGTTTTTAGCAATGATGACGGGAAATTTGTTCGGTTTTTCAAGAAAAGCGTATTCAAGATGAGGAGGTAAATCCTTGAGCTTTCGGGCTCGGAGGTTTTTCATCAGGCGTTTGTACTTCTTTGATTTCTTCAATCGTAATTTCTTTAGGAGGAGTGGCGGTAATGGATCTTCGTTCAACAATTGTTCAATAACGGATATCTCCTCAGAATCATAAACACCATCATCAATTGGAATCGATTCATCATCAACAAGAAACTCATCGATCTCTTCCAAAATGAAGTCACCTCCCTCGAGCGGTGTGAGAGGAAAGAATCGGCAATTATAGGCTCGAAGATGGTTCAACATTTTGAAGGAATGGTGGGATTTCCACCCATAAAATCAGAACTTGAGCATACTCCTCGTATATGCTCGAGAATGTCGATTCGATTAATAGAAGCATCATCGTAGTTGGAGGAGTATCTCGAAGGTTGGTTAATATTAAACGAGACGGTTTCCTTGTTAGCTCGTAAAGTGATTTCTCCTTCATAAACATCAATCATCGCACGACCCGTTCTTAGAAAAGGCCTCACGAGAATAAGAGGTACTTTCGGGGGTCGACATCAAAGTCAACGACAACGAAGTCGTGGGAAAATCGTTGGTCCTACTTTCACATAGGCGTCTTGGCGATTCCTCTGGAATAGGGTTGAGCGGTCGCGAGTTCAAGAGTCATCTTAGTAGGTGTGAGTTCAGGAGAGAAAGTTTGTTATAAATCGAAAGAGGCATTAAGTTAATACTCGCACCTAGATCGGCCAAGGCGGAGCATTTCACTATTCTCGGAAACTCAAGGGATAAAAAGCCTTGGGGTCTCCTAACTTTTAGGGAAGTTTCTTGAGGAGCAAGCCAGAGCAATTCTCATTCAAGCGGTGTTTTTGCTATTTCGACCCGACTTTTCTTTGTTACTCACTAAATTTTTGATCATAGCGGCAAACTTCGGCATGAGGTAAAGCATCGGTGGCGATGTTAAAATTCAAAGATTGAGCGATTTAACAAATTTCTCCATTTGATTTTCGGTTTTATCACGGAGCTTTTGATTATGAAGTCTTGAAGGATAAGGAAGTGAAGGTTTAAGAGTAGTCTTGAACATCGGGTTCGAATGTCGAATCTGAACGGCCGGAGGTGTGCAGTGCGGGTTGCACATTTTCTTCAACAACCTGGGTATCTTTTTCCTCCTCCTTGCTCGTGAGGAGTAGGAGATGAGGATCCATCAATAGCCTTACCACTTCGTGTGGTTATAGCTTTCAATTCACCCTTCGGGTTGGGAATAGTATCACTTTCGGAAGAACCGAAGATGAGGGTTGGTGACCTTACACAACCTGCATTCAACATGTCTTTGAGTTTATTACGTGAAGTTTCCAATTTGTTGTTGCGTAGTCGAATCTCATTCCTACACTCATTGCTCTGTCTAGTTAACGAAGATTGAAACTCGTTCCTCAAACTCGTCGATCGGTTTTGCATAGTGTGGATGGTAGAATTGGTTATTGAACATAAGTTGTGAAGTCATTTGGAGGCAAAGGTGAAGCTTGAAAGCTTGGGTTGTGATATACTTGATTGTAGTTAGCTCCTTGATTTGGGTGTTGATTTGGTGGAGCTTTGAATTGGTTTTGAACATTAGGTCCGAACTTGATTCGATTGAAAGCGATTCGATTGTTCGATGGAGAAAATCCGGAGGTCCCATTTGATTACTAACAGGGTTAGTTTCAACTTGAGGACGGTATTGGGCACCTCGATTCTGCATTAGATTGGAAAGGATTGCCATCGGTGGCGGTACAATTGTAGTAGGCATGCGGGCCTCCACAAGTAGTACAAGTCGTTTCCAGCTTTGACTTGGCGGGTGGAGAAGAATTACTCTTAACCAAAGCATGGATCAAATCCGTAAGCTTATCAATCTTAGCATCGGTGCTAGGCGCGTATTTCCGTTAGAGCGAGGATGATGGTGTATCATTCACTTTCGAGGCAGATTTGCTACGTGAGATACGAACTTTGGATTTGTTCTCAATAATGGACAAGGCATCTCGTTGTCGGGGTCAACAAATTACCACCAGCGGCGGCATGAGAGTCTTGATCGTTCTCATTCAAACCATTATAAAGCGTATCAAGTTGGTGCAACTTCGGAAAAACCATGATGGTGACATTGCCTAAGCAAATCTTTGAATCGGTCCCATGCCTCACTAAATGATTCATCAAATCTTTGTGTGAATTTTGTTATCTCATTTTTTAAGCTTGTGGTTTTAGGCGGTGGGAAGAATTAGTTCACGAATTTTGATACTAAATCCTCCCGTGGTTATCGATCGAGGGGTAGTTTTGAGCCAAATCGAGGCCCGAGTGGCGGGAAGTAGTAGCTTGATAGCCTCTTCGGACGTTGATTACTTGATGCGTAGCGTGAGCTTGTTGAATGCGTCGGATATGAGAGTGAGGATCGTCTCTCAAATCCGTAAAGTGGCTTGATGAAACCAAATTTATCATGTTTAAGCTCAAAGTTATCGAACAGCGTGCGGGGACGGCGATGGCTTCTCCATAACCCTCGGTGGGTGCTTGGGTTGCTCTAGCATAGATCGGTCCTCCGCCATTTCGATGATGGGCGGGTTCTGATTAGTTCGAATCTCGGGTTCGACTAATGGACCCGCGTCATTCGCCTTCGGAATTGTAGCGGTTGCAAGGTTCTCTCGTAGTTATTAGAGCGAGTCGCGCATGCACTTTCAAAAAACAAGGCAATTAAAGCGAGCGGTATTGAAAACCACGTGAACTTAACCAATAATCCCAAGTGAATAAATCACCTCTACAAGACAAGCGCACAAGCGAGCGGAGAAGCTTTGTAGGTCGTATGAAGCTTATTAAAACCAGCTTCTTTACGGCCGCAATTTAATGTCAGGCCGTCCTTATACCCACCACAGTTTGTTTGTCGATAGAAATAAATAAATCACAAGCGACACAAAGGCAAGTTTTGATCTTTAGTTAGGGAACTTATAATGATAACACCTCCGTTGAGAATGTTATATAATTGGTGTCTTCTATTTAGCTCAAAAACAAAGGGAAAATCTTTTTGTATTTTTAATATGATATATATATACAAAAGAAAAAGGAAAATATTTTTACTTTTTTATTTTATAGAAAAATAGTAACTTCACGAATGAAGGATCTCAAGTCACTAATCGAAAACCTCAAGCGATATTGTCGGTGACACAACCTCCGCGGCGTTGCCAAAAATTTGATTTGTATAAAAAGGCTCAAGGGTTATGTGTGTGGATAAATCCTCAATATCAATATCAAAAATAATCACGAAGATAGATTCAAATTCTCTTAGGAAAAAGAATAATAAATCAAATCCGTGTGTGATGATTGAGTCTGAGGATTAGTCAACCCGAATCGTTTTCCCAGCGAGGTTGAATTATAACGTCGTTCTTGGTTTGGATTTAATGCTTGATGTTTTGGATTATGATTTATTTTATTAACTACTAGGAATGGGAAAGTAATTAAGGAAATCTATCCTACGGAAATCCTAAACCGCAATTAAACTAAAGCGTAATTAACAAGCGAATAAAAATGCAACTCGTCTAGCGATCCCTAAAAATGCCTAAATTTTCTTTTACTCTAAAAATGAAATAAGAAAACTATTTTAGAATTAAAACTATTTTTTTGGAATTTTCTTGATTTTATAAAAATTAAAAAACTAATTTAAACTATTTTAAAATTGTGAAAAATTACGAAATAAAGGGGGAAAAATATGGAAAAATCTTTTTTATGCTTTTTATATTTTTCTTAAACTAAGAAAATTGAAAAATTGGAACTTTTTTCTCAATTATTTTCAATTAAAGCTATTAAAAAGTGATTAAAATCTATTTAAATTGAGAAAAATAGCAAATTAAGACCAAAAATTATGAAACTTTCAGGAAAATTCTAAAATGATATTAGATTCTATGAAAAATGAAAAACAAGCAACATGTGAAGATATGCAAGCTATAGTGCAAAATGATACTAGAATAAGCTACTAAGATAAGCTAATAAGCTAATAAGCCAACCAAACATTCTTAAAGCTAAATTATACTAAAATAACTAAAGCAACTAGTTATATCTACTCTAACAAGCCTAAACCTCGAACAATGAAACTAAGCTATCTAGGTCCAACATGGTTGGATCATTTGTTTGAGCTTGCACAAGCTCAACTAATAAGCAAACTAGAAAGCCAAAAAGAATGCAGACCTAAAAACCACGGCTAACTATGATTGTGCCAAATACCAAGTCTAACTCTAGAAATGAGACCAGTCACAGCAATGATTCAAAATAACTTGTTCACCTTCGAGGTGAAACGGGGCAAATAATAACTTGTTGAAGAGCTTATTTGAAGCTTAAAATGACCAAACCGATGAAGCAAAAAGCAATTATGATTAAGACCAGTTGAAATTTAATTTCCAAAGTTTCAAACAGATCGAGAGATGAATAAATTGATTCACAAAGTTTTGTGAAAATACGTTTGACAGGTTTGACTTATTGAAGAGCAGTTATCAAAGTTTGACTTAAACTCAAGTTAATCACCAATGGTGATTATGATGTTAAAAAGCACTAAGTATGATTACCAAAAAGCTAGATATACAGTTTAAACCAATATGCAACTATGACACCAAGCTGATTTCCAGATTAGCAACTAAGATCATTCACAGTATGATTTTGACTTTTAGAACTAATACGATCAACAAGACCTCAAATGACTAGCAATCCACTACCTAAACAAGTATAATCTACTCTTATCAGTTCTACTAACCTCTAACGATTAATGACAAAGCTTATCCAAACACTACTTTAGCTACTTTTAAAAGAACTAAAAGCGTCAGAGACTAAATAACAACTTAAACAAGCATCATACTTTCGAGATCAAATCAATATCAAATTACACTAAAGGAGCAGATTCAAACCGATTAAATGATCAAACAGTTATGAACTTACAAGATGCCTTAGCCACTATAGCGCAAATGATGAAACAAAAGTAACCACTAGCCTAACAACCCTAACCTATCAATTCCGACATGATCAACCCCAAACCGACATCCAATGCCATACCAATCAGATCCAAACTCAAAGCAGGACCATGTAGCTCTTGTAGCATCGATGTGCTTGATGTATTTGTGATTTTGAGTGAGAAAACAAGTACAAGCTTCACTATAAGCTATAGAAAGCTTAAATGAACCTTAACAAAGCAGAAGATCATTAGTAGTTGCTCCTAAAAGCAATTTACTATGTTTTTTATTTTTGAATGATTTTTTGTGATTTTTTTTGTATTTTTGAGATTTTGAAGATATAAGCTAAAAACAGTTTAATAAAACTAGAATAAGCACTAAAATAAGTTTTTAAGCAGATTTAGTATATAAGAAACTTTAAACAAACAATTGAAAATGAAAACTAAATTTATATTAATAAGGAAGATTGAGTACAAATCGAATTACAACTAATTTTAAACATTGTGTGAAACGCTACATTAATCAAAGAGAAAAAATTAGGAAGCAGATACATATGTTAGAGTCCTATTTATAGTTGAGCTTGAGCTAAGAAGCTTCTCGAATTTCTTCCCAAATGTGCTTCTTTGGAGTGATTTGCATCCCTTGGATCATAATAACAGCTTCCCTTGATATCACTTTGGATCAAATCAATGACAGTCTCGGCCAATAGGAGTGACAAGTGATTAAATAACTGCGGATCAATGAGTTGTCATTCCATGTGTCGAGAGAATGTCGGGGAATATCAATGTACCCTTAATTGTAGTGAAATTGATCAATTAGCAAGGGAAGGGTAATTAGGGTTCATATTAAGCAGGTTTGGGTAAAAGGGGTAAATGGATTTGGCGGGAGGAGTTTTTATATTATTTGATTTTGACGGTTTAAGCGGGTGTTGAC
>OU343219.1:185693788-185748137 GCA_910596185.1 Chrysanthemum makinoi | reverse complement strand
ATTTTTTATCCGAGAGTGAATCCTCTTCTCGTGAGGATTTTCACGTACATGATACTTTGATTTCCTTCCTCTCCGAGGACAAGATTTTTAACCGGGGATACTCTTCGGAGAGGACATTCTTATCACAAAAGTTAACCGGAAAAAGGATCCTCTCTTGGATGCCTTCGTTGATGAACCTTTGGAATACACCTTTCTTTACCATGGACTCCCTTCTCTTATGGAGTATTCTTATTGTGATCCGTCATCCCTTCGTCCGCCCGCTAAACCACCGGATGATGGATCATTCTTTCATATACCGTATGTCTTTGATGCGACATTCTCTTCACCACCCAACCCACCCAGTCTCATTCTTTCGGGGAATGAGGACACGTTTTGACCACTGGTATCTCTACCATTTTCTTCCCCAAGGACAAATGAATTCGGGGACAAGTCAGGCTAGCGACTTCGGTGATCAAGAAAAAGATGGCGCCGTGGAGGCACCCCATGCTTATCTCTATCTTCTTTCTATTTTCTAATAAGTGGCGAAGGGTGCCTCTTCGATTTCTTGTGTTTGGTTGTTTGTGATGTTATGTGTAGGATTTTCCCGATATGAAGACTCTCGTGCTCGAAGTTTGTCATTTTCTCTACTCGAGTTTCATGATCGATGCTGATGGAAATCCGATATCCTAATCTTATCGACTAACGTTTATCTTTGAGCATACTTAATAAGCGGCTTTTAGATTTTCGTGATACCCTTGCTTTAAACATTGAGGACAATGTTTCGTTCTCGTCTGGGGTAGGGTAATCTTCGATTTGATTTGACCGCACTTGCTTATTTCATGTTGTGTTTCTCTCGCAACCCCGTTTTTCCTTAGAAAATGAAAAATTGTGCAAAATGAGCAAAATTTAAAAAATTTTTCAAGCTTTTGTTAAGTCTTTTTGATTGAAAAGTTGGCTAGTCTCTTAGATAGAAGCTATAAAATGCAATTCTAGCTCACAAGGCCAAGATTTTGCAAGTTTCCACAGTGACTTTAAATATGCATAACTTGATTTCATTGGACGAAGCATTTGCTAAGTTAATATATGTTTTGACACCTTGTTGACTTTCATTTGGTGAGAGTAGGAATGGAATTCTGACTTAACCAGGCGTGTTGAGCCCTAGCTTGTTTCCTTAACCATAGATAATCTAAAAATTATCGGCTAAGCATCTGCGGATCTCATTATTTGGGATTTTAAATTTGCAGAGATCGAGAAATGATAGAGTTACTTATGAGTTTAGATGCTAAGCGTGGAGTAGTTGGTTCTCTTTAGAGCCCATCGAAGGTACTTATGGCTTTTTGTTCCCACAAAATTGTTTCACCCCATATCTGTCTAAATAATTAGAGATGTTGAGTTTTTGGCGATAGTTAGTTCTTTATCTTCTTAAAAGAATCTTTGTTTTAAAAATTGGGTACACATCAAGGATCCGTAATAAATAAAGTAATAAGTGATATGTGAAATGTAATAAGTAAAGTTGTGAGCTGCGGTGTCGAGATCGGACCCTTGGATCTTTAGCCGGGATTGAGTGAGGTCTTAGCCTAGCCAGCCGGGATCCTCATTTCATGAAGCCTATAGTCTTGGAATTACCCCGTGAAGCTCAGTGGTTCACAGCTCATATAAGTAAAGGTATAAGTGTAATGTAAAAAAAAAAAAAAAAAAAAAAAAAAAAATTGATGTTAAAAATGTTGAAAAATGAAAATGAAAAATCAAGTATAAGTGAATAAAAATTCCTTGATGTGGACCTCATTTTTACGACAATGGTTCTTGAGGGAAGGCGGATAACTAATTATCGACTTAGCTTTGTATCTTTATCGGAATAAAAGTTATCGAAACGAGAATTTGAAGAAATTCATTTCTCACCAAAAATAAAAAAATTCTAGAGGAAATAGGAAAATGGGAACAAAAGGTAATTACACAAGTAACTTCCATGGGTAGTGTTAGCATCTAGAATCATACTTAACAATGATTTCGGTTTTACGCTTAGTTTGGGACTTGTGAAAAATCAGGGACGATGTATTCTATCCGTATGGTCACTTCACGCTGTGTTGTGTTTTCTACTCCGTGATCCTAACGTGTCGTTTGAAAAATGTTGGAGTTATTGATCGACATGAAAGTTCAACAAACCGTCATTCATAACGGGAATGTGCTTAATCGTAATATCTATATGAGAATTAAAAGGTAAACGGGGCATTTTTAGAATTAAGGCTTTCTTAATCTCTTTTGAGGAATCTTTGCTACTTCTTCATAGGTTTAGTAGGAAGAGATTGAAATCCTTGGTTTTAGAAGCGTGAGTTGATTGCATTGCGTGAGGACACGGCAATAGTTTCGTGTGCTAAAACACATACCTTTTCTTTATCAAAATAGACCCAAAATAACCAAGAAAGAGCCGTTTATTGCTAATATTTGTGGTTTTCTTGAGTTTGTGCTTGTGCAGGTATGGATATGTAAAAACACGCAAAAAGGAACCAAATCAGACGTAAATCCGAGCACGAGAGATTAAAGAGAGCTTAAGCTGAGCCGGAAGGTCAGAATTATGCATTTATGAAGATTTCTAATCTCTGAGGATGGTTTGTGAAGATTTGATCAAAGTTTGAAGAAATGTCAAGAATGGCCCCTCAAGTTTCAACAATTGGCAAAAATGATCCTTAAAGATTCAAAAATTGCAATTTGGCCCTTGGTTTATTTGAGGATTGGCAAAGATGGTCCCTAGAAGATATTTTCAGATTTACATGTTTGGTCCTTGAAGTTCGACTTTTACATGTTTGGTCCTATGGTTCATTAAAGTAATAATACACTACAAGTCCTCCCAAGATACTATCCTATAATCCAAGTCCAAATCAATCCACTTAACAACTCTGGTCCAAAACCTCTACCCGTCCATTATCCAAAACAAGAAACAGGCCACGCTTATTATACCTTGACCGAAATAACCCACTTTTACCCGTGACTTAACCCGTCAAATGAACTTTACCCGGTCAAAGTTTAAAGAATAATAAACAATATAAAGCGCGCCCTTTTAGGAAACACCACCTTGTCTTCCCCAGCCAAACACCTCATTTTACCACCATTTACCACCTCCCAAACACCCAACTTGGTACTTAGAATCTATCCATCCTTCGAAACATCGACTTGTCAGATGAAGAGTGACCGTGGACAATTTGGACCCCTTTGATTGGCGTGACACATCATGATATGAAATGGAGCTCGGTGATTGGCTGTGGTGACAAGAGAATGAATGGCGTGTGGCTCTGCTTCTAGGTTCTTCCAAAGGCATCCCAAGGCTCATTCTTAGCTATAAAAGGACCCCTTGGCTCAACATACAAATCGTGCAATCCTTAGTTTTCATTTAAGCTTATTGTTATTTCATTTTCAGTAGTTTTCTTAAAATGTTTTCTTAAGTTTTCATTGTATTCTCAAGTTCTTGTATCCATTTAGTTTCAATAAAAAGTTCAAAGTTTTCACCTTTTATCTTGCAAATCTATTTTAAGTGATCAATAAGCATTAATGGAATAATGGAGTAGGTTCATTTAAGCTTTTTGTAGCTTTTGTGAGCTTATCTTGCACCCTCATTCACTCACATTCACAAAATACTCAAGTCAACAAAAGTCAACTGTTTTGGTGAATATGGTTCAGAAATGGTGATGGTTTGATTTAGATGATGGATATGGGTTGAATAGGTTAGGATTAGTGGTCCTTGTTACGGTTTGCAAGCCATTGTGGCTAAGGACCTCTTGTAAGTGCTAGTTCTCATTTCATATTTAGCTTATAAATAGTAGCATTAGTCATAACTCTTAGATCTGATCAAGTCTTGTTATTTGTTGTCTCACTAGCTCTATTTAGGCATTTTAAATCTGTTTTGATGGGTGAGTAGGTTTAAGTTGTTGTTTTAGCTTATATTGATTGCAATAAGTCACTTAAAGGGGTGTTTGGTTTGTCCAATAAAACTGAGTCCATAGCTATTTTGGTCTGAGGTTTGAGTTGCATCAGGTCTATAATAATACTATTATCATCATTTCATCACAAACTTACACAAGTTTTACTCTTGAAAGTCAAAATTAATTTGCAAGCTGTCTTGTATCACTCACTGTTGGAATCATTTAACTCAAAATCATTAAAATAGGTTTAAAACTTGTTAAGATAGCTTGAATAACTTTCATTTCATCAAATCACATCTATATCAGTCTTACATTTGCTTTCAAAATCCACCAAAAGTCAAACTTACAAAGCTGTTTCAAAATCAAAATGCTGTCCAACTCAGATTTATGCAGAACTTGCAGAGTATGCACAGGGTTCAATAAAGCTTTGTAGGGTCTGATTTTTGGCTCAGGTGTAGTCCTCTAGGTGGTCTTTAAGACTCAATATCTGTTTTGGCTAAAGATTTCGGATAAGCTAGTGCATAAGCTCAAAGTGGAGATACATTCCTGTTTTACGCCCAAAATCGAGTTAACTAATTAAGTTGTCAAACTGCTTATCGAGGTAGGAGTAGTTGGATTTAGCTTATATTAGTTTATTATAGTATATTCTAGGTTCTGTAGAAGTTTGGTGGGTTATTGTGACTGTTTGTTTATTATTAAGTGCTTATTTTAGCTTCAATTACACTGCAGCTTTGATTTCTGTCACATAAGCACTACATTTCTCATTTTTCATAGAACCAGATATATATTTTAGCATTTCCCTGAATTTTTCATTAATTTTGGTCACTGTTTTCTATTTTTCTAGATTTAAACTAGTTTTTAATCATTTTTAATTAGCTTTAATTGTAATTAATTGAGAAAAAGTTCCAAAAAATAATTTTTCATTTTTCTCAGTTTAAGAAAAATATAAAAAGCATAAAAAAGATTTTTCCATATTTTTCCCCTTTATTTGATATTTTTCACTATTTAAATTAGATTAAATTAGTTTTAAATTAGTAGAAAATAGGAAATTAATCTGAAAAATACAAAAATAGTTTTGAAAAGTCTCTTATGATATTTTAGATTTTTAGAAAGTAGTTTCAAATTTTTCTCCTTAAATTTCATAATTTTTAGAATTTAATTTAGATTAAATAGTTAAAAATTAGTTTTAATTTAAATAAAATCCAGAAAAATCCAAAAAAATAGTTTTAATTCTAAATTAGTTTTTACATATCATTTCTAGAGTAAAAGTCATTTTAGGCATTTTTAGGTTATAATTTAGACGTAGTTGCATTTTATTTACGTTTATTAATTACGTTTTAGTTATAATCGCACTTAGGATTTCCCGTAAAATAGATTCCCTTAATTACTTTCCCTATTCCGTAGTTTAATAATCAAAATCAAACAAATCAAAACATCGAGCATTAAATTCCAAACCAAGAACGACGTTGGCAATTCACGCCTCGTTGGGAAAAGATTCGGGTTGACTAATCCGTACATGCGATCACACGAGATTTGATTTATTATTCTTTTTCCTAAGAGAATTTGAATCTATCTTCGTGATTATTTTTGATATTGATATTGAGGATTTATCCACACACATAACCCTTAAGCCTTCATTATCACAGATTCAGTGTCCGAGCCGTTTTAAGCTTCTTACGGTTAGTCATTCACAAGTGGCTAGCTTGTGAGTTAAAGCTTGACGTTTGCAATCAGGGGCTTGCACATGTTGCTTTACAAAACAACCTGAGAAGATTAACTGGCAAGAGTGTGGATACTAAGTTTACAAAACCAACAATCTTGGGGAAATCGTCTCTTCAACCAATCAAATCAATCATGAAGACAACCAAATTGCTGCTTTTAAATCTGAATGTTCTAAATCTTCAAAACCACGGTTTGCCTCCCAAGTTGTTGAGAATAATCATTTGACAAATCCAGTCACTCCACATTCTTGGCCTAAGAAAATTGATTACGTCTCTGTTAAACTTTGTTTCTATTAAATCGTTTACGTTAAACCTCTACCAGTAGTTACTTTTGGCCGAGTCTAGGATTAGATCGAACACAATGTCTAAACCGAGCATCAAAATTCAATATTCATATGATACTAATTACTTGCACAAGAACTTAGATCTAGAAAAGGCTAGGAAGAGGGCACTACTCCAAAAGGATGGAATCTTAGGTTCCTTCCATCGACACTGTGTATTCTGAATTTTGACCTGCTGCGTAGCAAACCAAAACCTAAGTTTAATCAAACAGTTAGAAATAAACCCGTTGATCTAAGCGTAAAATGTCGAGAAACCTAATAGGTGGATCAATATAGGGCCTTGAGACTCTTCCCGAAAAAAGTTTCAACATCCCCTAGATCTAACCATAGATGGATTCCAACGGGTAGAGTTTTCAACACTGTTGGTCTTAGGTGGATTCCTACGGGCAAGATACTAAGTAGTTGCATCAACACAAGTGTGAAACCCACAACATCCATCCACGAGGTAGGAAAATCATCAAAATAGCATGTTCAGGTGTCAAGAAGATAATTGCCACTACATCTTTATGCCTCTAACATCGGAACGTTACACTTGGGGATCCATGTTTCTTCTTTCTTGTCCCCCTCATATTTTTTCTATGCAGGTACAACAGCAATGGCTTCTACTGCAAAACAGTTGCTAGGACCGTTTCTCACCGTTAAAATTTATTGATCCATCAGCTGCTCCACCATTGGAGCACTACTTAATCGTCAAGAATTGGAAACATTGCTTGCTCCTCGGTTAAAGATTGATGTAACGTCTAAAAGTCGTGCTTCGATGTATCGAATGTTTTCGTTGCACAACCTGATAATACTCTAATTTCGATACATGCGAATCTACTACAACAACCGTTACTGTAGCTGCACCTCCAATCGAATCTCTCAAAACAGAAGAACAAAGTGTTTCCTACAACAATGTCACAGCTGATGATCAACATTATGAACATAGAAGTTTTATCAGCAGTTGACTCTCTCGAAATATTTTTGGTACTTCACACTTGTTCGATTATTTGAACATACATGGTTTCAAACTTGTCTCCTTATACATGGTTTAGCGCTATCTTCAATTCATCATCAACATCACGTGGTGTATGATTCGGTTTACGAATCATTGAAAACATCGAGGGGGAGAGAGTGTGTAGGTGGTCATTGCTTCCTTGTCCTTCTACATGCTTCTTTGCGAAAACCCATTGCCTTCTTGAATTTCTTCAATTAGGGGAAGAAAAACTAAGGCGATTTGTGGCTCAAACGTCTCACTTTGGTGTTATCGTCTCAATTTCACGGGTAATCTTGTGTGAAGTTACCCAAATATGATGTTATGATGCCTCACACACGGTCTTGGTATCGAGTTATTGCATTTTCACGGTAATTAGTATTCCCTTTCTCCGCGAAAGACCACAACATTCAGGGGAAAGTCATTTCATTTCGTCTTTCATGGTTTGTTTGGTGTGATGCATCTACATACGTGAGAAGATCTTGTTGAATTCTGGCATGTTACCCTCGAACATTTTCCGAATTAGTCGATTTACCTTGTGTGGTTTTCTGCTCTTCTACAAATTCATTTACGCATCTTGAAAACTTCAAAACTTTCATGTTAGAAGAAATGTCTACTACATCAAAGTTTCAAATCGTTAAAGACGGTTGTCGAGTTTAGGGAAAGCTGATTGAAACTTCGTCAATCTCTGTCGAACAAAGGAGGTTATATTCATAATGGCTTACGAGTATAACAGCTTGGACCTGGTCACAACCGCTTAAACTTCCCCCAAACCCCATCATCAGCTGAAACAAGTCCTCAGCTTACTCATCAACAAATGGAAAGGTTATTTGCTCCTCATTCAGTGGCGATATTGATGAGCGTGCTCGGGTGTATCCGCTATTTCCATTGCTCAACGTGATACTACTCTTATACTTGATACACACTGCTACACAACTACGGTTGATGAAGCACCACCAGTTGACTCCACAACAACAGTTGAACAAACCGCTTCCAACAATGATGAACCGGTGATGATGTTCGAATGAAGTACCCCCACCTGCAGATTTTGATCCAAATGCGTTTTTAACGGTTTGCTAATAAAACTACTGCACCCGATGTAGCAGAATCATCAACAAGCCATTTGAATCCTCAAAATCTGCATAATGTATACCAACATCAACCCTCCACACATAGATGGACAAAAGACCATCCTCTGGAAAATATTATTGGCAACCCGAATCAACCAGTCGTTACAAGACAACGTCTTCACACAGACGGTGAACATTGCATTTATGCACTCACTGTCTGCAAATATGAACCTAAAAACATCAAAGATGCAATGACAAAGGACAACTGGATTGAATCCATGCAGGAAGAACTCAACCAATTTAAGCGTCTTGAAGTATAGGAGGCGGTTGAAAGACCACAGGGGGTCTTCGTCATTGGTCTTAAATGGATTTGGAAAAACAAATTGGATCTTTGAAGGAAACGTTATCGAAACATAAGTCACGTCACGGTGGCTAAGGGTTATAGACGAGGAATAGGGTATTGACTTTGAAGAATCATTTGCTCGGTTGCTCGTTTGAGAACGTTAGGATTTTTCTGGCATTTGCGGCACACATGAACATCACGGTCTTTCGGATGGATGTCAAAGCTGCTTTCTCAATGGACAAATGAAAGCGGTTTATGTTAGTCAGCGGAAGGATTCATTGATCCAGAGTTCCCTAACCATGTCTAGCGAAGAAAGCTCTCTACGGTATCAAACAAGCCCCTCGGGCATGGTATGATAAGCTATCATCTTTCCTCATTGCCAATAACTTTATCAAAGGTTTGGTCGACCCAACTCTTTTCATACAATATCACGGGGAACATATTTTAATTGTTCAAATTTATGTGGATGACATCATTTTTGGGTCAACTCATAAAAAGTACTCAATCGCTTTTTCAAAACTAATGAAGAAACATTTTGAAATGTCCATGATGGGTGAACTTACGTTCTTTTTAGGACTACAAGTTCATCAATCACCCCGTGGTATTTTCTTGAGTCAGTCCAAATATGCCCTTGAATTGTTAAACAAATTTGGAATGAATACCTGCGACACTTATGCCACTCCAATGGCACATACCAAGAAGCTGGACGCTGATTTGCATGGGAAATTGGTTGACTCTACCAAATACTGTAGTATTATTGGGTCTCTCATGTATCTAACAACGATGGGCGATATTGTCTTTGCCGTCTATCTTTGCTCCGTTATCATCGCGACCAACTGAAAACCACCTCTCAGAGGCTAAAAGAATCCTCCGATACATAAAGGGAACCATTAACTTGGGGATCGGTATCCGAAGGATTACGGTTTTGAACTAATCGCTTTTCAGAGCGCTGACCACGCGCGAGGATGCTTAGACTCACGGAAAAGTACTTCAGGAGCTTTACAATTTCTTGGTGATAAGCTGGTGTCATGGCAATCGAAGAAGCAGGATTGTACATCGTTGTCCTCAACCGGAGCAGAATATGTAGCCATGTCGGCGTGTTGTGCTCAAGTCAGCTGGATGCGAACACAACTCAAAGACTATGGTTACGTGTTTGACAGAATCCCGATGTACTGCGACAATCGGAGTGCCATTGCGATCTCGTGCAACTCGGTTCAGCACTCGAAATCAAAGCACATCGATCTTCGATATCATTTCATCAAGGACCACATGGAGCGAGTGCAGTTGAATTATACTTTGTGGTGCTGAGAATACCAATTGGCGAGATCTTCTCATCAAAGCCTTGCCTCCCGCTAGGTTTAATGAGTTGGTCCACCGGATTGGTATGAGGTGTTTGACTCAAGAAGAATTGGATGACCTCCTAAAATAGTCTTAAAAACCTGTCAAACACCAAAACCTCTTTTATCTAAATTCTCAAAAATATAAAACAAAATATAAAATATAAAAACAAAATACAAAATACAAAACCTCTTTTGTAAATATTTTTCAAAAACAAAATACAAAAATATAAAATCAGAAAATCTCAAAAACATTCTTCTATCTAAATTCTTTCAAACATCGCAAGTACAAATCTTGATCAACACTTTGTTCTATCAAATCTTTCACTATTTTTCCGAACAAGTGTTGAGGGGAGAAAGAAATAAATATCTTTCGGTTTCATAAATCCTTGTACTTCCATGTTTTCAAAATTATGTTGTTTCTTCTAAAATGGTGGATACGTTTCTTGTCATATACTCTCCTCGGACTCAAATGTTTTAACCATTTCATTATTTCAAAAGTTAGAGGGGAGTATCGTGAAGTTTCTTGCCTTACAAATGTTTTGTCTTACCTAAGCGGAAGTTAAAGGATCTTGGTTGGAACCTCTTTAAGGTTGAGGGATTGAATGTGTCAACTTGGCAAATTAATTCATTTACTCCTAAACCACCAAGATCAAACGGCCCAAATCAAATCTTCTAAATCCGTTCAAGTTTTTCATAATCTATAAGTTCTAAACTGTTTTTAATCAAGATGATAAACAAGGATTTCTAAAATTCTTTCAAATCCAACGGTTAAAACTACTGATTTTGGAAAATTGTTCACTCAAACGAATTGGGTGTTTATGCATAAAAGTGTTTGGATTGAAATGAGTTGTGTTAAAACCTTTCTTAGTGTCTATTAAACTTGTTTCAATCGTCCAAAACCATCCTGAATCTTAAATTTCATTAATTTGAATTCTAGTCTTGCGCTCATCTAGGGTTTTTCTTTTCTGTGATATGTTATTAGGTAGTCAAGAAAGTGTTAGAATAAGTTTATATGCATGTTTTTGAACCTTTAAATTAGCCCGGAAACATCTAAACTGTATGAACTTAAGTTTTAGGTTTTTTAGGGTTAATATCCCATAAATCTTTTGATTTTGTGGTGGAAATGTGTTAAATCTTGTTCCATTGCACTCATATGACATCTAGGACACTCGAGAAACATTCTTGTTTGATTTGTGTAGCTATATCCCTTACGCGTAGATTAAGGGTTTAGGGTTTAAGTAATTTTACTCCTAAGTCTTTCTTGTGTATCGATATGTTCTTATGCGTGTTTTGTGATCTAAAAGATGTTTGGAGTTAACTGCAATCAAGTTTTCATGTTTATATTTAACAGGTTAATTATTCGTAATGTCAGAATCTTTAGGTGTTCAAACCGTTAAGCTTAAGGAATACTTTATGCGTAAAGGTCACGCCTAGAGTAATCTTCGCGTAGCTCTTACGCATAAGGGGTCTGATGGATTACGTGTATCGTGGAAAGATATTCGTAAACAAGGCTTGTTACGCATAAGCTTTGCTCTTACGAGTAAAGCATGTACGCGTAACATCTAGCTTTTCCCTACGCGTAAGCTTAAAGCCTTTGAACTTGTCTTAAGCGTAAGAAACTCTTACGCCTAAGCTTGGTCTTACGCTTTAGCTTACTCCTACGCATAAGCTCCTTTCTTACTAATAAGGATCCTTGTTACTCATAACCCATTGTTCACTACTTTTTGGCCCGTTAAGCATATGTTACTTGTTAAATGTTACGCATAGGTCACAAATATCTGATGTTTCATATAAGCTTACAAAAGTTAATATGTTGTGTGTTAAGTGAATTATTGCTCTTTGAAATTTCAAAATTAACATGTTCACGTAACTTATCACATCAACTTCATACATTTGGACTAATGTGACTTAGGACTTGTAACTAACATAAACATGTTACCATCATACAAGTAATTAGATAATAAATCAGACTAATACAAACACATTGTGTTTCCATATGTCTGTCTCTTTGTATAATGACTTCAGTGATCATGAAATGGCTGCAAATCAAGCAAACATCAATGCCCTTGGTGAGCTCTCGATGGCAAACACATTCCAAGCAGGATACGACAAAACAATTGGCAAGAACTATCTCCGTGTCATCTTCAACTACTTCATATGCTCATAATCATCTTGCAGATTTCTTTGTGGACATCCTTCTGCTACATCCATTCATATTCATGTTCACAAAGTCATCCTGATGATGAGTATGATTCAATAGATGAGGTAATACAATTTAAGTAAGACATTAAAGCGAGAAATGGATGGAATTCCATGCTTCAACCTTTCGATTAATCAACCGGTGGGGCAGGAGGGTCAAGCAGTAGTCCTCCACTTATGGAAGATCCATTGTAAACATTTCTTACCCCATCCGATCCGGTTAATCAACCCGGTAAGGATCGGGTGTCACTTGTCTCTACAACTGTTGAAATGAAGCAACCACAACAACAACTTATACAACCGCAGGAAGAAAAGCATGGTGAAGATGTGGAAATATCTGACGAAGGAGATTACGATCATGATAAGGATGAAAGATTCACTGATGATGATAATTTGGTGGTGAAGAGAGAAATGATTGAAAAGAGGCAAAAGAAGCTGCTAGAGCGGAGGAGGAAAAGTTAAAGAAGGAATCAGACAACTACATAGTTGACAATCCTATACACAAACCTCAAAAGTCTTCTGTAACACCTCTTGACACTTCCACCAAACCCAAATCATCATCTCAATCATCACCTCCATGAACATAAGAAACACCTATGTCAACAACAAAATCTGTTAAGAAGGCAACTCCATCCAATGATTCGATAAATGGTTAAGCAGGTTATCACCACTACACAACAAGCTACACGCCACCACCATCCGATCAACCAAGGGATTCGAAACCAAACCACCAATAGAGAAAACCGTTGATCACTTAACATACACTGGTGGTGAGGATCACGACATACACGAGCCTAACCAGAACCTCAAACGAAATTTAAATCAAGTACATTACTGCACTCCTTGTTTTCATACGCTTCAAATCAAAGAGCGTATTGAAGTTCTTCACCTGGGGGTCGAATCTTACCTAAATTCTACACTTCATCGGAATCAATCAAGAACCTCGGTACAAAATCGTTCATAAACACAAGTTTGGGTTTGTCTACCAAAGTGAAAATCATCATACTTGCTTCATGGCTTTCGATGAAATTCACTAAGATCTAAGACGCCACCCTGGAGATGGTTCGATATGGATTGTCATATCGATTGAAGGACATTGAGTTGGGTATAATTAAGACGAAGAGATGGAATTCAAAGGATCGCAAGGATGTTCGTTGATTAATCACTAGGATTGATGAATGTTTGATTCATCGATTGTATCGGATGCAACGGTTGGAGAGCTATGTGGGAGGATGACCAAACTTTCGATTCTGACTTTCCAACGTCCTCAGAAAGTAGCTGATCGTCTGTAATCATTGGGTATTCTCTTGATTGTGATTTTGCTTGTTTGATTATCAGTCAATGGCTTGTGCACATATTACGATTACAACCCGTACTTGTAAATAAAGGACCCTGTGGTACGCTTCGTGCCACAATCCTTATAAAAGGAGCGAAAGCTTCTTACTTTTGAGTAAAACCTATCAAACCTTTCACTTTTCAAGGTTTTGCTCAAAAGAACAAGTACTTTCCCTTATGATTTTCAAAACCTCAACCGTTTATATCACTTGTTGAGGGGGAGTACTTGCCTTAAAACTTTGTTCACAAATTGTTCACAGTGGTCATTCTTCCCGCAATACTCGAAATGGTCATATTTATTCTCAACTTTTCAAAAATAACATTTTATATGCCATTTTTGAGGGGGAGAAAATACGTGATAAGAAATATGTTGTGTTTTGCTATATGAACTCTCGTGTGAAAAGATTTTAACCCATGAATTGACGAGATCTTAAACTGTTAGTAACTCGAAAAGACTTGTCCGGGACGGGTAATAATTTCAAGCTAGTTCACTAGTGACGTAAACGTGTCTCGCAAAGGACTTGTCTGAGTAGAATGTACCATTCGACAAATTCTTGGTAGACATGAACCTTGATAGGTTTGACAACCTTTCGGGGTTGTCCACACCTTCAAGATAGTTATTAGAGCTAGTTGTCACCTAAAAGCTGACAATGCAACTCTTTAACTATGCCACGTAACCGTGTCTCGCGGAGGAATGTCTATCTTGAGTCGATCAATTCAAAAGTCGGCGCTCTTTCCTCACTTTGTGATTTCCTTCAAAACTCTAAAGCACATGTGGAGGGAGTATTTACGCTAAAAGATAAAACTCATAGTGGTTCAAACATGGTTGTCATTCACAAACCCTTTGAGAGATTTTCTTCAAAATGGTTTTATGGCAACATAGGTTAGTCATGGAGTTATAAGGTGACTAAGGTTAGGAATAACCGTCCTATGATCCGCCAGAGCCAGAGGGATCTACCCAAGGACACCACAAATAGTTAGAATTTAGAAGTCCTTAGGTATGATTATAAAAAGGAGAAAATGAGAATCGAGGAAAGAAGGAGTTGAAGAATTAAAAAGAAATTCAAAGAAAAGGGTGAAAAGAAATAGCCCTCCAGATTATTCAACTTAGGGCAGACATCGGGTTCAATTCATATGCTACTGGTTGTCACTAGATGACACTGGTATTGAAGATTAAAAGTCGTCATGGACCCAGTGACGCATGCACTAAACCATCTTAACCACTCAAGTTTCTCTCAACAGAAGCTTGTTTCATTCTCACAGGGAACCCTACGTAAACTATCGGCTTTCTCTTAGAGATTCCTGGTATTGAAGAAGGAACTCTCTCCTAGTCTCCGCTCAGGAAAACCAAAATGCACTATTGAGTCTAGAGCCACGAGATTCATCAAAAGATCTCTTAGGTACACTTGACATTTCATCACTTGACATTCAACAATAAGAATTTGAGTGGTACATTATCGAGTCCTTCACAGATCTTAGCAATCTGTCGAGAACATTTATGAGAGGTTCACATTTGTGATCCTCGGTGATTGAATGGAAACTCTGCCGGGGTCAACATCAAGCGGCCACGACAGTCGCTTAAGCGGCAACTCCCCATGGATTGCGCTTAGTGGTCTCAAACGGTCTCTGTCGTGAGGTGATGCTTGGTGTACCTCGTGACTCATCTGAATCGTAGGTGTACCGATTTTACATCGTGTTATCTCACTTGTGGGACTCCGATTCAGAAGCGGCCTTTGTAAGAATTAGAGTTGTGTTTTCACACTATGCTGTCAACACTCTCGAAGTTCAAACTTGTAAGTGCCGGAATCCGCTTATTACTAACCGTTTTAATGTTTACTTCTTATGGAAGCTCATGGAGCGGAATGATCTTGTAGATTCTCCACTTGTTCACACCAACAACATCATCAAAGAAGTTCTATCTTAAAGCAACATAAAGTCGAATGATTCTTCATCAAATCAAAGAATCTACAAAGTTAAAGACTTAAAGAACTTCATCGATACCGTAGTCTAACGTTAAAGAGTGTGTGAGCATGTTGGAGAAAGACGTGGAGACACTGAAGCGGCGAAGCAGACTGAGGCGGAGACTTGATGCGATAACAACATCCTATCACTTTCATCACAAAGAACAATGATCAAAGAACAAAGTTAAAGATGACGTCAAAGCATAAGCTGTTCAAAAAACTATCTCGCTACACTGGGGAGATGGTTCGAATCAAGGAAATTCTTCTCACAAAAAGAAGAATGTCAGAAGACGTCAAAGCTACTATTACATCAACGCCTTCACCATTTTTCATCACCAACACTTGAGGGGGAGATTGTTGGAATCACTCCTAAACCATAATCAAGTGTTAGTAATTAATATGTAATAGGTAGCTTAACTATGGCCTTTATGTTTGTTATTAGCCTTAAGCTTATGTAGAAGGCCCATGAGCTTAGGCCCATGTCCATTAAGGAAAGGATGGGAACTAGGAGTGTTGCCCTAGCTTCCCTCCTATAAATACTCTTGTAAACCTTCATTTGAAGGTTGGTTGTTCATTTTATTCTCTCTTTCACATACCTACGCCTAACCGTTTATTATTGTTTGTGTGTGTGTGTTTGGATAGTGTTCAACCGCCTCTCTTCTCCTATCTATCTCTTTCTATTAAGCTTGTGTTGTAAATCTAGTGACCTAACAATTGTTGTTCCCTTTGGAATCACACGAAATACTTATTATCATGCTGGAGTTTGGTCTCGGGATAACACCCGGGGCGAGGCTAACACGTGTCTCTCTATAAGAGCCTTACACAAGATAGTACCGGGCAGCAGGATTTTACTTCAACAAATTGGCGTCATCCGTGGGACCGGTTATTCAGTCTACTGGAGAAATAGAATGACATGTCCGCTAGAAACTCCGCAAGGCTTGCTTGAAACCCCGTGGACCAAAGCCGGAAGAAGCGGAGTTAACGATAATGACTCGCCCAGTCTTCAAGAACAGATCCAAGCCCAAGTATCATCATTGGAAGCCTTAATAAAAGAATACAACGTTAAGGAGGCAAATGCGATTAAACAAATATGGTTCGACTTTGAAGATGAAGAGGAAGCGAAGACGAAAGACAAGAAAGCCGGAGGGGAACCGAACGACGATTTGCAAAAACCCTTTAAAGAGGTGGCGAGGTCCCTGTTTACAAGAAGAATAGTGGAGTTCTCCGAACCAAAACATACCATGCCAGCTAACTTAAAATTATACGATGGGTCGAACGATCCGGATGGCCACCTTAACCGATTCGGGCAGCCAAATCAAGGAGAATGGCAAATGCCAGTATGGTGCAGGATGTTCCAGCAGACGTTGGATGGAGCAGCTCAGGGGTGGTTCCGCCGTTTAGAGCCCGGAAGTATCGACAGTTGGGGGGACCTTTGGGACAGTTTGTAACAAGGTTTCACCTTACGTGAAAAAGCATCAAGGATCCTACGGAAATAACTAGGATCTCTCGAAGGCAAATGAAACCCTTTGGATTTTAAAGAAAGATGGATAGATGAGGCCATTTGGATTCGGAGTCAGGAGCTCATGCGTATATCAGCTTTCATGAATGCGCATAAGTGTCGAGGGCTAAGAGATTATCGATTAAGTCACGAAAAAATAAAGAAATGATGATAAGGGTGGGCGACTTTTGAGATCCGAGGAGGCATACAAAAGTAAGTAATTACCGAAGGGCGAGGTATCTCATCGGAAAAGCAATTTTGTACCAAGAATTGACAGGCCAAATCGTGGAACTTATGCATATAGAAGAAGAGGTGATCGCCGAAATGACTTCCGGCATAAAGATTCCTATTCACCGTACGTGGCACCCCGAAAAGAAAACTATCACCGTAATAATTTCCGCAATGATTATCGTCGGAATGACAAGTATGACCATAATAATTTAGCCCTTGCGGAATTAACTAAGCCCTCGAAAGAGATATTAGCAACAAAACATCAGCTGAACCTTCCTCCTCCTCCTTTTTTAGTGGGGAAGCCTAGTAAATAAAATGCGGATAAGTATTGCGATTATCACGTGTGTGGAAAACTAGAAGGGGGTTGAATAGTTTTACCAATTAAAACTTCTTTTTAAAATATTTAGATCGACTTATGTCAATCTATTAAGATGTGTTTGTTGGATGTTGATAGATAGATAGATATGTAAATATGTAATGCAATGGTAAAGAGTAAGAAACACAAAACCACGACACGAGTGTTTATAGTGGTTCGGCTACAAGGACACCTTCCTTTCCCTACTCCACTCCCCGAGTCACCTACTCGAGAGTTCATTAGCACTACACGACACAACTCCTTATGGCGGAGAAACCTTCACAACGTCGCCTACTCTTTTTCCGGTTCTAGGCTAGACAGGGTTCTTCCACTATAACCAAACCTATCACATCGTCGCCTACACTTTATTCGGTACAAGGCTAGATACCGAGTTCCATTACTAAGGAGGAATTACTACCCAACACTACACAACACCTATCCCAAAGGAGACCCACTCCTTATAACAATATCATCAAGGATATCAATATCCTTGGACTCAACCTATCTCTATTTGTACATCAATGCACCATATCGATTGTACACCCTTGACATCTTTCACTAACGCATTTGACATGATCTTTTGGCACCTTTCAGCGATGCCTTCGACTTGACTCTTTTGGCATCCTTCACTAATGCCTTTGACCGCGGACGTTCGGCACCTTTCACTAATGCCTTCGACTTGACCATTTTGGCATTCTTCACTAATGCCTTTTACGCGGACGTTCGGCACTTTTCACTAATACCTTCATCTTGACCCTTTTTGGCATCCTTCACTAATGCCTTAGATACAACACTTCTAGGGAGGAAGAAAGAGCTATCAACAAGAGAACCTCAGTAGTCTTGATGATGACGAAGCATGGCAACTCATGGACTTGAGCTTGCTCGACTTCAAGAGGTGGTGATCTCGTCTTTAAGAGGAAACTAGAGAATCACACAAAAACAAACACAAACTACATAGAAAGATCCTTTGGATCTAAGGTTAGAGAGTTTACAATACTAGGAGAAAGTATGTCTAGAAGTGGCAACTTGCAATGAAGAAAAGGCTCACTATTTATAGAAAAAAAAATGCTACTGTTCCACGGATCCCACGGATCCCTTGCTTGAGGGATCCGTCTAGAGTAATCAGAGGGATCCGTGAGACGCTCCTCTTTACCCATGGGTTTTGGGTCATGGGTTATGGGTCATGGGTCCTAGGCTTTGGACCATAGGTATCCAAGTAGATACAATGTATCTAGAAGATGCAATGCATCTAGTCAATGGGTCATGGTTAGCTCTATGGGTCATGGATAATACCCATTATGACTTATGCATGATGTCATGCAATGGGTTATGGGTTATGGACTATGCTCCATGGGTATGGGTCATAGACTTTGGATTTTACCCAACTACATTCAATATATTTAGTCAATGGGTCAAATACTTAAACTTCTACCCATTCTATTACCCATTATAATATATACTAAGTATGTATATATTTACCGAATATGTAAAC
Organism: Chrysanthemum makinoi; assembly: GCA_910596185.1. NCBI lineage: Eukaryota > Viridiplantae > Streptophyta > Magnoliopsida > Asterales > Asteraceae > Chrysanthemum > Chrysanthemum makinoi. Next base: position 185,729,385 of record OU343219.1, on the reverse strand, counting down.
ACTAGTTGTTGTAGATATGCATTACTAAATCATGAAAGCACTATTACTTGTTTGGTGATTTATATGAAAATATAAGTATGTTAGTAAACTATTGGCTCAAACCATTTATGTATTTTATTTGTTTAGTTAAAATGATTTTACGTTTGTTATCGACAAAACATTAAAAGATCGTAAATATAAATAAGCGTTTTTCACGACTTATTTGTATTAACAATCTCCCCCTTTTGTTGATGACAAAACATAAGATTATTTTAAGGAAAAACTAAAATTAGTAAAAGTTTGAATTGGAGTTTTTACTCTCTTCTCCCCTTTTTGTTGAAACAAAAGAGCGTCGAAAAAGAAACTAACACATTGTTTTAAGAAAAACACGAGAAAAAAAAAAAGAAAATAGAGAGTAAGTGAGGAAAAGTATTCTCGACTTAGCTCCCCCTACGAGTCCATCCCTTTGTGAGGGCGTCAAGTAAGAATAAATACTAAACTAGTGCATTGCAACTATGTTTTCAAATGGTTTTAGTCTTTGTGACGAATCTACTCCCCCTTGATGATTGCAACTTTGCAAGGAGGACGTCATGTAATGTAATCCTATGTTGTGCTTTGACAAGAAACTCCCCCTGGCTAAGGGTGTCAAAGTCTTCATGTGTATATTGAAAATCTACAAAACAAAGGTTAGAAAACACGTATTTAATGCATAATTTCCTGCAAATAAGACTTAAGTTAGTAATAAACAAGTCTTCTGTTGCACGGATCCCACGGTTCCCTCTTTTAAGGGATCCGTCTGTCTGTAAGCATAAGACAACAATGGTGATGCAACAAGTGATGTTAACATAAAAATGAGATATGTATCAAGGCACCAAACATATTCTCAAAACAATATGACATAAAACATGTAATTTCATTCAATAAAAATACGAGAGATGATCTACATATCTCTAAAACTAAGAGAATGATTTAAACATGTAATACATTTTCTACCAATTCTAATAAGTAACGGAAACCTAAGAAGCATCAAAGTGCTTGAATCTAAGGATGAGTAGACTTGTTGATTTGGTCCAATCGTTCAAGGAGATGATTAAATATGAAATGCAACTCATTTCGTACTTCTTGAACAAGTCCTTGGGTGATTTGACAATTAGAGCAATTATTGTCAAGACTAGGAACCGAAGGAGGTTGGATGTTTTGAGGATGCTCCACAAAGGATGGTGGAGGTGCGTTGAGCAATGTAGGATGTGGTTCCACTAAAAATGAAGGTGATGATGTATGAGTTGGTGGTGGTAATGGAAAGTCCTCTATATGCTTAGATTTTTGGTGATTCCTTGTCTCCAAAGGTGGACTATTTGGTGATGTAGGTGGTTCCCTATTTAACGAGAAGGTTGGTGAGTGGGAAGTCCTTGGTGGTGAGTGCTCTAATGAGTAGAGATTTGGATGGGAAAGAGTTTCGGTAAAGGAATGTAGTCTAGGTTCTAGAAATGAAGGCTTGGGTGTTTTACTAGAACTAGGTGCGTTTGTTTTAGAGCTTGATGAAGCCTTTTCCCACTCGAAAGGTCTAATGCTAATTCTCCCGGTTCTTTTAGCTATAGTTGATTGAGATTGTTGAGGTGGGATTCTAGCATTTGGACTTCTTACGGATGATGACTCGGTGGATGACATCTCATGGACCATATGAGTATTTTTTTTGGATGAACCTTTGGTTGTAGAGTTCTTGCTAGATGCTTTAGTCATAGTGAAAAAGAGGGTGTAGTAGAGGTCTTTACTACTGATTTTAGGATTGTGGTAAGAATGGTAACTTAAGCTCTTAAGAGTGTTTGGTTAATAAAGGATGAATTTGAGTTAATGAATTAAATTCATGACCACTAAGAAGATTTGGCATGCACCAAGGTCAACTATGGTGTTGTTCTACTCTAGGGAATCATTAAATGGTAAGCAAAAGTGTTTAGATTACCAAAGAGGGTTTAAGTTTGGAAGAAAAGCTGATCACAAGCTTTTTGTAGACATGGATCCCATGGTTCCTTCTCACTAGGGATCCGTTTGGTTATAAACCAGGGATCCGTCTGTCAGACAGAAAAATAGTGAAGTGATTATGCTCTTTTAAGGCCTAGTACCTATAAACCTTGAAGGCTTGACTTTCCTTAGTTGTCTTAAGTGATAGGTGACTTAAATGTCCAACCATAAGGAGTGAGGATACTTAATGATGGTATTTGGTAGGAAAGTGGATTTTTTGAGAGTGCAACTAAGTGTTTAAGGATGATACTCATTGATTTGAGAATGACAAATGATGGCGATTGATCCTAGAGATCAGATGGTGGCTTAAGAGAAATTTGAAAATTTCCTAAAAATAAAAGAAGTGATAATCTAGTTTTAAACCTATTTTAAGGTAAGGGTGACTAAAATTAATTTGCTAAAATTGAGAGAAATATCAAGCTAAGTGTTTTGAGATGTGAGGAACAATATGTGAGCATTGGAGTGGAAATATGGTGAGTTTTGGTGACTTGATAAATCAAAAGCACTTTGAATGTGATCCTAAATGAGCTATGAGTGAGTGTGAAACTTACTAGGCTCGAGAAAGACTTAAGTGGTCCTAAGACATTATGTTTAGCTAGTGTGAAGTGGTCTAGTGGGCTGGTTTAATGTGTGGAGGTCTGCATAGCATGTCTGTTTGCCCGGATCCCATGGTTCCCTCATTTGAAGGATCCGGCTAGTTATAGCCCAGGGATCCGGCTACTGCTGACCAGTAGCTTCTCAGCAAATGTGCAGTTTTTGCACTCTTAGCAAATGCTCATCCTAATCATTTCTACATTCAGTAAACATATGCAAAAAACAAATATAACACATAATAAGTGGGGATGACTAAAATGTAATTAAAAATGAGTGACATCGACTACTTGAATGAGATCAAGTTGTCGTAAAATTCTCATTTTCCTAGTTCCTAAGTTAGAGTGTCTTATTCCAAATCATGCCAACATCTACAAGCTACATCCTAATCTACATAAATATTGTTTAGATTGTTTACAGACCATTGTTTCATAAATTGTTCATAAATTAATGTCTATGACCTTACCTTCCATCCACTCATCCTCCCAATTCACCTCCATCTCTATCCCCTTCACTCTTCACCCCTCCATCTCTACTTATTCTTCTTCATCAAGAAGTTAGCAAAACATTTGAATATGTCCCTAGTTTGTTCCCACTCTTGTGAAGGGCTTGGGATATCCGATAGTTGATTGATGTATGCTAAGGGGTCGAGATCAGTGTTTCCAAGGGGGTTGCTACTTCCTTCTCCTTCTCTTTGTCTCTCTCTTTCATCTGATGAGTCCGTTGGTGGGTGAGGTCTCTTGCCATCCACCATGATCCTTGTAGTCTTTCCATCGGATAGAGGCACCATGACCTTGTTGCAAAAAATGTGGTCATAGGAATAACGAGAAGGATCTAGAGCAAAGACGAAGGTTGCTAGATGAGTCAGGAGCATTGCATAAGGGAGTACCATCTTGTCCATGCTTTTCACACTTGCCATTATTTTTACCATGTAATAGGCGAGGTTGAAGTGAATGCCGGTTACAAGGCAATAAATCATGAAGCTTAGGCAAGCATTGGGATGATCTTTGTTTCCTCCCAAGTAAAGCACGTTCTCCCTTAGCACGAGTTCCCATTTCTTGTACAATGGGAACATTTCTGAAAGCTCCATTTGAAATGGATCCCTATAGATCACCTTGGAGTTTCTCGTGACTCTTGATGGAGATGCTCTTTCCATGAAGATGGTATCCCTTACCGTGGTTGCTTCCGGGATGACTGTGAAGTATACTTCATGATGATCCACCATGTCATGTAGCTCCGCCAACGACCATTCGTTAGAGTACATACATACTCTTTGACATGGGATACAGAGTATCCTTGCAAGCTCTACAAGAGTGAAGGTGAACTCGTGCTCATTGATGATGAAGGCTATCGAAATGGTCCCGTCTTCATTCCGAATGATTCTCATTGTCTTGTAAAACTCAAGTACAAACACCGGAAAAATTTGCTCATTAATGTCCAAGAGACAATCAAAGTTAATTCCTCCAAAGACTTGGCGAATGTTGGTGTTGTTGAGGAATGATGGTTCAACCACTCGGCCTTCGTGGAAGAGTCTCTTTTCCAACATCTTGAAGGCTTTTCGATCATCCGGGCTTAGGCCTTCCTTACGATGATACATAGGAATGTAGTGAGCGGTGTCATGGTAATATTGTTGACGGTTGCTAGGCATGATTGGTCCTAAACATCAAAACCACAATGTGGTGTTAATTATGTAAATAGTAACCTAATGGGATTAATGACAATTTTGCTCAAAACGTCTTCATTGAATTCAAAAAATGAGTTTAATTTGTATTAACAATGTTGATTCTTTGATTTAGATTATCTTAGAAAACAATGTGGTAACAAATTGTGACAAACCCATTTGAGCTCAATTTCTAAAGATGAAAATTGTAATCCTAGGAATCAAGGAATGGAAATAACAATGTAGTGAAGATTATACTTACACAAGAGATTGTTTGCTTGAAGAAGATGATCAATTTGCTCCTGTGAACAGTAAGTAGGTTTTATGTTCGCGAGTCTTAATAGAGTAAAGTGAGGAGTGGAACTTCCACATTGATCATTTCTTTCTTATTCTGTTACATTTGCAACGGATCCCACGGATCCCTTGTATGAGGGATCCGGCTAGTTCAAGCACAGGGATCCGACATATCTGCAATTTGACAGCTTAAGTGATCCTTGATAATTTTGGTTTGGGAGTTCTAATTTTTACCTAGGGTTGATGTTTATGCTCTATATCTTATGGTCTGGGGTTTTAACGTGTTATACTAGTCCTATTTGATAAGGTTCCCTTTTTATGAATAAATCATAATTCATTGGGAAGTTTTTAAAGATTATGATAAAATCCCATTTTATGACAATATGAGAAATCTCACATGGATACTTATTGACATAGATGAAATGTCAATAATCCTTATGTAAGGAGTGATGATCAAGGCTCTCGAATAGCCGAGATATCATTATCACTAGTTTGTAGTTTTGTCTATAGAGATCAACGAAGAATACAATTCTTGATGACGAGTTCAATATAGATAACTACTTTAGTGATTTTTAAGAGAGCGTAATGATACTACTAAAATTTAATCATGATTAAACAAAAAGATGACATTATTGATTCATCTAGAAAATATACAAAAGAAAATTTTATTTGTAATTTATTAAAGATCATACCTTTGCTAAATATTCTTTTTAAGGAAAGAAGTACTAGAGAGAAATTATTCATGATCTTCTTAGGATGCCCAAATCCTAGTACGGAGAATTCTCAACAAAGAAAATATTAGAAAGATCTATCATTATCCAACATTATAAAATATGATGATTTTAAAACGTGACATTTTGTTTTTATGGAATTTTCTTCCTTGTAGTTTTCAATCATACATAGATCGTATCAAGTTTTAAAAGTACAATATACTCTTAAGAAACTTGGTAACGAAGCTCGATACCAATTGTGGAAAACTAGAAGAGGGGTTGAATTAAAACTTCATTTTTAAATATTTAGATCGACTTATGTCAATCTATTAAGATGTGTTTGTTAGATGTTGATAGATAGATATGTAAATATGTAATGCAAAGGTAAAGATTAAGAAACACAAAACCACGACACAAGTGTTTATAGTGGTTCGGCTACAAGAACACCTTCCTTGTCCTACTCCACTCCCCGAGTCACCTACTCGAGAGTTCATTAGCACTACACGACACAACTCCTTTGGGCGGAGAAGCCTTCACAACGTCGCCTACTCTTTTTCCGTTTCTAGGCTAGACACCGGGTTCTTCCACGAGGTAGAACCAAACCTATCACAACGTCGCCTACACTTTATTCGGTACAAGGCTAGATACCGAGTTCCATTACTAAGGAGGAATTAATACCCAACACTACACAACACCTATCCCAAAGGAGACCCAGTCCTTATAACAACATCATCAAGGATATCAATATCCTTGGACTCAACCTATCTCTATTTGTACATCGATGCACCATATCGATTATACACCCTTGGCATCTTTCATTAATGCCTTTGACATGATCTTTTGGCACCTTTCACTAATACCTTCTACTTGACTCTTTTGGCATCCTTCACTAATGCCTTTGACACGGACGTTCGGCACCTTTCACTAATGTCTTCATCTTGACCCTTTTTGGCATTCTTCACTAACGCCTTTTACGCGGATGTTCGACACCTTTCACTAATGCCTTTGTCTTGACCCTTTTGGCATCCTTCACTAATGTCTTAGATACAACACTTCTAGGGAGGAAGAAAGAGCTATCAACAAGAGAACCTCAGTAGTCTTGATGATGACGAAGCATGGAAACTCATGGACTTGAGCTCGCTCGACTTCAAGAGGTGGTGATCTCGCCTTCAAGAGGAACCTAGAGAATCACACAAAAACAAACACAAACTACATAGAAAGATCCTTTGGATCTGAGGTTAGAGAGTTTACAATACTAGGAGAAAGTATGTGTAGAAGTGGCAACTTGCAATGAAGAAATGGCTCACTATTTATAGACAAAAACATGCTTTTGTTCCACGGATCCCACGGATCCCTTGCTTGAGGGATCCGTCTAGTGTAATCAGAGGGATCCGTGAGACGCTCCTCTTTACCCATGGGTTTTGGGTCATGGGTCATGGGTTATGGGTCATGGGTCCTAGGCTTTGGACCATAGGTATCCAAGTAGATACAATGTATCTAGAAGATTCAATGCATCTAGTCAATGGGTCATGGGTTAGCTCCATAGGTCATGGATAATACCCATTATGACTTATGCATGATGTCATGCAATGGGTTATGGGTTATGGTCTATGCTCCATGGGTATGGGTCATGGACTTTGGATTTTACCCAACTACATTCAATGTATTTAGTCAATGGGTCAAATACTTAAACTTCTACCCATTCTATTACCCATTATAATATATACTAAGTATGTATATATTTACCTAATATGTAAACACTAGTTGTTGTACATATGCATTACTAAATCATGAAAGCACTATTACTTGTTTGGTGATTTATATGAAAATATAAGTATGTTAGTAAACTATTGGCTCAAACCATTTATGTATTTTATTTGTTTCGTTAAAATGATTGTACGTTTGTTATCGACAAAACATTAAAAGATCGTAAAATATAAATAAACGTTTTTACGGCTTATTTGTATTAACAACGTGGAAAAAGGACACTTCACGAATGATTGTTACCAGCTGAGGAGGCAATTAGAGATGGCTTTGGAGCCCAGAAAGTTGGACCATCTTTTGAAGAATGTTAAACAGAGGGGCAGAGATCAGCCCAGAGGAAATAATGCGGGAAAGGTGAAAGTGATAAATGTGATTGGTAGTTATACAGATAGCCGAAAGAGAAAGAATGCCGGAAGAAGATTGGATGAAGGTACCCATAACCTTCCCTCTTATACCGACAAATGATGTGTGCCGCTTATTGTAGAAGCAGATGTCGAAGGTTACTTAGAATTTACGTTGACGAAGGAGTGTCAGTCGAAGTGATGTACGAGCATTGTCTTAAAAAATCTCAACTCATCTATTAGAGCAAGATTGAGGGAAAGTAACTCTCCGCTGGTAGGTTTTTTTGGGGAAGTAATAAAATGGGTGAAAATCATCAAATAGTAACCAAGTTTGGGATTTGTTCCAGTTTAGTACCTCAAACTTTATATCAATCATAAAAACCATCAAAGTTTCAAAATTGTTCCATTCTTATGTAATTTTTTGTTAGAGTGACATGAATGGAACAGTTCTCAAACTTGGTTATTATTTTGTGGTTATTGTTTATGTTTAGTCGTGCATTAACGGGTTGTACATAAAGTTGGTTGGAGTTACTTAAATCCAGGAGGTGGGTGTTTAAAATTAATGTAAAACATGTTAATACATATATGGATACTTTAAGCACACTAATTTTAGAAAAATACATAAGAATGGAACAGTTTTGAAACTTTGATGGTTTTTTTGATTACTATAAAGTTTGAGGTATCTAATTGGAACACATATGAAACTTGGTTACTAATGGATGACATATTCCCTAATAGGACCATTGGGTAAGATAGAACTGGACGTTTGCTTTGGCGATCATGGTCAGTTCCGAAGAATCACAATGAATTTCTCAGTCATTAAATCCTCGTCACCTTACAACATCATCTTGAGAAGATCGGGGTTGAAAGAGCTCATAGCTATCCCCTCGACAATCCACTCGATGATGAAGGTCCCAACTTCGAGAGGGATAGCCACCCTCACCACTCGGCCCTCGGCAATCTTGGAATGTCGATGGTTGGAAGAAAAGCAAATGATTCAAGAAGAGGAAACCAGCGAGGAACGGGAACCAAAGACTATTAGCTCAAAGGATCAAGAGAAGGTTGGTTCGACGGAAGAAATTCTAGTAAACTCGGGGTTTCCAGACCAACGGGTAACAATCAAAAAAGGTTTTTCCGGATAATGTAGAAGACATCTAATAGAAATTTTGAGAATGAACAAGGACATATTCGCATTGCACCCGTCGGATATGACCGGGATACCTAGGCGGTTGATACAACATACTCTCAACGTTAATGTCTCGGATACTCCCGTTCTTGCGAAAAGCGAACTTTGTCACAAGAAAAAAAGGTGGTGATGAAGGAAGTTGACGAATGGTGAAAGTAGGAATTCTAAGGCCAGCTCGGTACCCAATGTGGATCTCGAATCTGTTTTGGTGAAAAATGTGAAGGTAGGCGGAGAATGTGCATAGACTTCAAGAATCTCAATCCCTTGTGCCCAAAGGATTATTATACACTACGGAGATATACTTGGAAGATCGAGTCGGACATGGGATTCAGGTACAAATGTTTCTTGGATGTGTATAAGGGATACCATCAAGTGAAAATGGCCGTAGAAGACGAAGAGAAAAGTGTTATCTATACGGAATAAGGGACATATTGCTACACCAAGATGTCATTCGGTTTGAAGAACGCAGGTGTAACTTACCAACGTTTGGTCGAATCGGCCTACGAATCGCAGATAGGCAGGAATCTGGAGGCGTATGTGGATGACATGGTCATCAAAAGCAAGTCAGAGAAGGAAATGATGGCAGACATAGCGGAAAAGTTTGACAATCTTCGGAGGATCAACATGAAGTTACATCCAAAGAAGTGCTCTTTTGGCGTGGAAGAAGGCAAGTTCCTAGGGTATATGGTAACATCGGAAGGAATACGAGCAAATCCAAAGAAAATAAAGATCATAGCGGAAATGAAATCTCTGAAAACCCTCTGGGGGGGAAATGTAGAGCCTTATTGGAAAAGCTGGCATGGTGAATCGTTTTTGGTCGTTCGGCCGATAGATCCTTACCATTCTTCGAAGCCTTGAAGAAGATCACAAAGGAAAATAAGGATGAGTACCGATGGACATAAGAAGCCAAAGGAAACTCTGTATGTGTACTTAGCGAATCGAGAAGGCCGTAAGTGCGGTTCTCTTAAAGGAAAGGAATGGAAAACAACTGTCGACACTATGTGAGTAGAACATTGCATGATGTCGAAAGAAACTATGACCCAATTGAAAAGTTGGCTCTGTTCTTATTGCATTTGTCTTGAAGGTTGAGGAGATACTTTGAAGCTCATCCGATAAAAGTAATCACTGACCAGCCGGTGAAGCAAATCCTGAAGTATCTTGTAAACTAGCCAAATATGCCATTGAGCTAGGAGCCTATGACATTACCTATATACCAAGGAACGCCGTCAAAGGACATGTCCTAGCGGATTTCTTAAAGAAAATACCAGTGGAGATGAAACCATCGGTTTTGAAGAAAAAAGGAAAGGAAATATATGATCTGGTAGGGCAAGACAAGTGGATACTGTACACGGACGGAGCATCCAGCAAGAAGGGTGCAGGAGCGAGTTTGGTACTCATCGGACCCTCACAAACAGAATACACTTATGCCCTCCGGCTTAACTTTGAAAACACAAACAACAAGGCCAAATATGAAGCACTTTTAGCTGGGTTAAGAATTGCCTCAAAGATGGGAATAAATGTTTTGAACGTTCGGGTCGACTCCAAACTTGTAGGCAGTCAAATCAATGGGGAATTCAAGGCTACTAAGAAAAGCATGATTCAATACTTAAAAAATCCTAGGAATATATAGCGTACTTCAAGAAGTTTAAGATTCGAAACATCCCCAGGGCACAAAATCAGAAGGCCGATGTATTAAGCAAGTTTGCTTTAGTAGCATTTAACCATTTAGCCAAAGAAGTCATGGTAGAAGTCTTGGAGAAACCCTCGACCGATAAGAAAGATATGAATGCCATTGTCGAAGAGGAAGAAGACTACTGAATGACACCAATCGTCAAGTGTCTCGAAGAAGGGATCTGGCCGGAAGATCCGAATGAAGCGAGGAACCTTCGAATGAAAATTCCTCATTATGTTATAGAAGAGGGAGTTCTTTTAAAAAAAGCATACTTGGGCATGATGTTACGGTGTGTCGGCCTATTGCATGCCAATTATGTAGTCCGGGAGGTTCTTGAAAGGGCATGCGGTATGCACTCTGGGCCAAGGTCAGTAGTAGTGAAGTTAATGAGACAAGGGTATTACTGGCTGACAATGCACAGGGACGCAAGGGACAAAATTCAAAAGTGCGATTCTTGCCAAGTACATGCTCCGGTCCCCAAGTTACCCAAAACATTCATGACGTTCATCATGGCACCTTGGTCCTTTTACCAATGAGGAATGGATGTCATAGGACCTCTTACAGAAGCACCTGGAAAGCTGAAATTCATAATTGTGACTATTGATTATTTTACTAAATGGATCGAAGCCAAACCTCTTGCTAGGACAACCGGGAAGGATGTAAAGAAATTTGTGTGGGAGAACACTCTTTGCAGGTTGGTTTTACAGGGAATCATAGTGACGGGTAATGGAACTAATTTTGTCAATGATCCGTTCAAAGTTGGTGTGAGAAATTAAAGATAAAGGAGATGAACACCGCAGTAGCTCACCCCAAGCAAAAGGCTTAGTAGAAAGAGCTAACAATAGTCTTATAGAAGGGCTCAAGACTCGTCTTGGAAGAGAAAGAACCAGATGGGTAGATGAGTTGCTGAATGTTCTCTGGGTACATTGGACTTCCCTCAAAACAAGTAATGGAGAGACCTCTTTCAGTGTCACGTAAGGAAGTGAAGCGGTCATACCGGCAGAGATCGGAATGCCAACACATCGTACTATGATGCTTGATGAGACTCGGAATGAAGAAAAACAACATTTAAATTTAGACTTATTGCAAGAAAGAATGGATTCTGCAGTTATTCAAGAAGCAAGGTACAATACAAAGGTGGAGCATTACTACAACCGCAAGGGCAGACCCATATCTTTCATAGTGGGGGATTTTATTTATAGAAAAATAAAGCTAGTAGAGTATATAATCAAGGAAAGATGGGCCCTAATAGGGAGGGTCCATATCAGGTAACAGAAGCATATGACAATGGTTCTTATAAGCTGCAAACGATGGAGGAATAGGAGGTCCCACGCACTTCGCATGCGACCATTCTCAGAAACTGCTTTTTATAATGACTATTGTGAGGATCTAAACACTTGAGACTTGTGTTGAAGATACTTTGAGGATATACCAAGTAATATGCGGAATCTACTACTTGATACTTTAGAAGATTAATATGCTTGATGTGTGAGTGAATGAATGAAATAGTAAAAAAGTTATGAATAATGTTATAACCAAAAGCTCCAATATTGTTAATTATAATACGAGTGATTTCAACTATCACTAGGGTTTACAACCTTGAATCTGAACAAAAGATACGTGTTGAACATCTAACCTAGGACCTCCTTTTATAGTACAAGGAGTCCTGTACAAGATAACTATCAAACTATTCGTATAAGATATACACAATATCTATTCTATAAATACAAAATGCGTACACATCTTATAAGCAGTACAAACTATATGTACTAGCAGTACTAAGTTAGTTAGTACTGCTAGTGTAATCTTCAGCACTCCTTGTCTGTAAGCTTGGCAGTACTAAGTAAGTTAGTACTGATGCGTTTAATTCCCAACAACTATTGTGGTTAGAATCCCAAATATGATGTAATTGAAACTATTTCCACTCATCAATGACAAGAACAACTGCTTCCCAACTTCCTGGGAGGAGCAATTTTCCGGACAAACATTTGTGCGTCACACTATTGTGGTTTTCTTCGGTCGGCTGGCCACCGCCGGAGATTAACGTTATACCCGAGTGCAAGTTCATTTCGGATGCCCGAGCGTAAAATGTTTCGGATGCCCGAGTGCAAGTTCATTTCGGATACCCGAGTGCAAGTTCATTTCGGATGCCAAAAATACAAGTTCATACCGAAGGCTGATTACACATCACAAAGTGATAACAAAATTACACATCACAAAAGTAGATCAAAGACCATTAACCACCGGCGATAAGCCACAACATTCACAAAATAAAGTACTTGAATATGTTTTTACATAATGGCATGTGACCGATGGTCGAAAATAAATACACATAGATAATGATAACTGTCTAATACATAAAAAGTGATGTAAAAATAACTAAGTATTGGCAGGGGGACCTTCAACAGGTGGAGTAACTTGTGGTCGGAATGAGCTCCTCATCAATCGCAGGCTTGTTGGATGCACCTACTATCCCTTGAGGTGTGGGTGCATCAGGGAACAAGTTCATGATATCGCCTAGCGGTAGACAATAGGATTAAGCAATCTTCTTGATGTATGGATAGTCCGCAGAGAAAAACTTTTTATACTCTGACTTCCACAATGACGGAGCATCCATATTAAGCTTCTTGGTATTGCCTAAAACCTGGCCTATCTCCTCAAATTTCCGACCAAGTCCCACTCTTCCAAGCCAAACGGCTTGAAACGTCAGGCTTTAGGGTTTTCCCAAGCCTTGCTTCCGGGTTGTCAAGAAGTCGACGAAAGACGGTAGGAATTAACACTTTGATGATATTGTTGCTGATCACTTCGACTTGTCCAACCTCCGCCACCAACTTCTTGTTCTCCTCCTCCAACTGCCGAACAGACTCAGACTTAGCATTAAGTTCATTCTCCAACTTTTTAATAATCTCATCATGCCTCACATAATTCTCCTTCACTTCGTTTCTCTCTCGTCAACACCTTCTAACTGCACCAACAACCCTTTCTCCCTGTTAGCACAAGCTTCATAATGCTTTCTCATACTTTCATGCTCACCTGATAACTCTGGTACAAATCGTCCATGTGTTCGATCCTCTCATGACAGATAACCTTTCGGCCATCCGTTGACAACCCTCATGGATGTAAGCCAGATCTCGGTAGTCAGAAGTGAGACGCCCAAATCTCCAAAGAAGCTCTCCATGCGTCACAACGCTCATCCCAAATTTATCATAAGCTCTTCGAGTTAGATGAACATCGCTCAATTCGTCCATAGATTGGTGTTCCGCTGGAATGGGAAGGTGGGTGAGAAGCTCTCGACAAGCTTGAAATGAATTCATATGAATATCATTGCGCATAGTTCATGCAGGAGAAAAATAAGAACCTAACCCCTAGAGAGTGTTCACCTAAAAATCACAAGCAACAAAGTATGAACATAGTATATAAAAAAGGGGGAGTGATCAACGTCATCTGAAGTGACCCGGACATTCCAGAGTCATCAGAGTGAATCTCGTGAAAGGAAGGAGGGCATGTATGAGCAAAATTCTGGACGGATAAAGCTGCAAGCAAAATCCCCTTATTGATTATGAGTTAAAATATAATTATAAGAACAACATAGATAAATTAATACCTTCGAAATGACGAGGATGAGAGTTCCTCGGGGGATCTTCATGAGCAGCTCGGACGGGAGGTGTGGGAAAACGATCTCGATTTTAAACCATGTTCTCGTCCATGTTTTCCTCGTTTCCATTCCCACCACCTGATGGGTGGTCACCACCTCCTTCCTCCCCTTCCTGAACGATTACGGTGACATTTTGTTGTCCGGGTATGGCTGGTTAAGAGGAGAGGCATCCAAGGTGTGTTCCGCGGAGGAAATTTTTTCCTCTTGATCAACCTTCCCCTTATCTTTCTTATTTTAGGGGCGACAGAGGGTCATTCTCCAGCCCTCTTGTTGCTCTGAGCTTTTGAGGTAGCTTTTTTCTCCAAGGCTAGTCTTTCTTTCTTATCTCGGGCCTTAACAACCTCCAAATCAAGTTTCTCGGCTCTCAACATGAGTGGATCTTTTGCCGGAATCAACTTCCCAGGCTCCAACGGATATGTAGTACGCTTCGGACTGATGTGACCTTCGGGAAAAGGTTCCCCTTTGCTCACAACGGTGCCTTCCCACTCTGCGACTCAAGATACTCGACATCGTAACAACTACAAAACAAGCAAAATGGATAAGAAGATGGGTAAGAAACACAAATAAGGCACATGCTAAAATTCATAAACGGGTAAAATTACCATTCCCCCCGGCCCGGCATCCTTTAGTATGGGCTCGTACTCAGGATTCTTAAAGACCGTTGACAAACCGGATATCCATAAAAGGCTCGTACTAGGCTTCCGGAGAAGAATGATCTTTTCACTGACTTTCTCAGCTTCCGACTCAGAATAAGTTATCGGAAAGTCATCAGTTATCCTTGAATCTTTATGCCTCCAATCCATGGCGTCCGGGATTTCATGTCAGTCTATTAAAAAGAAATTTTCTTTCCAGTGCTTCAAACCAGTTAAGACCGCTTGAAAAAAAAAATTAGCCTTTTTTCCCATTCGGTTCTCAAAGGAAAACCAATGTCCTTGTTCGAACAATCTATTAAACACCCCGAATAATGAAATGACAACGTTCATGCTATAACAAGGATGAACCGGTTTAATCCTATCGTGACAAGTTGGGAGATATGAACCTTAAAATTCTTTATGACTGCTAATAAAAAAGAATCCTAACCCCTCCCTGCTCTAACTGTTGGACATATATACCTATTTTGTTTTTTGGAAGTTCATTCATGGTCATTCCGGGAGGTGGAAGTTGAGGGTTTAATTCCTGCGGAATACCATACTCGGAAACCACTCGTTCTAATTCTTCTTGATTTAATTAGGATACGAAGATATGCATATCAAACTTGGCGTAATCTTCGGTTTTGGTTTAGGAACGGTCATTTCAGCCATATTTAAAAGGATTCCGAATGAGAATAAATATAAATAATTACAGAGGAGAAAGTCGAACGCACATTAAACAAAACTTTGATAAACATTCTCCCGGCCGAGAAAAGATAAATATTTGCAGAAACTGAAAAGTAAAAAATGAGAAGTGAAATGGTATATAGGGGCGTCATGGGGGGATGCGAAGCTTCGCGTCAGTCAGTACATTGCTGACGTGGCACAATCTAGATCGTTCGATGACTGCGATACAATGCGTGGCAGATCATAGTAAGCGAGGGTTTGAAGTTACTAAGCCCACAGGTCATTTTACCCATTGGGCTCACACAAGCCTAACAGGTCGAACATGGGTAACTAACGGGTGATGGGTCGAATATGAACTGATTACGGATAACTTCCGATAAGAACAAAACCGTAAAAAATATGTAAATAAGTATTGCATCATCGGTCTCATACCGATAATACAATACTGGGGGACATGTTGGCGTATGTGTCCAGAAGGCACGTATCTTCCGGATGCTAATCTATGTGTCCGGATAGAATGAACCAAAGGAAATCATACCAGAGAGCTTGGTACGAATGGCCTTTTCCTTCTGTCCGTAACATCCTTTTATCCCTTGGATAAAACCATAGACCACGCCTGCGCCGCCAATCTGGGTTTCACGGGATTACGCTTCACTCGAGACCTGACACCTACTAAGTAGGCTAGGCGTAGGTCTGCTAGTTCCTTCCTTAGCCAAAACAGGTATTGAGGTCAAGGTAGTATAAATACCCCTAACCTCATTTATTGCTTTCAACTAACACACTCATACATTTACTCTCATATTTATTGTTGTTCCCTCCGGAATCACACAAAATACTTTTGCTCACGCCGGAGCTTGGTCTCGGGATAACACTCAGGGCGAGGCTAACGCGTCTCTCTATTGTGTAGGAATTTGAAGAACATCACGAGGTCAAGTCCGGAGAGCCTTACACAAGATAGTACCGGGCAGCAGGATTTTACTTCAACATCTATTTATGGCACAGATATCGTAAGCAAGAACATACACTTGAGTCGTTGAAGGAAATTAGAAAAAGGAAACATAAGCGATCTAATTGTATGTAATACAATCTTGAAGATCTGCAAAAACCTTATAGAAATCATTTAAAACCTCTTCAGCATATTTCTCTATACTCTATTTACATTTGCCAATAGGTATTTTGGCACGAAAAGCCTAAATCCTTAAGTCATATAATAAAAGCAGTCATGTGCAGATCGTTGCTTCTTATTCTTCACTATCGTCTTCATCTGAGCTGTTGGCATCGAAAGTTATGATAAACTCTAGCCCATTATTAACTACTCTCTCTGGGCTAGTTTGCTGATTTTGCCTTGCAAGCAATTGGAGTGCCATGTCTCTCGATGACACCACACGATGCATCCAAATACCGGTCTTAGGCCTCATCTGGAAAACAAAAGAAAGAGTATATTTACAATAAATCCACTTAATACAGTTGATGTGGCACGGCGTAACATAAAGGGGTTGTATATTCACATTTCACAACAAACTTAAGATTTAGATGATTTACCAACTGAACTGATTACCAACTTCATTGTCTTAGTATAAACATACCTATAAACCAAAAATCATAATCATGTGAAAAACCAAATACATTATCTTGATGATGATGGGTCCTCATGAATATACTCATCTTTGATGTCACCATAAATAGTGGAACTATCACCTTATTCATCTGACAATAACTCTGATATCAGAATCATCATCATAACAAAACCTTATGGCAAGTAACTAAAGTAGATGGAACATAATAACGAATATTATTTTATAATTAGAAAAATCCACCACAATGATGATTATGTCTTTGGATGGCTGAAATTACCGCTAGTATGATATATCAACACATTAAAAGAGACTTTCTTTTATGATAAATCAATATAATCAAATGTTTTGAAGCAAAGAAACACACCTTCTCTTTATTTGTAGGGTAAGATGCCTTTTCAACTGCAGTTGGTGTCCAAATCTTTATATTCCTATTAATACCACTACTCGCAAGCATAGGTATATCTGGATGAGCTTCAATACAATTCACCACTTGCGTATCTGCCTCTATAAGACGCACAAGTTTTGCATCTTTTTTCCTCCAAATAAACATTCGTCCACAATCTGAACCACTCGAAACATATTCACACTTAGGTCCAAAAAAGCTAACACCTTTTACTGTCATACAGTTCCTATGCCCCTTAAAGAGTTGCGGGCCCGGTTTGGAGTCAGTTTCCATCTCCACATCAGAATCATCGGTAAGATGATCAGCTAAAATAGTACTCACGTCACTTCCCCATCCCATATCCTTAGAGAAACAATAGATGAATTCCTCAGCGTATGAAACAAGAAGTTCACTATGTTCTGAGAACGCTAATCCTGTAATCCCGACATTCTCATCACCTAATAAATGCTTAGGACAAAAATAATCAGCTGGTTCACCAAAATCAGATGAAGCGTTATACTTATATTTTCGGATATCATATAATCTTGTGAATTCATCTGACCCACCAACCACAAATAAATTAGGATTTCTTGGATCAATAGCTATATCATTCAGATGAACGACTGACATGTAACTGGAAGCACGTACGGGTTGGCAAGTGAAAAGTTGTGTAGGCTCTCCTGTCCTCAGATCAAACTGAAAGAAAAGAGTAATTTTGATAAGTTCAGATTATAAAAATAAAAACAAGAAAATAAATGCTTAGCAAGGACTCTGAGATCATGACTAACGTGTTGAACCAATCCATCTTCACCACATGAATAAAAGATGCGTGGACTGTTAGGTTCATTGGCAAGCTTATGAGCTCTTCCGTCATGTTTTGAAAGCAATTTCGTCTCCACATTTCCGCATTCTAAGATGGTTGCATGCCTCACCTAAAATCAAACGAACGTTCCCATTACATATTTTCTCCATGAGATAATAAAATGCAGTCTAAGACATTAATTGGAGATGGCATCATCACAAAGAGTAAAGTCGTTAAATGGAATAAAATACAAAAGGAATATATCACAAAACATTAATCATACATGAATCGGTTATAAAAGCTAATCACTCTCAAATTCATAATGTTTAGTCAGCATATATATATGATTCCACGGTTACCACTATATATCTCCATAAGGAGCATCTTTTAAGTCAATCCCATCAGGCCAACACTAATTAAACAAATAGTTGCATATGAAATAAGCTAAAGTTGTTGGCCTAAAAATACCTGTCCGTCAGCAGCACACGTTACAATGCTTCGCTCATCAGTCTCTGGCACGATCTTTGCCTGAAAGACATTGCTATTGTGACCAGAGTCAAAGGCAAGTTTAACAGAACCAGTTTCCCAATCCCATAGTATAACTTGCCTATCGTCTGAACCAGAAACGAATATCCCCTCTGCATTAAAGCTCAGAGTGTTCACACATCCCCTATGTTTCCAGCTTCGCTAGATCAAGTCTCATGACTAGATCCTATCACATGAAAACAGTAGTGAAAGTTATGTCATATATTAGAACTTGGCATGTGCATAGCAAAAAGGCATTAGACAACATGATCTCCTTCACTGTCAACCCAATAAAGCAAGAAAATAATTCCGATCCCTTAAAAAAAGAAAAAAATAAATAAAGCAAGAAAATGAATAAAGACAGTAAATTTGTGAATCATTAAAAACCACAACAATAACTAACCATTATTATTGCTTGCCTTGAGAACCAATTTATTTTATTCTTTTATTTATTTATTTATTCTATTCATATTATTACTCAATCAGAAGAGAGCGAATCAAGATGCAGTCAACGCTATTCATCCTCCACCATAACAATATTTATAACGATCCGACCAACTGCAACTCGTACGTAGACAGACCACTTAAATGCACTCAAAAGATCCCAAATATAGCTTTCACGGAAATATCAACCGTCACACTCATTTCTCAGAAGAACTAGATGTCGTGACGTGACAATCTTAACGGTCCATATTTACATATTTCAAGTAAACACACCCTTTAAACCCCAAATACTTGGATACTCACCATCTATAAACACATCGATTTAAAGCTTCCTAACAACTATCTCAAGTATCATCATATCATAAGCACTAATGGCAACTTCAATAGAACTAGGAGGTACTATCAAAACAAACACAATATCAAGTGTAATTCAAATATGATCACATAGATTAACTAAATATTCCATACTTTTAAAAATTTGTAACAAAGTGGTCCAATTTTAGAAAACAAACCGAAAACGACTTGATCACCACAATAATCTAATTACTGACCTTATAACAAAGTCACAGTACAGTCATAACAATAACATATGCTGATCAAACAAATATTTAATCCACTTAGTTTACAATATACAATCAAAAAAACAATGAAAAACACATATATACCTCAGAAGTAGCGAGACGATAAGCGAATTTTCGGGTCGAAAGATGTCCGACTTCCCGGTGGAAGATATCAACTGCTGCTGTATCCACACTTGGTTTCTTCATCAGTCTGAAAATAATTTAAAAAAGTAGCAATTTGATCAAAGATCAGTTCATGTGAATATATGATATAGTAAATGAATGGAATTAATTAAGATTGTTTTAGATGAAACAAATTAAATTTAATACCTAGAAGAATTAGGATCCATTAGTTGGATTGAAATATTAAAATGATGATGGAGTATATTATGTGTGTTTGATAGTAGATGAATTTATGCTACCTCAGGCTACTCTCAGCAGTCACCTCCATTTACCCTCATTTTTTTTTCCTTTCTCTCTCCTAAGATCAGCAATCAACCTTTTAAGCACATTAAGACGACTGACATATTTCTTTTCTTTATTTCAACTTTTTTTAAAAACAAAATTAAATTTCATTTTATTTAAACTTTTTCGACCTTTTACTTTTTAACACATGTAATTCACCCATTATTCTTTCCCTTGTAAATTAATACATCAAATAAACAGAATTATTGCTACCTGTTTCCCTTGTCTACCACCTGTAATCCATTCACCCATGTCAACAACCTCAAATCATCATTCTTAAGCCTTAAAAACCACACATATTTCCCTGGTTTATTACTCTATTTCATTCATCGATTGTTCTTCACAACAAATTCCATAAACTCATATAACTCCGTTTCTTAAACCCCTTCATCTCATCTCTCAAAAGTCAAAAGTCAAGCTTTCAGTCACCAACAAAGACGAGCACGGGGTATTTCTGCTAAAAAGTTTGAAAAAAGTTACTCTAAAGTGTTTTTTTTTATTTTATTTTAAATAATATGCAAACGGTACTTTTTTTTTGAACCTCACATAACCGAGTATCACAATCGGTTGTCTGTGCAACCCTCTTGGCTCTCGACCGACTCCAACCCAAATGGCCACAATAAGCACGGCCCTAAGCAACCGACTCTAACCCAATCGGTTGAGGCCTTATTGCGCCTAGCCTCAGTTTATGCTTTAGGCTGGAAGCAGTAACATTGATCGACCCATGCTCGATCGACTCACTCGATCGATTGGCTATCGATCACCCTATTGTAGCTTCAATCGATCGTCCAAAATATCACCCAACTTGGTCACCATCCCCGATCGACAATCGTGTGATTTTGTGCGTGTGTTTAATAAATATAAAAGGTATTTTTGTGGGGTATATTTTTTGTAGTGTAGGTCGCCTTACTTGGGCACCTAATCGCCTGAAGGTCGCTGGAGAGAGAAAGCTGACGTGGCAGGAAAAATGAGAGGGATTGGCTTGCCTTACTAGGGCAGCCTTATACCTTGTATCTCTCGTACGGACACATGTCAACCTATAGTACCATGTTACCTTAAGTCAACTACTTTGTTTTTTGTTTTTCTTTTAGTAAAAAGATTTGCGACTTCTTTTGCAATTGCAACCGAAAAATGTTTGTCCAAAATGAGTTTAAGGCTGGATACAATGGCTTCGGTCGAGCAAGGTTGAGGTCGTCGGTTGAGGCCGGTCGACCCATTGTGGGGAACTAGGTCGAGCTCGGTTGAGGAGAGAGGATGGGGCAAATCGGTTGAGGAGACAACCGAGTCTCACAAGCCACAATTTACCACTTTTCCAAAATTCCAACCGTTTGAAAAAAAAAAAAAAAAAAAAATTAAAAACTTTACCACTTTTACAACATTATAAATACCAACCTCAAACACATTTTTAAACACACAATTTCAAACACAATTCAAATAACTTCTCATCAATATTCATCACACAAGAAAAACTCCCAACTCAAAAATCGACAATCCCGACTTCCCAAAATTCCCCGAACTTGAATTTCTCACCGGATCCACCGTTTGAATTAACCAGTGTAACACCACCACAAAATCGGGGTATTCGTTTTCGACCACCCGGTTTTGATTATGAAACACGACTACCACAACCCAACCACAATCAAAACCCATTTTACGTCAATCGTCCATATTTCCCACCGGATCGTCCGAGTATCAATCAAAACCAAGCACCAGCGTCGTCATATCATCCGAACATGGATTTCTCCCAATCTTCCCAAGCTAATCAATCATTTTCACCGCTTCATGCTATTAATCTTGATATGGATTTTGAGCATTTTATGGAATTCTCCTCGCCATGCTACACGTCTCAATAATACCCGACTCAAGATGCTTCGATGGGACAAGGTTCGGGGCACGGTTCATACCACGGTTCTATTCGTATTGAAGACGATGTCGAAGAGACGTCACCCGTCAAATCAAAGAAGGGTTCAAACGGGCTACAGGAGAGGGCCAAGAATGTTGCAACCGAGCCACCAACATCATTTGTTACTAATATGGCCAAGAACTTTTTCAAGTTCAAAAGTTCAAGTAAGGAAAAAAAAAACAAGAATATGGAAGAGGAATACATAATGTTGAAGCAAAGAGATGGAGCTGCAGAGGCAGCAAGCGAGCCGAGGAGTTCAAAATGGAGAAACTTGAGCTCCAACGCCGCAGCAGCATGGCAGACAATCAAACCGACGCAAGATTTAATTTTCCACAACACACCCCTCGACACAAATATGCCCGCACGACAACTACAAGAACTTCAACAACTTAAGGCAGCAATCAAAGAACGTTACAACTTAGATTCCAAACCAACCAAGACACCCATGTCCTCGGACACTAAACTCACCAAGGATGAGGAAGGTGAATCCGTAGATAACACTAAATATAGAGGAATGATTGGTAGTCTACTCTATCTTACGGCTAGTAGACCCGACATTATGTTTAGTGTTTGTCTATGTTCGCCAAGAAAACCCAAAGGCATCACATTTAGAAGCCTTGAAAATGATTTTTAGATACATTAAGGGAACAACATGTTTAGGATTATGGTATCCCAAAGGAACGGGTATAGAAAACATAGTGTATGCCGACTCGGATCATGCCGGTGACTATGTCGATAGAAAAAGTACAAGTGGTATTTGCACTTTTGTGGGACATTGTCTCACCTCATGGTTTGCAAAGAAGCAAACGGCTTTAGCCATCTCAACTACTGAAGCCGAAAGTACGCCTCAAAAACATGTCAATAAGCTCTTTGGATGAAGCAAGCTCTAGTAGATTACGGAATTCATCTCAACGATATTGTTATACTTTGCGACAACAAAGGAGCCATCGATCTCAAAGAAAATCCCTTTCAACACGCTCGAAAAGCATATTGAAATCCGTCATCACTTTCTTCGCGACAATGTTCAAAAAGGAAACATCTCAGTCGAGAAAGTATCCTCCGAAGACAACATTGCCGACATCCTAACTAAGCCTCTCAAACGAGAACCATTTAATCTTCTTAGACTTGGTTTAGGATTAATGGAACCAAACATGTAGGATAAACATAGCCTAAACCTTAGAACAAACAAAACAAAACAATTTTGTTTTGAATCTACTACTGTAGCCACGACACTAAACGACAACACGGACGGAACCAAAAATATGGTGCCGTCCGGTCCGTGGTGACAGCAGCTGCAAAAATAATGCCTACAAAACATCTTCTTCCTCAAAACCCACTTTACCAAAACGTGTAAACATTAGACCCAACTCATTATTAACACCTTCTCACTCACTAATCACTGGAGATAACATCATTGTAAGTATCCTAACTACATTTTATCTCTTAATTCTGAGTCTAGGATTCTAATTTATGCACAAAATCACTACATGGGGTTTGTATATATTCTTATATAAAACATGGATTCAATTGACAAATTGCATAACTAGTCATTGAAATTAGGTACTACATTATCACATTGCATAAACAAATCATGCTTCCCAATAATCAATAGATAATGACTATAAGGCCTTATTCAAATAACCAAACACCCCATGTCAAAATTTTTGAAAAGCTTCTCACTTGTAGGAAAACAAATTTTTATTGTTAATACAAATAGAAACGTTAAATTTTCATCACTTGCATGCTCTTGAATACTAAAGGTATTGCATAACTAATATGCATTCCGGTTATATTCAAATTAAGCCATATTGAATTAGGAGCATTTGGGTTATCTCATGGTATTTGCCAAACACCCCACTAAAACCATTTTTGTGCATAAAATGAGTCGAGATAACCGCAACTCCAAATCGTTTTCATATAGGCACACACTAGAACCAAAACGTTAAGTTTATTCTCATTTTTAACATGTTAACTCTTGCTCCTAGGAATAACCATGGTAGCCGCAAGATTCTATGATCACAAGGATACCCTTAGCTACATTCCCAAACATCACAAAACCAAGGGACTCACCAAGGAACAAGTCGAAATCTTTAAGAGTTTAGAAACTAGGTACTTCCATGAGGGTAGAACCATTCACTCCTCTTTATCGAAAATACCAATCTCCGTGAAGAGCTAGCCGCTATTCAATTCGATTGTCTCCTTGACATCGATGAACCTATTTGTCCTAGGTTTATGTTAGAGTTTTATGCTAGTGTCACCGGTTTCATTGACGAAGATGATGAGTTTAGCCTTAGGTTTAAGATCAATCAAAACAACTACACCATCTCCTTAACCAACTTTGCTCAAGTGCTAGGAATTCACAACCGAGGGACATGTGTCTACTCGGATAAGTGGTCACTCACCATCCTTGATGCAATCAATGACCGCTCTCTTCCCTACCAAACACCTTTAGCAAATAAGGATGTCATCCGTGAGCACCTATTTATCCCAAGGGAGATACAACCCGAAGTACCTGAAAAGGAAAAGAAGTAAACCGAGATCCATATGGAATGGAGCTAAA
Organism: Chrysanthemum makinoi; assembly: GCA_910596185.1. Lineage (NCBI taxonomy): Eukaryota > Viridiplantae > Streptophyta > Magnoliopsida > Asterales > Asteraceae > Chrysanthemum > Chrysanthemum makinoi. Next base: position 185,704,980 of record OU343219.1, on the reverse strand, counting down.
TGAACTTAAGCCCGAATTTAAGAAATGAGGAGAACTACTTAGAGCCAATGTCATTAGCACCATAGGAATAGGATCACATCAATGCTTGCCTTTGCCACATGCTCTACAACTGTCCATCCCAACCATTCAACTTAGCCTACTACATCTCTAGGAGAATGATTGATATCCCAACTCAAGGATCGGTTCTTTCCGTACGGATGCTTCTCACCCATCTCTATAGAACCTATGCCCCAATTCCACCAAGCCCAAAAGGGATGCACCTTCACTATGAGCTCATCCTCACATTTTGTGCCCTTGCTGAGAGCGATGTTAAGACAAAAGGCAAAAGAGCAAAACCTCCAACCCATCATCATCATCAACAATAGTCTGATGGTCTTCCAAATTCTCGCCTTCCACCTCATGAGCATTATGCATCGCTTCCGAGATATGAATGAATTAGTTAAGCAAACCAAGGGAATGTTCAAGTGCCTTGGTAGGATGTGAGTAAGATTTACAAGAAGTTGGACAAGTGAAGATCACAATAACTTTGGTGTATGATACAATTTGGTTGTTTTTGTTTTGTAGGATGATGATATAACTGAAAACAATGATGTATGCTAACAATCTTATGCAGGAGGATAGCACACGTATGCTATCAAATTTTACCCATTTTCACTAAAATGTGAAAATCGCTAGGCCTTGCTCAAAATCTATGCTCCACTATGTTTGTGAGTGTTATTTACTTTTCCTAACTAGAAGTATTAATGTCACATGTTTTGAGCAAAATTTCAAGCGGAATGTCCCATTAATTTGAAAATACGCTCGCCTGTTTAGTCTCCGACGATTAGACGGCACCATTTTGGTTCCGTCATATGATTGTACCGCCAGACTGGGACAGCGCACCCTTTTAAGGGTTCACTGTAAAATTTTTGGTGCCGTGGATCCTCCGTGTAATTTTCTCAATTTCCAAGTATCTCGACATTCCAAATTACCATACATTGCTTGTAAATTAATCTTAACTAGTTTTACCCATAAGAACTAGTATAATACACTTAGGCATATAGGAAATCCACTTCCACCAAAATTCAAAAATTTGAAAAATTCACCCATGAGCCTTTTGCATAAAGGAAGGAACCAAAATTTGGTACCTTGCAACTGGGTAATCCGGGTTGTTAGGATCTTACAACATTAGAACACATTTATTGCAAATCTTGCTTTTCACTCCATCCCTCCTGTATGGCTTGACTTGGGTGATATGACTAGCATTTAACCCACTTCCAAATCATTAGGAACCTCATCTCTTCAATGGTTTAACATCAAATCAAACACATTTCTCCATAATTTTTCACTTCTATAAATTAAGAGGTTTTACCATGATCATCCTCACACCTTCTCCATTCTTACCATCAACTAGCAAAAGCTTAAGTCAAAATGACAAAAACTTCACCTTCAACCAAACCTTGCAAGAAAACCGCTAGGATTAGCGTAGGCCTTGTTGTTCGTCAACTTGAGCTCATCCGAGTATCTCCACTCACAATCTTATCTCCCATAAGGGATGACACAAGCCTAACCTTGGCTACTCCTACTCAATCACCCATTGTAATCACCACTCCACCACCCACAAAACACCAACCTCACCACCACTGCACCCTCCAACATCAAAACACCATCACCACCAAAGTCTCCAACCCTCATTCCTTTGGAGCTATTTTTCACACCTCTTACTTCTCCAAATCCTTTTTTGGAGGACTTAGAAGATTTGCCACCTAGGCCAAATCATCCACCACCATTGCCATCATTTGGCACCATTGAGCGGATCGCTCATGAGTCTCATAGACCCTCGTTTGATCCAAACGCCCCGTTAGAGCCAAGACCTCTTCTCTTCCACCCCATCCACAAAGACATCCATGGTCCTTTGTATGGGGATCAACCACTCTGATCCCACAATCAATGTCTCCTCACATAGAGGACATTGAGGAGTCCATGTGTGACACACGGTAAATTTTCACTCATAATTAAATAATAAATGGTAATTTATTATTACTAAGCATAAGTCATTAAGCATGTATAAGCTTTGCCTGATCATTTGAGTAGATAACTCGCATACAGTAGCCTATTGCATCACTTTTGCATTCATTTCATTTTATGAATATTTCATTATTGTCTTATGATTAAATTGTAAGACGAGAGGTTATCTCGTTTTCCCCAGTGACCGACACTATGATAAGGGCAAACAAAACAAATGATAAACTCCCGTAATGGAAAAATATTACCAAGACAATAATATCTCAGAAATGTATCCGTAAAATATTACATCATAAAAAATTATCAAACATTAATATTTCAGTCACGGTTTTAATTCGCGGGACACAAAGATAATTAACACCGCCTTCACATTTAAATTACAACATTTAGTAAATAAAAGTTATACAACAAATAAACTTTACAAATTTAATAAAAATACAAACACTTATCACCTACCCCAAATAAAACCCCCCTCCTCTTTCCCTTCTATTTTGTCGCCACCCACTTGGCTGTTTTCCAAATATATTGTGTATCTCTCCCTCTCAAAATGATAAACACAAAACCTTCCTTCTACATAGGATCTTATCTCTCTCTCCTGCTACAAACACAGCACATAGGTCAAATGCAGAGAAAACATTTGAGGAAAGATTTAGACAATCTTTACCCCCCTTCGACTCAAACCCTCCCTTCTCCATGAAAGAAATTGTCCCTCTCCTTTTTCTTCTTCTTTGATACCGCGCACCAAGTCAAACCCGTAGGAGGGACACGGGGATCACTTTAATCAATCTTCTTCTACCCACTCTAATGGAACTAAGAAGCTAAGGACCCTAGGGGTCATCCCCTCCTTCCCAAAGTCAACAAGCGTGGTCAAAAGAGGGCCAAGAAGGCATTTCTTCATCTTCCATAACCAAAAGCATGTCGAAAATTTCCTATTCCTTTCCCTTTATGATTGACCGGCTTCAAAGGCACCACACATCACCAAGACTATACTCAAAATTTGTCTCAAGATCTAAATGTCAAGAGAAGTACAAATTTAGTGGTGTGTGGGTTAGCTTGGGACCGAGTTCGAATCAGAGGAAGGATTGAGCCGATCGTATTCTAAGCTTGTTTTGTTAACAATATCTCGAATCATTGTAAGAATATTTGTTCCTGGTTTGTCTTATTCTTGTTAATTGTATAAAAATTCTATTCACCAAAAATTAAGAGTTAAGTCATATAAAAATCATACTAGTAACATTTGATGTTAAATCCAGAAAACTGTTGTTAGTTGTGTCTAGCGTGTCTAGGACTCGAAACTTGTGTATAAAATTTGGTACCTCGTATTGATAAAAACCCAAGACTTTTAGTGGTGAGGTTGTCATTTTAGTCAATATCTAGTCGTTGAAAAACCCGACTGTGAACCTCCCCTAGTATCCACACTAGATGGAACTCATGTCATGATTGTCCGTCGACAAATCCACGAGTCTAAATAAACTACTTCCTTCGACCTTTGCTAACATATGCCTTGACACTAGGAAATAAATGAGGTGTAAACAAGGATAGTTAACACAAAACAAGTTACTAGCCTTAAGGGTATGGGAGGACGTCAAGGTGAAACCGAGTTGGGTAGTACCCAACTGTTGTATGGTCGTACCATTTTCTTTGTTCTATCATGTAAAAATTAGTGTTTTGGCCTCGGGAATCACAGGAGTTTGTTATGGTCAAGATAGGTAGTCGAAGAGTGTTTGGAACACTCCAGTCGCGACACCTTTAACTTGAGCTTAACTCCGAATGGGTAGTGCCTTACTCGAAAACCCCGCTCCACAACTGAACATATGTTGAGTAGTAAGTAGATTGCATGTGAGACTAGTACATGGGGATACCAACTTGGTTGTGTAACTAAGGCATTGTGACGGAAATAAATCACTTATATGTGAGACTTGTGTGGTTGCCTTTGCAGCCGAGAGGTCTAGACTTCACAAATTAGAACATGCTTGGGTCGAGTTGTATCTCGAGTCAAGCCGTTTGTGTTGAATCTCCATGTCTCGAGTCATTACTCTAGCTATAATGCTTAACATGTTATCCTAAGGTTTGACACTACTCATAGAACTAAGCATGTCACTACATCTTGTGACCACAACGGGAGAACAAGTAAAACCCATGCTCGAGTGTTGTTACAATGGGTAAAAATGTGTCATGTAAGCTTGCTTCCTGGTCGAGTTGCGTCTCGAGTCAAAAAGCTCCTGTAAAAGGGCATCACAATAGCCAAATTTGAGTAACAACATCAAGGACAAGATCATGTCGAGTCACTCTTTCAGAGTTGGGTTATACCCAAATGACGCAAGTCAAATAAGGAGGGACATGCTCACAAAACTTCTTGACACTGAAACTGAGTTTTAGTGATTATCAAAGAGTTGTTAAAATATTATGACACGAGAGCTCTCAAGGGAGAGCCGGAAGTCACCTCGAGCCACACACGGAAAACACCCACGAAGGGCGTTTAATCTCTTCGACCGGTATAGGGCACTGATGTATTATGGACATTTTGATTATCGTGTACCTTGTCCTCCTTGAGCCTCGTTGAGAGGGGTATGTTGGTGGGAAGTTTACACCCAATTTGTCACAAGAGAAGCAGTAATAAAAATAAATTGTCAACATGATTTAAGAACCTGATTCCTATCCATGTTACTCGAATAGTCATCTGGGCTAAAGCCCACTTCACGTGCCTTCCACTCTTTCATATCCTGGGTCGGGCCTAAGCCCAATGTTATACCATTGCTGCTGGGCCACAGCCCGCCTAAATTTCAAGAGTGTCTGTCGACATGATAGGCTAGTTATCAAACCAAAAACTCGAAAGGTATATTCGGAAGTCTAATACAACTAAACACAGTTCCACATGATCAAAACCTTCCATCTAGATATATATTCGTATCGACAAGTAATCAAGCATACAAACTTTAATGCAAGTAAACAAGTGTAAAGGTTTTGATATAAGAAACAAATGCTCAAGTCACGATTCACATAATAAAAGCCTACGTCGACGTTTTGACAACAATATGTGCAAATAGACATAGTTTTGTCACTAAAATTTTTAGTCGAAAATGATAAATATGGAGAACAAATTTTGATAAATAAATAGAGACTACTAAATCATTTTGTCATTCATTAAATTTGAAAGTCTCCTAACTTAACTTAAATATTTTCTAAATGCAATTAGAAAGTAAATCAACTAATATTTGATTTTGACAATACTAATATGTGTCAACATAAGTAAGTATATATACATTTATATACTTACTAGTAGAATATCGAAAGCTATTTTACAAACCAAATTTTGGATTTTCATACCATCGTAGTCTCAACATGAAAAAGTATATATACAACTATATACTTACTAGTAAAACCTTTTAATCATTCTACACACTAAAGGTTGGTTTTAATGCCATTATACAAAAACAATACAAATTAAACCATTTTAAGTAAAGTGATACTTAAAACAATGAACTAAACATTGCCCTCCTTATCTAGGTCGCGTGTCGGTGCCGCATCGCAACATTCACTAAATCCCATGTTATACCCCTTTATCACGTATACCAAGCAAACCCAACATAAACACGTAACAGTTATGCGTAGAGATGAAAGATGAAGAATAGAAAGATGGTGACTTGAATGATAGAATTCGTATGTATGTTTAGAGGGGTAGAGAAAAGAAGATGAAAACAATAAGTTGTATATTGCTTCAAGGAAAAACACATACACACACACTCAAGCACACCCCTCAAATGACCATTTGAGGGGTATTTATAGTCCAAGGGACTTGATGCCCTAAAAGGCTTTCCATGGGCCTCGTTGGACTTGGATTGGGCTTGGGATACTTAAGCTTATAAACGGCTAACATACCCTAAAGATTAACCAATTAGCTTAGCCCAATCCACGAGCCCGATGACTATTCTATCACGATATCTAACACACGTTACAAAGTTCCTAAATGTGAATGACCATCACTCCTAATAAAAACTATTAAGGCTAACAATCTCCCCTAAGGGGTGGTCATTCAAATGATGCTCCACTTGATAAGATCTTTACTTTCCTTGAAGAACTTTACGTGTAGATATAGAATAGTCTTGATTCTTTGTTCCTTCATGCTTTGTGATCAGATAATGTGGTTCTCTGCCGTTGTCAACTTCGTTGGTTAGGTGTCTCTACGTCTTTCTCCACCATGCTCACACTTCTATTTGTCTTTTGGTTACCAATGATGTAGTTCTAGTCTCTTAAAATTTGTGTAGCCTTTGATGATGATGAGAACTTTCATGTGTCGTTGGTATGAGCATGTATAGTCTCAAGACGATCCATCCGCCCGGCTTCCATAAGAAGAAAACATAAAAAACGGTTAGTAATAAGCGGATTCCGGCACTTACAAGTTTGAATTTCGAGGGTGTTAACAGCATAGTGTGAAACACATCTCTAATTCTCACAAAGGCCGTTCCTGAACTGGAGTCCCACAAGTGAGATAACGCGATATGCCAGGTACATCTACATTCAGATGAGTTTGAGGTACAATCAAGCATCACCCACGACTGTAGACCGTTTGAGACACACTGCGTAATCCACGGAGTTACCGAAGTGACTTCTGTCGTGATGCTTGATGTTGACCCTAGCAGGAGTTTCCATTCAATCACTGAAGATCACAGATGTGAAAATTCTCACAAATGTTCTGGCAAATTGCTAAGATCTGCGTAGGACTCTATAATATATCACTTGTGTCCTTATTGATGAACAACAAGCGATGTCATGTCAAGTGTTCCTATGAGATCTTTTGATGATTCTCGTGGCTCTAGACTCAATAGTGCATTATGGTTTTCCAAGCGGAGACTAGGGAGAGGGTCCTTCTTCAATATCAACATCTAAGAGAAATCGATAGATTATGTAGGGTTCCCGTGAGAATGAAACAAATCCTTTGAGAGGAATTGAGTGGCTAGAAGGTTTAGTGCAGCGCACTGGGTCCATGACGCTCTTGTCTTCAATACAGTGTCATCTAGTGACAACCAGAGCATATGTATTGAACCGGTTTCGCTTCTGGGAAGTTAATATGGAGGGCTATTTCTTTTCACCCTTTTCATTACATTTCTTTTTAATTCTTCAACCCCTTCTTTCTCCTTTCTCACATTACTCTTTTTTTTCAATCATACCTAAGGACTTCTAATACTAAACTATTGGTGATGTCCTTGGGTAGATCCTCCGCTCTGGCGGATCATAGGACGAATTTCCTATCCTTAGTCACCTTATAACTCCATGACTGCCCATGTTGCCATAAAACCATTTTTCTTGAAAATCTCTCAGAGTGTTTATGATTATCAAAACATTTTGTTAACACCTTGAGAGTTTTTTTAAACACTCCCCTTCACATATGCTTATATTGTTTTAACTGAAATCTGCACAATGAGGGTAGATCGCACTTTTGAATTGATTGGCTCATGATAGACAATTTCCCACGAGACACGGTTACGTTGCCTAGTTAAAGAGTTCCATGCTTTTAGGTGACAACTAGCTCTAATAACTAACTTGAAGTTGTAAACACTCCTTGAAAGGAGGTTAGACCCATGAAGGTGCATATCTATCACAAGTTTCTCGAGATGGTACATTTACTGACTTTGATTCCCGTCAATTCATTGGTTTCGTCTGAGTCGAGCTCATTATGAGATTCAAACATCGATCATTAAACTCTTTGATCACATTTTAATCACGTCTCCTCCCCCTCAAAAATAGCATATTCGTGATATTTTGATATCAACGGATTAAACAACATTTTAGAATCTTTTGGGGAGACAAACGGATTTGATTTAAGCATGAATATGGAACATTTTAGTTTTATACTCCCCTTTAATAAAGCATAATCAATTAAAGGGTTTTAGAGGAGTTATCTTGAGCAATAAAATATTTTGAAAGATTTTGAAAATCTTTTGAACAATCTTGAAAAGGTGCTCAAGATGATGATGATTTCTCACCATTTATAAATGTACAATCTTTTTTAGTACACAACATTTTTCTTTGAAAACACGAGTTTTGATCTGAAATAATCTAAAGTCATCATTTCGGTCCGGTTTCATCATATACGAAAGCCATTTTATGAAGAAATTTTGAGAGACGACATGTTTTAGAAAACAAATAAATAACTCTCGCTCAAGCATCAGTACATACCCGTATCATTGTTGAATGACATTTCTAGAAACGTACAGAATATCGACATAATGAGACATGTCGAGAAGAATATTTTTTGGATTTTTTGATTTTATATTGTTTTTGTATTTTTTGAAAATTTTATATTTTTGTATTTTGCTTTTGTTGGTTTTATAAAAGAAATGGAAAATCAAAAATAAGATAGAAAGAGAATGAAGAGTTTACAGAATTGGAACCTCTCGATGAGTGGGTTCTGAGATATTTGATTCACCTGCAACCAAAGAAGAAGAGTTTTCACAAATAACAAGAAGTACAAGATCCTCACGGTGAGGGTTATCACTATCAACGGTTGTAGTGGTTTTGACTTCCTTATCTTGATGAGTTTCACTATTATCTGTGTTGGAGCAAGTATCAAAAATCTTTTCTGTGGGAATCCATCTAAGACCTATTGTGTGAAAACTTTTCCCCGTGGGTATCCACCTAAGGTAAGATCTAGGAGTTGTTTTCTTATCAGATGCAGCGGAAGACTCTTTTTAGAAAAACTACACCAAGAGATCCACCTATTAGGTTTCCTTTTGATGTTCATCTTGTCAACGGGTTTGTTTTTGTTTGGAGTCTTAGTGGATTGTGCCTTGGCACGAGAATTATCTTTCTTGAGATATTGTGAGACACATGCATCATGGTTAGCTGAAAAGACACATTTTTTACATGTAGTACGCACAAATTCAATATTCTTGTTTAAACAAATAGCTTTAACTTTGTCACTACAGCCTTTTGAAATTGATCTTGTTCAAAAAGACTTAGAATTCCTAGTGTTGTTTTCTAAGGGCATAGCATTTTCTTTTGAGCAACTACTCTTAGATGCAAGCCAATTCCTAGTCTTTTGTAGAGTGTTCCTAGGTAATGGTTTATTACTACTAGTATTGCCTTGAAATCGCGTAGAATTCATCACCCTAGATGTTGCACCTAAAATTCCTTTTTCGAAGTCAGGTCTTTTTCCTAGCTTCTTCTAGATAGTGATTGTTGACCATGTCGTTAGAACCGACGATTCTTTAACGGATGTTTGGTCACATTCTGTGTACTATTCTTAGAGATGCCAGGTGTAATCACTTTTGGTGTTTCAAAGAATCTTTTCTTTTTCAAAACTTTTGATAATTCTCTTTTAATAGGTTGGGACCGCGATGACTGTTTTTTGACAAATCATTTTTCTCATTGACTTTTGGAGGAGGCTGATAAATTGACATTTTTGGTTTAAAAACCGGTTTGGGAACCTTTGTTTTCTCCTCAGCCAATGGTTTTGCAAACTTAGTATCCACAAACCTTTCCTTTTTGACATTCCAAATGAGCCCTCAAAAGATCATTTTGCTCTTTCATTCCCTTGTGGCACGCCATATCGCATTGTCATACTTGCATTCTCGATTTTCGATCAAGTTGTTTAAAATAGGACACGATTTCTTTTTCAAGTTTTTCAAGAGCTTTTTCATATTTTGAAACAATTTCGGAGGTCTCAGACTGAAGTCTTTCATGATCTTCAACATAATATGTTTGCAAAATGATGGACATAATATCAGATCGAACATCTTAAGAGAGAATCATTGAGTTTTCCAAAACTTTGATGTGTTCAATACTTTCATTAGCTTTTACCGGGATTTATGGTCCTTAACAAAGTCACTCGTTTCTTTCAAAAGTGCTTGTTCAACATGAATTACCCTCGCACTAATGGCGTTAAGGAGGGCATTTGGTTTTAAAACTCTTTTGTTTCACATCATGACGAGTAAACAAGATGTTAGTTGTAATATTGGTTTTAGACTTGACAGTCTCTTGAAGATACCCAATTCTAGTTTTAACATCACTTAAAATGCTTCTAGTATCACTTGTGTTAAAAGGATTGGTTGAAGACATTTGTTCGATTTTTGAAAGAGATTTGGAAACTAAAACTGGTTTCAAACCGTTTTGAAACCGTGTTGACACTTTGTTTGAAACACTTGGTGTAGTGGAAAACGTTGATTGTTCTTTTTGATTAACAAAAGTAATTCCATTAATTTTGTTCCATTTGTTATAATCAATCTGTTTAAGATCTGAATTCTTTTTTGTTTCATTTTTGATCTACTCTCCTCGAGATAGTTCCAACGTTTCAAGAGAATCAATTGAAATATTATGGGTTCATGCAAAGGTTTTCCATTGTTCAACACATTCTCGAGATTTTCTCGAGCTTTCTTGAGGAACGAAGAAGGGTCGTTACTGTGCCATTTTATATGAAGTATGAAAACGTCGATTTACTTGGTTTGAAAGCATCTTGTTTGTTTTATCCGAATGACCCGTGTGAGAAGCAAATTGTCCAAAGCTTTAATTTTTTCATTTTATCTGTAATTTCATCAAGAGAATCTTCTCGTTTTGAAAATCACAAGAATCAACTCTTTCTTTTCAAGATCGAAAACATTGCTTTTTGTTTTGAAAGTTGGTCATTTAGATCTGAAATTTCCTTGTTTAAAGATTTAATTTTCAAGTGAGAATTCACATCAAGTGTGTTATACTTGATTTGCAATTTTTTCTCTTAAAACGTAATCTCGATAACCAATTTCTAATTCGACATTTTGTTTGTATGAAATTCATAGGCTTTCCGCCTTGTAACTCTCAAGCTCACGGCCATTCTTTATTCGTGACCTTAACCTCGCGATTGACCTTACTAACTTTCTCAATTTCAATGCCACACTTATTGATTAATGATTCAAAATAAGCACGTGTTTCTCATCGCTTCCTCAAGATTTTTGTGCCCACGGCCTCCATTAGGATCCACATATGGAGTTTCGTAGTTTGTATTGCTACAATCAGTATTGTCCATGTATGTATCATAAGTTAGGTGCCGATGTCGAATGCGGTTTCATTAAGTGAGTAAACGATCACATATGACATTGTTATAACATGGATCAATGATTGGTACCTTAGATAATGCATTCATACATACAAGAGGCGGCCAGTCAAGATCGTTTTAGTCTCCCAAGATTTGCCATGAAGGCCAGCTTGCATTGATG
>OU343219.1:185586537-185693688 GCA_910596185.1 Chrysanthemum makinoi | reverse complement strand
GGTTTAGGTCCATAAAAAGGTTTTTGCATATTTTCTCACCCCAAAGTATAAAACAGTTTATTAAGTAAAAGAGGGGCTATGAAAACTCACCTTAGCAAATGTGAAATCCAAAAGTGGGATTTAGTGAATGTTGTGATGCGGCACCGACACGCGACCTAGATAAGGAGGGCAATGTTTAGTTCATTGTTTTAAGTATCACTTTACTTAAAATGGTTTAATTTGTATTGTTTTTGTATAATGGCATTAAAACCAACCTTTAGTGTGTAGAATGATTAAAAGGTTTTACTAGTAAGTATATAGTTGTATATATACTTTTTCATGTTGAGACTACGATGGTATGAAAATCCAAAATTTGGTTTATAAAATAGCTTTCGATATTCTACTAGTAAGTATATAAATGTATATATACTTACTTATGTTGACACATATTAGTATTGTCAAAATCAAATATTAGTTGATTTACTTTCTAATTGCATTTAGAAAATATTTAAGTTAAGTTAGGAGACTTTCAAATTTAATGAATGACAAAATGATTTAGTAGTCTCTATTTATTTATCAAAATTTGTTCTCCATATTTATCATTTTCGACTAAAAATTTTAGTGACAAAACTATGTCTATTTGCACATATTGTTGTCAAAACGTCGACGTAGGCTTTTATTATGTGAATCGTGACTTGAGCATTTGTTTCTTATATCAAAACCTTTACACTTGTTTACTTGCATTAAAGTTTGTATGCTTGATTACTTGTCGATACGAATATATATCTAGATGGAAGGTTTTGATCATGTGGAACTGTGTTTAGTTGTATTAGACTTCCGAATATACCTTTCGAGTTTTTGGTTTGATAACTAGCCTATCATGTCGACAGACACTCTTGAAATTTAGGCGGGCTGTGGCCCAGCAGCAATGGTATAACATTGGGCTTAGGCCCGACCCAGGATATGAAAGAGTGGAAGGCACGTGAAGTGGGCTTTAGCCCAGATGACTATTCGAGTAACATGGATAGGAATCAGGTTCTTATATCATGTTGACAATTTATTTTTATTACTGCTTCTCTTGTGACAAATTGGGTGTAAACTTCCCACCAACATACCCCTCTCAACGAGGCTCAAGGAGGACAAGGTACACGATAATCAAAATGTCCATAATACATTAGTGCCCAATACCGGTCGAAGAGATTAAACGCCCTTCGTGGGTGTTTTCCGTGTGTGGCTCGAGGTGACTTCCGGCTCTCCCTTGAGAGCTCTCGTCTCATAAGATTTTAACAACTCTTTGATCATCACTAAAACTCAGTTTCAGTGTCAAGAAGTTTTGTGAGCATGTCCCTCCTTATTTGACTTGCGTCATTTGGGTATAACCCAACTCTGAAAGAGTGACTCGACATGATCTTGTCCTTGATGTTGTTACTTAAATTTGGCTATTGTGATGCCCTTTTACAGGAGCTTTTTGACTCGAGACGCAACTCGACCAGGAAGCAAGCTTACATGACACATTTTTACCCATTGTAACAACACTCGAGCATGGGTTTTACTTGTTCTCCCGTCGTGGTCACAAGATGTAGTGACATGCTTAGTTCTATGAGTAGTGTCAAACCTTAGGATAACATGTTAAGCATTATAGCTAGAGTAATGACTCGAGACATGGAGATTCAACACAAACGGCTTGACTCGAGATATAACTCGACCCAAGCATGTTCTAATTTGTGAAGTCTAGACCTCTCGGCTGGAAAGGCAACCACACAAGTCTCGCATATAAGTGATTTATTTCCGTCACAATGCCTTAGTTACACAACCAAGTTGGTATCCCCATGTACTAGTCTCACATGCAATCTACTTACTACTCAACATATGTTCAGTTGTGGAGCGGGGTTTTCGAGTAAGGCACTACCCATTCGGAGTTAAGCTCAAGTTAAAGGTGTCGCGACTGGAGTGTTCCAAACACTCTTCGACTACCTATCTTGACCATAACAAACTCCTGTGATTCCCGAGGCCAAAACACTAAGTTTTACATGATTGAACAAAGAAAATGGTACGACCATACAACAGTTGGGTACTACCCAACTCGGTTTCACCTTGACGTCCTCCCATACCCTTAAGGCTAGTAACTTGTTTTGTGTTAACTATCCTAGTTTACACCTCATTTATTTCCTAGTGTCAAGGCATATGTTAGCAAAGGTCGAAGGAAGTAATTTATTTAGACTCGTGGATTTGTCGACGGACAATCATGACATGAGTTCCATCTAGTGTGGATACTAGGGGAGGTTCACAGTCGGGTTTTGCAACGACTAGATATTGACTAAAATGACAACCTCACCACTGAAAGTCATGGGTTTTTATCAATACGAGGTACCAAAGTTTATACACAAGTTTCGAGTCCTAGACACGCTAGACACAACTAACAACAGTTTTCTGGATTTAACATCAAATGTTACTAGTATGATTTTTATATGACTTAACTCTTAATTTTTGGTGAATAGAATTTTTATACAATTAACAAGAATAAGACAAACCAGGAACAAATATTCTTACAATGATTCGAGATATTGTTAACAAAACAAGCTTAGAATACGATCGGCTCAATCCTTCCTCTGATTCGAACTCGGTCCCAAGCTAACCCACACACCACTAAATTTGTAATTCTCTTGACATTTAGATCTTGAGACAAATTTTGAGTATAGTCTTGGTGATGTGTGGTGCCTTTGAAGCCGGTCAATCATAAAGGGAAAGGAATAGGAAATTTTCGACATGCTTTTGGTTATGGAAGATGAAGAAATGCCATTCTTAGCAAAGAATCCTCTTTCTTGGCCCTCTTTTGACCACGCTTGTTGACTTTGGGAAGGAGGGGATGACCCCTAGGGTCCTTAGCTTCTTAGTTCCATTAGAGTGGGTAGAAGAAGATTGATTAAAGTGATCCCCGTGTCCCTCCTAGCTGGGTCTCATTTGACTTGGTGCGCGGCATCAGAGAAGAAGAAAAAGGAGAGGGACAATTTCTTTCATGGAGAAGGGAGGGTTTGAGTCGAAGGGGGGTAAAGATTGTCTAAATCTTTCCTCAAATGTTTTCTCTGTATTTGACCTATGTGCTGTGTTTGTAGCAGGAGAGAGAGATAGGATCCTATGTAGAAGGAAGGTTTTGTGTTTATCTTTTTGAGAGGGAGAGATACACGATATATTTGGAAAACAGCCAAGTGGGTGGCGACAAAATAGAAGGGAAAGAGGAGGGGGTTTTATTTGGGGTAGGTGATAAGTGTTTGTATTTTTATTAAATTTGTAAAGTTTATTTGTTATATAACTTTTATTTACTAAATGTTGTAATTTAAATGTGAAGGTTGTGTTAATTATTTTTGTGTCCCGCGAATTAAAACCGTGACTGAAATATTAATGTTTGATAATTTTTTATGATGTAATATTTTACGGATACATTTCTGAGATATTATTGTCTTGGTAATATTTTTCCATTACGGGAGTTTATCATTTGTTTTGTTTGCCCTTATCATAGTGTCGGTACGCGTGCAGTGTCGGTCACTGGGGAAAACGAGATAACCTCTCGTCTTACAATTTAATCATAAGACAATAATGAAATATTCATAAAATGAAATGAATGCAAAAGTGATGCAATAAGCTACTGTATGCGAGTTATCTACTCAAATGATCAGGCAACGCTTATGCATGCTTAATGACTTATGCTTAGTAATAATAAATTACCATTTATTATTTAATTATGAGCGAAAATTTACCGTGTGTCACATCCTCCCCGCCTTAGAAGGAAAACCGTCCTCGGTTTTCAGTTAAAGTTATTTGTTTTCAGTTATATCATCATCCCCCTGCATAAGATTGTTAGCATACATCATTGTTTTCAGTTATATCATCATCCTACAAAACAAAAACAACCAAATTGTATCATACACCAAAGTTATTGTCTTGTTCCAAACACTCCGTTAAATGGACCTTCACTTGTCCAACTTCTTGTAAATCTTACTCATCATCCTACCAAGGCACTTGAACATTCCCTTGGTTTGCTTAAACTCCACTGATTCATTCTCAATCTCGGGAAGCGATGCATAATACTCATGAGGTGGAAGGCGAGAATTTGGAAGACCATCCTCGGAGCTATTTGTTGATGATGATGATGGAGTTGGAGGTTTTGCTCTTTTGCCTTTTGTCTTAGCAACTCGCTCATCACTCAAGGGCACAAAAATGTGAGGGATGAGCTCATAGTGAAGGTGCATCCCTTTTGGGCTTGGTGGAATTGGGGCATAGGCTCTGTTGGGTTTTAGGTTCCTTGGATTTGATGAGACAAAATAAATACAAGAATGAAACAAAGGGACTTAAAGTGAAAGAGATGAAACCTACAAAAAGATGGAAGGACTTGCTTGGAAAAGAAGATTTATTATTTAGTCCTTCTAGTACTTTTGTAAACCCCAATCCTCTAGTATATAAAGAGGACATGGGGTGTAGGTTTTAAATATAAGTCTTACATAATGTAGTCTAAAGGTGGTGGTGTGTAAATATATAGACGTAGTTTATTGTAAACGCCTAGGTTAGTTGTTTACCTCCAAGATCTAAGGTGTCTTAGATCCCTGTTACAGTTAGGTAACACGTATTATTCTGATCAAATAATATTTGGAGGAGATTGGGTGAAAGTAAAACCTTGTGTCAATAATATACAATGTTCTTATTATTCGTTGGCTAGATATGTTATTGTCAAACCCTAAGGCTCAAAACGATCTCAAGGAGTATAACAAACTCCACAATTGGTATCAGAGCCAGGTTCATAGTTTTTCAGATATATAATTTTATAGAAACTGACTTAGAATAAAAGCTTATTAAGTATTACGCGGAATTGGAAGACAAAGAAGACAAAGGAAAACTTTTAATTATGAATCTGAAAAACTTTTAATTCCGCGTAATACTTAATAAGCTTTTATTGAATTATTAAGTCTTTTGTATTGAATTATTAAGTATTTTTCCCACTTAGAAAAACTTTGTCTTGTTATACTCATACAAAGAAGACAAAGGAAGACAAAGGAAGACAAGATTTGTTTCATTTAGGGAGATGTTTACATTTCAACTTCTGCTACTTCGCTCTGTGCTCAGACACCGACTTTGTTTGTTTTGTCATCATCAAATAGGGGAAGATTTCTATAGAGACGGGTGAGAAGCATCCCGTATCAAGAGCAACCGATCCTTGAGTTGGGATATCAATCATTCTCCTAGCGATGTAGTAGGCTAAGTTGAATGGTTGACGGATGGACAAGTTGTAGAGCATGTGGCAAAGGCAAGCATTGATGTGATCCTTATTCCCTATGGTGCTAATGACATTAGCTCTAAGTAGTTCTTCATTTCTAAATTCGGCTTAAGTTCATTTAGCTCCATTCCATATGGATCTCGGTTCACTTCTTTTCCTTTTCGGGTGCACTGGTTGTATCTCCCCTTAGGATAAATAGGTGCTCACGGATGACATCCTTATTTGCTAAAGGTGTTTGGTAGGGAAGAGAGCGGTCATTGATTGCATCAAGGATGGTGAGTGACCACTTATCCGAGTAGACACATGTCCCTCGGTTGGGAATTCCTAGCACTCGAGCAAAGTTGGTTAAGGAGATGGTGTAGTTGTTTTGATTGATCTTAAACCTAAGGCTAAACTCATCATCTTCGTCAATGAAACCGGTGACACTAGCATATAACTCTAACATAAACCTAGGACAAATAGGTTCATCGATGTCAAGGAGACAATCGAATTGAATAGCGGCTAGCTCTTCACGGAGATTGGTATTTTCGATAAAAGAGGAGTGAATGGTTCTACCCTCATGGAAATACCTAGTTTCTAAACTCTTAAATATTTCGACTTGTTCCTTGGTGAGTCCCTTGGTTTTGTGATGTTTGGGAATGTAGCTAAGGGTATCCTTGTGATCATAGAATCTTGCGGCTACCATGGTTATTCCTAGGAGCAAGAGTTAACATGTTAAAAATGAGAATAAACTTAACGTTTTGGTTCTAGTGTGTGCCTATATGAAAACGATTTGGAGTTGTGGTTATCTCGACTCATTTTATGCACAAAAATAGTTTTAGTGGGGTGTTTGGCAAATACCATGAGATAACCCAAATGCTCCTAATTAAATGTGGCTTCATTTGAATATACCCGGGAATGCATATTAGTTATGCAATACCTTTAGTATTCAAGAGCATGCAAGCGATGAAAATTTAACGTTTCTATTTGTATTAACAATAAAAAATTGTTTTCCTACAAGTGAGAAGCTTTTCAAAAATTTTGACATGGGGTGTTTGGTTATTTGAATAATGCCTTATAGTCATTATCTATTGATTAGTGGGAAGCATGATTTGTTTATGCAATGTGATAATGTAGTACCTAATTTCAATGACTAGTTATGCAATTTGTCAATTGAATCCATGTTTTATATAAGAGTATATACAAACCCCATGTAGTGATTTTGTGCATAAATTAGAATCCTAGACTCAGAATTAAGAGATAAAATGTAGTTAGGATACTTACGATGATGTTATCTCCAGTGATTAGTGGGTGAGAAGGTGTTAATAATGAGTTGGGTCTAATGTTTACACGTTTTGGTAAAGTGGGTTTTGAGGAAGAAGATGTTTTGTAGGCATTATTTTTGCAGCTGCTGTCACCACGGACCGGACGGCACCATATTTTTGGTTCCGTCCGTGTTGTCGTTTAGTGCCGTGGCTACAGTAGTAGATTCAAAACAAAATTGTTTTGTTTTGTTTGTTCTAAGGTTTAGGCTATGTTTATCCTACATGTTTGGTTCCATTAATCCTAAACCAAGTCTAAGAAGATTAAATGGTTCTCGTTTGAGAGGCTTAGTTAGGATGTCGGCAATGTTGTCATCGGAGGATACTTTCTCGACTGAGATGTTTCCTTTTTGAACATTGTCGCGAAGAAAGTGATGACGGATTTCAATATGCTTTTTACGAGCGTGTTGAACGGGATTTTGTGAGATCGATGGCTCCTTTGTTGTCGCAAAGTATAACAATATCGTTGAGATGAATTCCGTAATCTACGAGATCTTGCTTCATCCAAAGAGCTTGTTGACATGTTTTTCTGGCGAGACGCACGGCTTCAGTAGTTGAGATGGCTAAAGCCGTTTGCTTCTTTGCAAACCATGAGGTGAGACAATGTCCAACAAAAGTGCAAATACCACTTGTACTTTTTCTATCGACATAGTCACCGGCATGATCCGAGTCGGCATACACTATGTTTTCTATACCCGTTCCTTTGGGATACCATAATCCTAAACATGTTGTTCCCTTAATGTATCTAAAAATCCTTTTAAGGCTTCTAAGTGTGATGCCTTTGGGTTTTCTTGAAAGCGACATAGACAAACACTAAACATAATGTCGGGTCTATCGTCAGTAAGATAGAGTAGACTACCAATCATTCCTCTATATTTAGTGTTATCTACGGATTCACCTTCCTCATCCTTGGTGAGTTTAGTGTCTTAGGACATGGGTGTCTTGGTTGGTTTGGAATCTAAGTTGTAACGTTCTTTGATTGCTGCCTTAAGTTGTTGAAGTTTTTGTAGTTGTCGTGCGGGCATATTTGTGTCGAGGGGTGTGTTGTAGAAAATTAAATCTTGCGTCCGGTTTGATTGTGCTGCCAATGCATGCTGCTGACGTTGGAGCTCAAGTTTCTCCATTTTGAACTCCTCGGCTCGCCTTGCCCTTGCCTCTGCAAGCTCCATCTCTTTTTGCTTCAACTTTATGTATTCCTCTTCCATATTCTTGTTTTTTTTTCCTTACTTGAACTTTTGAACTTGAAAAAGTTCTTGGCCATATTAGTAACAAATGATGTTGGTGGCTCGGTTGCAACATTCTTGGCCCTCTCCTTTGTAGCCCGTTTTGAACCCTTCTTTGATTTGACGGGTGACGTCTCTTCGACATCGTCTTCAATACGAATAGAACCGTGGTATGAACCGTGCCCCGAACCTTGTCCCATCGAAGCATCTTGAGTCGGGTATTGTTGAGACGTGTAGCATTGAGCAGGAGGGAATTCCATAAAATGCTCAAAATCCATATCAAGATTAACAGCATGAAGCGGTGAAAATGATTGATTAGCTTGGGAAGATTAGGAGAAATCCATGTTCGGATGATCTGACGACCTGCTTGGTGCTTGGTTTTGATTGATACTCGGACGACCCGGTGGGAAATATGGACGATTTACATAAAATGGGTTTTGATGTGGTGGGTTGTGGTAGTCGTTTCATAATCAAAACCGGTGGTTGAAAACGAATACCCCGATTTTGTGGTGGTGTTACACCAGTTAATTCAAACGGTGGATCCGGTGAGAAATTCAAGTTCGGGGAATTTTTGGGAAGTCGGGATCGTCGGTTTTTTGAGTTGGGAGTTTTTCTTTGTGACATGATGAATATTGATGAGAAGTTGTTGAATTGTGTTTGAAATTGTGTGGTTAAAAATGTGTTTGAGGTTGGTATTTATAATGTTGTAAAAGTGGTAAAGTTTCTTTTTTTTTTCAAATGGTTAAATTTAAGTAGTAAATTGTGGCTTGTGAGACTCGGTTGTCTCCTCAACTGATTTGCCCCATCCTCTCTCCTCAACCGAGCTCGACCTAGTTCCCCACAATGGGTCGACCGGCCTCAACCGACGACCTCAACCTTGCTCGACCTAAGCCATTGTATCCAGCCTTAAACTCATTTTGGACAAACATTTTTCGGTTGCAATTGCAAAAGAAGTCGCAAATCTTTTTACTAAAAGAAAAACAAAAAACAAAGTAGTTGACTTAAGGTAACATGGTACTATAGGTTGACATGTGTCCGTACGAGAGATACAAGGTATAAGGCTGCCCTAGTAAGGCAAGCCAATCCCTCTCATTTTTCCTGCCACGTCAGCTTTCTCTCTCCAGCGACCTTCAGGCGATTAGGTGCCCAAGTAAGGCGACCTACACTACAAAAAATATACCCCACAAAAATACCTTTTATATTTATTAAACACACGCACAAAATCACACGATTGTCGATCGGGGATGGTGACCAAGTTGGGTGATATTTTGGACGATCGATTGAAGCTACAATAGGGTGATCGATAGCCAATCGATCGAGTGAGTCGATCGAGCATGGGTCGATCAATGTTACTGCTTCCAGCCTAAAGCATAAACTGAGGCTAGGCGCAATAAGGCCTCAACCGATTGGGTTAGAGTCGGTTGCTTAGGGTCGTGCTTATTGTGGCCATTTGGGTTGGAGTCGGTCGAGAGCCAAGAGGGTTGCACAGACAACCGATTGTGATACTCGGTTATGTGAGGTTCAAAAAAAAAGTACCGTTTGCATATTATTTAAAAAAAAAAAAAAAAAGAAAAAAAACACTTTAGAGTAACTTTTTTCAAACTTTTTAGCAGAAATACCCCGTGCTCGTCTTTGTTGGTGACTGAAAGCTTGACTTTTGACTTTTGAGAAGATGAGATGAAAAGGGGTTTAAGAAAGCAGCTTAGTTATATGAGTTTATGGAATTTGTTGTGAAGAACAATCGATGAATGAAATAGAGTAATAAACCAGGGAAATATGTGTGGTTTTTAAGGCTTAAGAATGATGATTTGAGGTTGTTGACATGGGTGAATGTTGACGTATATGGCCGGGCGGTCCACGCCGAACGATAGGTGCCGAAAGGCGTGAAAACATTCTTTAAGTATTTCACAATCGGTCTTCAACCAATAGTACAATACTGGGGGGACATGTTGGCGTATATGGCCGGATGGCCCACGCCGAATACATTCTCGAACGGCCTATGCCGAATCACTCTAACCGAACGACAGGTACCGAAAGGAAATGTTGCAGTTTCCCGCCTAGAATATTTCCCGCCTAAAATCTTTCCCGCCTAAACTCTTTCCCGCCTAAATGGTTTCAGCCTAAATCTGTCGCCATCGTGATACGACGCGAAGTCCCCTTACACCTACCACCTCCTCTTTCTATATATATTATCTCACATACATATTTCAAGACACACACTAAACACAGATAATATATCATACACACTCATACATATATACTTATGCTAAAATCCTTCAAATAGGAGGTTCTGACTTGACCGTCGGAGGGTGGTTCCCGGGGCTTCGGCCTCGGGTCCCCTTCTAACGGGTTCTTCCATGTTTGTAGTATGATTTCAAGCTCGGGACAAAGAAGAATGGCACGTGGAAGCTGTCAAGATCGCCCCGACAGAAAAATGCTTCAACAGTGAATGGATTACAGGTGGTAGACAAGGGAAACAGGTAGCAATAATTCTGTTTATTTGATGTATTAATTTACAAGGGAAAGAACAATGGGTGAACATGTGTTAAAAAGTAAAAAGTGAAAAAAGTTTAAATAAAATGAAATTTAATTTTGTTTTTAAAAAAAGTTGAAATAAAGAAAAGAAATATGTCAGTCGTCTTAATGTGCTTAAAAGGTTGATTGCTGATCTTAGGAGAGAGAAAGCTGAGTGAAAAAAAAAATGAGGGTAAATGGAGGTGACTGCTGGGAGTAGCGTGAGGTAGCATAAATTCGTCTACTATCAAACACACATAATATACTCCATCATCATTTTAATATTTCAATCCAACTAATGGATCCTAATTCTTCTAGGTATTAAATTTAATTTGTTTCATCTAAAACAATCGTAATTAATTCCATTCATTTACTATATCATATATTCACATGAACTGATCTTTGATCAAATTGCTACTTTTTTAAATTATTTTCAGACTGATGAAGAAACCAAGTGTGGATACAGCAGCAGTTGATATCTTCCACCGGGAAGTCGGACATCTTTCGACCCGAAAATTCGCTTATCGTCTCGCTACTTCTGAGGTATATATGTGTTTTTCATTGTTTTTTTTTTTTTTTTTTTTTGATTGTATAATTGTAAACTAAGTGGATTAAATATTTGTTTGATCAGCATATGTTATTGTTATGACTGTACTGTGACTTTGTTATAAGGTCAGTAATTAGATTATTGTGGTGATCAAGTCGTTTTCGGTTTGTTTTCTAAAATTGGACCACTTTGTTACAAATTTTTAAAAGTATGGAATATTTAGTTAATCTATGTGATCATATTTGAATTACACTTGATATTGTGTTTGTTTTGATAGTACCTCCTAGTTCTATTGAAGTTGCCATTAGTGCTTATGATATGATGATACTTGAGATAGTTGTTAGGAAGCTTTAAATCGATGTGTTTATAGATGGTGAGTATCCAAGTATTTGGGGTTTAAAGGGTGTGTTTACTTGAAATATGTAAATATGGACCGTTAAGATTGTCACGTCACGACATCTAGTTCTTCTGAGAAATGAGTGTGACGGTTGATATTTCCGTGAAAGCTATATTTGGGATCTTTTGAGTGCATTTAAGTGGTCTGTCTACGTACGAGTTGCAGTTGGTCGGATCGTTATAAATATTGTTATGGTGGAGGATGAATAGCGTTGACTGCATCTTGATTCGCTCTCTTCTGATTGAGTAATAATATGAATAGAATAAATAAATAAATAAATTGGTTCTCAAGGCAAGCAATAATAATGGTTAGTTATTGTTGTGGTTTTTAATGATTCACAAATTTACTGTGTTTATTCATTTTCTTGCTTTATTTATTTTTTTTCTTTTTTTAAGGGATCGGAATTATTTTCTTGCTTTATTGGGTTGACAGTGAAGGAGATCATGTTGTCTAATGCCTTTTTGCTATGCACATGCCAAGTTCTAATATATGACATAACTTTCACTACTGTTTTCATGTGATAGGATCTAGTCATGAGACTTGATCTTGCGAGGAAGCTGGAAACACATAGGGGATGTGTGAACACTCTGAGCTTTAATGCAGAGGGGGATATTCTCGTTTCTGGTTCAGACGATAGGCAAGTTATACTATGGGATTGGGAAACTGGTTCTGTTAAACTTGCCTTTGACTCTGGTCACAATAGCAATGTCTTTCAGGCAAAGATCGTGCCAGAGACTGATGAGCGAAGCATTGTAACGTGTGCTGCTGACGGACAGGTATTTTTAGGCCAACAACTTTAGCTTATTTCATATGCAACTATTTGTTTAATTAGTGTTGGCCTGATGGGATTGACTTAAAAGATGCTCCTTATGGAGATATATAGTGGTAACCGTGGAATCATATATATATGCTGACTAAACATTATGAATTTGAGAGTGATTAGCTTTTATAACCGATTCATGTATGATTAATGTTTTGTGATATATTCCTTTTGTATTTTATTCCATTTAACGACTTTACTCTTTCTGATGATGCCATCTCCAATTAATGTCTTAGACTGCATTTTATTATCTCATGGAGAAAATATGTAATGGGAACGTTCGTTTGATTTTAGGTGAGGCATGCAACCATCTTAGAATGCGGAAATGTGGAGACGAAATTGCTTTCAAAACATGACGGAAGAGCTCATAAGCTTGCCAATGAACCTAACAGTCCACGCATCTTTTATTCATGTGGTGAAGATGGATTGGTTCAACACGTTAGTCATGATCTCAGAGTCCTTGCTAAGCATTTATTTTCTTGTTTTTATTTTTATAATCTGAACTTATCAAAATTACTCTTTTCTTTCAGTTTGATCTGAGGACAGGAGAGCCTACACAACTTTTCACTTGCCAACCCGTACGTGCTTCCAGTTACATGTCAGTCGTTCATCTGAATGATATAGCTATTGATCCAAGAAATCCTAATTTATTTGTGGTTGGTGGGTCAGATGAATTCACAAGATTATATGATATCCGAAAATATAAGTATAACGCTTCATCTGATTTTGGTGAACCAGCTGATTATTTTTGTCCTAAGCATTTATTAGGTGATGAGAATGTCGGGATTACAGGATTAGCGTTCTCAGAACATAGTGAACTTCTTGTTTCATACGCTGAGGAATTCATCTATTGTTTCTCTAAGGATATGGGATGGGGAAGTGACGTGACTACTATTTTAGCTGATCATCTTACCGATGATTCTGATGTGGAGATGGAAACTGACTCCAAACCGGGCCCGCAACTCTTTAAGGGGCATAGGAACTGTATGACAGTAAAAGGTGTTAGCTTTTTTGGACCTAAGTGTGAATATGTTTCGAGTGGTTCAGATTGTGGACGAATGTTTATTTGGAGGAAAAAAGATGCAAAACTTGTGCGTCTTATAGAGGCAGATAACGCTAGTGAATTGTATTGAAGCTCATCCAGATATACCTTTTGCGAGTAGTGGTATTAATAGGAATATAAAGATTTGGACACCAACTGCAGTTGAAAAGGCATCTTACCCTACAAATAAAGAGAAGGTGTGTTTCTTTGCTTCAAAACATTTGATTATATTGATTTATCATAAAAGAAAGTCTCTTTTAATGTGTTGATATATCATACTAGCGGTAATTTCAGCCATCCAAAGACATAATCATCATTGTGGTGGATTTTTCTAATTATAAAATAATATTCGTTATTATGTTCCATCTACTTTAGTTACTTGCCATAAGGTTTTGTTATGATGATGATTCTGATATCAGAGTTATTGTCAGATGAATAAGGTGATAGTTCCACTATTTATGGTGACATCAAAGATGAGTATATTCATGAGGACCCATCATCATCAAGATAATGTATTTGGTTTTTCACATGATTATGATTTTTGGTTTATAGGTATGTTTATACTAAGACAATGAAGTTGGTAATCAGTTCAGTTGGTAAATCATCTAAATCTTAAGTTTGTTGTGAAATGTGAATATACAACCCCTTTATGTTACGCCGTGCCACATCAACTGTATTAAGTGGATTTATTGTAAATATACTCTTTCTTTTGTTTTCCAGATGAGGCCTAAGACCGGTATTTGGATGCATCGTGTGGTGTCATCGAGAGACATGGCACTCCAATTGCTTGCAAGGCAAAATCAGCAAACTAGCCCAGAGAGAGTAGTTAATAATGGGCTAGAGTTTATCATAACTTTCGATGCCAACAGCTCAGATGAAGACGATAGTGAAGAATAAGAAGCAACGATCTGCACATGACTGCTTTTATTATATGACTTAAGGATTTAGGCTTTTCGTGCCAAAATACCTATTGGCAAATGTAAATAGAGTATAGAGAAATATGCTGAAGAGGTTTTAAATGATTTCTATAAGGTTTTTTGCCGGATCTTCAAGATTGTATTACATACAATTAGATCAGTTATGTTTCCTTTTTCTAATTTCCTTCAACGACTCAGTGTATGTTCTTGCTTACGATACTGTACGCCATAAATAGATGTTGAAGTAAAATCCTGCTGCCCGGTACTATCTTGTGTAAGGCTCTCCGGACTTGACCTCGTGATGTTCTTCAAGTTCCTACACAATAGAGAGACGCGTTAGCCTCGCCCTGAGTGTTATCCCGAGACCAAGCTCCGGCGTGAGCAAAAGTATTTCGTGTGATTCCGGAGGGAACAACAATAAATATGAGAGTAAATGTATGAGTGTGTTAGTTGAAAGCAATAAATGAGGTTAGGGGTATTTATACTACCTTGACCTCAATACCTGTTTTGGCTAAGGAAGGAACTAGCAGACCTACGCCTAGCCTACTTGGTAGGTGTCAGGTCTCGAGTGAAGCGTAATCCCGTGAAACCCGATTGGCGGCGCAGCGTGGTCTATGGTTTTATCCAAGGGATAAAAGGATGTTACTTTGACGAAGGAAAAGGCCATTCGTACCAAGCTCTCTGGTATGATTTCCTTTGGTTCATTCTATCCGGACACATAGATTAGCATCCTAAGATACGCGCCTTCTGGACACATACGCCAACATGTCCCCCAGTATTGTATTATCGGTATGAGACCGATGATGCAATACTTATTTACATAATTTTTACGGTTTTGTTCTTATCGGAAGTTATCCGTAATCAGTTCATATTCGACCCATCACCCGTTAGTTACCCATGTTCGACCTGTTAGGCTTGTGTGAGCCCAATGGGTAAAATGACATGTGGGCTTAGTAACTTCAAACCCTCGCTTACTGTGATCTGCCACGCGTTGTATCGCAGTCATCGAACGATCTAGATTGTGCCACGTCAGCAATGTACTGACTGACGCGAAGCTTCGCATCCCCCCATGACGCCCCTATATACCATTTCACTTCTCATTTTTTACTTTTCAGTTTCTGCAAATATTTATCTTTTCTCGGCCGGGAGAATGTTTATCAAAGTTTTGTTTAATGTGCGTTCGACTTTCTCCTCTGTAATTATTTATATTTATTCTCATTCGGAATCCTTTTAAATATGGCCGAAATGACCGCCTAAACCAAAACCGAAGATTACGCCAAGTTTGATATGCATATCTTCGTATCCTAATTAAATCAAGAAGAATTAGAACGAGTGGTTTCCGAGTATGGTATTCCGCAGGAATTAAACCCTCAACTTCCACCTCCCGGAATGACCATGAATGAACTTCCAAAAAACAAAATAGGTATATATGTCCAACAGTTAGAGCAGGGAGGGGTTAGGATTCTTTTTTATTAGCAGTCATAAAGAATTTTAAGGTTCATATCTCCCAACTTGTCACGATAGGATTAAACCGGGTCATCCTTGTTATAGCCTGAACGTTGTCATTTCATTATTCGGGGTGTTTAATAGATTGTTCGAACAAGGACATTGGTTTTCCTTTGAGAACCGAATGGGAAAAAAGGCTAAATTTTTTTTCAAGCGGTCTTAACCAGTTTGAAGCACTGGAAAGAAAATTTCTTTTTAATAGACTGACATGAAATCCCGGACGCCATGGGTTGGAGGCATAAAGATTCAAGGATAACTGATGACTTTCCGATAACTTATTCTGAGTCGGAAGCTGAGAAAGTCAGTGAAAAGATCATTCTTCTCTGGAAGCCTAGTACGAGCCTTTTATGGATATCCGGTTTGTCAACGGTCTTTAAGAATCCTGAGTACGAGCCCATACTAAAGGATGCCGGGCCGGGGGGAATGGTAATTTTACCCGTTTATGAATTTTAGCATGTGCCTTATTTGTGTTTCTTACCCATCTTCTTATCCATTTTGCTTGTTTTGTAGTTGTTACGATGTCAGAGTATCTTGAGCTGCCAGAGTGGGAAGGCACCGTTGTGAGCAAAGGGGAACCTTTTCCCGAAGGTCACATCAGTCCGAAGCGTACTACATATCCGTTGGAGCCTGGGAAGTTGATTCCGGCAAAAGATCCACTCATGTTGAGAGCCGAGAAACTTGATTTGGAGGTTGTTAAGGCCCGAGATAAGAAAGAAAGACTAGCCTTGGAGAAAAAAGCTACCTCAAAAGCTCAGAGCAACAAGAGGGCTGGAGAATGACCCTCTGTCGCCCCTAAAATAAGAAAGATAAGGGGAAGGTTGATCAAGAGGAAAAAATTTCCTCCGCGGAACACACCTTGGATGCCTCTCCTCTTAACCAGCCATACCCGGACAACAAAATGTCACCGTAATCGTTCAGGAAGGGGAGGAAGGAGGTGGTGACCACCCATCAGGTGGTGGGAATGGAAACGAGGAAAACATGGACGAGAACATGGTTTAAAATTGAGATCGTTTTCCCACACCTCCCGTCCGAGCTGCTCATGAAGATCCCCCGAGGAACTCTCATCCTCGTCATTTCGAAGGTATTAATTTATCTATGTTGTTCTTATAATTATATTTTAACTCATAATCAATAAGGGGATTTTGCTTGCAGCTTTATCCGTCCAAAATTTTGCTCATACATGCCCTCCTTCCTTTCACGAGATTCACTCTGATGACTCTGGAATGTCCGGGTCACTTCAGATGACGTTGATCACTCCCCCTTTTTTATATACTATGTTCATACTTTGTTGCTTGTGATTTTTAGGTGAACACTCTCTAGGGGTTAGGTTCTTATTTTTCTCCTGCATGAACTATGCGCAATGATATTCATATGAATTCATTTCAAGCTTGTCGAGAGCTTCTCACCCACCTTCCCATTCCAGCGGAACACCAATCTATGGACGAATTGAGCGATGTTCATCTAACTCGAAGAGCTTATGATAAATTTGGGATGAGCGTTGTGACGCATGGAGAGCTTCTTTGGAGATTTGGGCGTCTCACTTCTGACTACCGAGATCTGGCTTACATCCATGAGGGTTGTCAACGGATGGCCGAAAGGTTATCTGTCACTGAGAGGGATCAGAACACATGGACAGATTTGTACCAGAGTTATCAGGTGAGCATGAAAGTATGAGAAAGCATTATGAAGCTTGTGCTAACAGGGAGAAAGGGTTGTTGGTGCAGTTAGAAGGTGTTGACGGAGAGAGAAACGAGTGAAGGGAGAATTATGTGAGGCATGATGAGATTATTAAAAAGTTGGAGAATGAACTTAATGCTAAGTCTGAGTCTGTTCGGCGGTTGGAGGAGGAGAACAAGAAGTTGGTGGCGGAGGTTGGACAAGTCGAAGTGATCAAAGAACAATATCATCAAAGTGTTAATTCCTACCGTCTTTCGTCGACTTCTTGACAACCCGGAAGCAAGGCTTGGGAAAACCCTAAAGCTCGACGCGCAAGCCGTTGGCTTGGAAGAGTGGGACTTGGTCGGAAATTTGAGGAGATAGGCCAGGTTTTAGGCAATACCAAGAAGCTTAATATGGATGCTCCGTCATTGTGGAAGTCGAGTATAAAAGTTTTCTCTGCGGACTATCCATACATCAAGAAGATTGCTTAATCCTATTGTCTACCGCTAGGCGATATCATGAACTTGTTCCCTGATGCACCCACACCTCAAGGGATAGTAGGTGCATCCAACAAGCCTGCGATTGATGAGGAGCTCATTCCGACCACAAGTTACTCCACCTGTTGAAGGTCCCCCTGCCAATACTTAGTTATTTTTACATCACTTTTTATGTATTAGACAGTTATCATTATCTATGTGTATTTATTTTCGACCATCGGTCACATGCCATTATGTAAAAACATATTCAAGTACTTTATTTTGTGAATGTTGTGGCTTATCGCCGGTGGTTAATGGTCTTTGATCTACTTTTGTGATGTGTAATTTTGTTATCACTTTGTGATGTGTAATCAGCCTTCGGTATGAACTTGTATTTTTGGCATCCGAAATGAACTTGCACTCGGGTATCCGAAATGAACTTGCACTCGGGCATCCGAAACATTTTACGCTCGGGCATCCGAAATGAACTTGCACTCGGGTATAACGTTAATCTCCTGGTGCGTGGCCGACAATCAAGAAAACCACAATAGTGTGACGCACAAATGTTTGTCCGGAAAATTGCTCCTCCCAGGAAGTTGGGAAGCAGTTGTTCTTGTCATTGATGAGTGGAAATAGTTTCAATTACATCATATTTGGGATTCTAACCACAATAGTTGTTGGGAATTAAACGCATCAGTACTAACTTACTTAGTACTGCCAAGCTTACAGACAAGGAGTGTTGAAGATTACACTAGCAGTACTAACTAACTTAGTACTGCTAGTACATATAGTTTGTACTGCTTATAAGATGTGTACGCATTTTGTATTTATAGAATAGATATTGTGTATATCTTATACGAATAGTTTGATAGTTATCTTGTACAGGACTCCTTGTACTATAAAAGGAGGTCCTAGGTTAGATGTTCAACACGTATCTTTTGTTCAGCTTCAAGGTTGTAAACCCTAGTGATAGTTGAAATCACTCGTATTATAATTAACAATATTGGAGCTTTTGGTTATAACATTATTCATAACTTTTTTACTATTTCATTCATTCACTCACACATCAAGCATATTAATCTTCTAAAGTATCAAGTAGTAGATTCCGCATATTACTTGGTATATCCTCAAAGTATCTTCAACACAAGTCTCAAGTGTTTAGATCCTCACAATAGTCATTATAAAAGCGTTTCTAAGAATGGTCGCATGCGAAGTGCGTGGGACCTTCTATTCCTCCATCGTTTGCAGCTTATAAGATCCATTTTCATATGCTTCATTCACGATATGGACCCTCCCTATTAGGGCCCATCTTTCCTTGATTATATACTCTACTAGCTTTATTTTTCTATAAATAAAATCCCCCACTATGAAAGATATGGGCCTACCGCCCTTATGTTGCGGTAGTAATGCTCCACCTTTGTATTGTACCTTGCTTCTTGAATAACTGCAGAATCCATTCTTTCTTGCAATAAGTCTAAATTTAAATGTTGTTCTTCTTCGTTCCGAGTCTCATCAAGCATCATAGTACGATGTGTTGGCATTCCGATCTCTGCCGGTATGACCGCTTCACTTCCTTACGTGACACTGAAAGAGGTCTCTCCATTACTTGTTTTGAGGGAAGTCCAATGTACCCAGAGAACATTCAGCAACTCATCTACCCATCTGGTTCTTTCTCTTCCAAGACGAGTCTTGAGCCCTTCTATAAGACTATTGTTAGCTCTTTCTACTAAGCCTTTTGCTTGGGGGTGAGCTACTGCGGTGTTCATCTCCTTTATCTTTAATTTCTCACACCAACTTTGAACGGATCATTGACAAAATTAGTTCCATTATCCGTCACTATGATTCCCGGTAAACCGAACCTGCAAAGAGTGTTCTCCCACACAAATTTCTTTACATCCTTCCCGGTTGTCCTAGCAAGAGGTTTGGCTTCGATCCATTTAGTAAAATAATCAATAGCCACAATTATGAATTTTAGCTTTCCAGGTGCTTCTGTAAGAGGTCCTATGACATCCATTCCTCATTGGTAAAAGGACCAAGGTGCCATGATGAACGTCATGAATGTTTTGGGTAACTTGGGGACCGGAGCATGTACTTGGCAAGAATCGCACTTTTGAATTTTCTCCCTTGCGTCCCTGTGCATTGTCAACCAGTAATACCCTTGTCTCATTAACTTCACTACTACTGACCTTGGCCCAGAGTGCATACCGCATGCCCTTTCAAGAACCTCTCGGACTACATAATTGGCATGCAATAGGCCGACACACCGTAACATCATGCCCAAGTATGATTTTTAAAAGAACTCCCTCTTCTATAACATAGTGAGGAATTTTCATTCGAAGGTTCCTCGCTTCATTCGGATCTTCCGGCCAGATCCCTTCTTCGAGACACTTGACGATTGGTGTCATTCAGTAGTCTTCTTCCTCTTCGACAATGGCATTCATATCTTTCTTATCGGTCGAGGGTTTCTCCAAGACTTCTACCATGACTTCTTTGGCTTAATGGTTAAATGCTACTAAAGCAAACTTGCTTAATACATCGACCTTCTGATTTTGTGCCATGGGGATGTTTCGAATCTTAAACTTCTTGAAGTACGCTATATATTCCTAGGATTTTTTAAGTATTGAATCATGCTTTTCTTAGTAGCCTTGAATTCCCCATTGATTTGACTGCCTACAAGTTTGGAGTCGACCCGAACGTTCAAAACATTTATTCCCATCTTTGAGGCAATTCTTAACCCAGCTAAAAGTGCTTCATATTTGGCCTTGTTGTTTGTGTTGTCGTTAAGCGAGGGCATAAGTGTATTCTGCTTGTGAGGGTCCGATGAGTACCAAACTCGCCCGCACTTCTTCTTTGGATGCTCCGTCCGTGTACAGTATCCACTCGTCTTGCCCTACCAGATCATATATTTCCTTTCCTTTTTTCTTCAAAACCGATGGTTTCATCTCCACTGGTATTTTCTTTAAGAAATCCGCTAGGACATGTCCTTTGACGGCGTTCCTTGGTATATAGGTAATGTCATAGGCTCCTAGCTCAATGGCATATTTGGCTAGTTTACAAGATACTTCAGGATTTGCTTCACCGGCTGGTCAGTGATTACTTTTATCGGATGAGCTTCAAAGTATCTCCTCAACCTTCAAGACAAATGCAATAAGAACAGAGCCAACTTTTCAATTGGGTCATAGTTTCTTTCGACATCATGCAATGTTCTACTCACATAGTGTACTGACAGTTGTTTTCCATTCCTTTCCTTTAAGAGAACCGCACTTACGGCCTTCTCAGATTCCGCTAAGTACACATACAGAGTTTCCTTTGGCTTCTTATGTCCATCGGTACTCATCCTTATTTTCCTTTGTGATCTTCTTCAAGGCTTCGAAGAATGGTAAGGATCTATCGGCTGAACGGACCAAAAAACGATTCAGCCATGCCAGTTTTCCAATAAGGCTCTACATTTCCCCCCCAGAGGGTTTTCAGAGATTTCATTTCCGCTATGATCTTTATTTTCTTTGGATTTGCTCGTATTCATTCCGATGTTACCATATACCCTAGGAGCTTGCCTTCTTCCACGCCAAAAGAGAACTTCTTTGGATGTAACTTCATGTTGATCCTCCGAAGATTGTCAAACTTTTCCGTTATGTCTGCCATCATTTCCTTCTCTGACTTGCTTTTGATGACCATGTCATCCACATACGCCTCCAGATTCCTGCCTATCTGCGATTCGTAGGCCGATTCGACCAAACGTTGGTAAGTTACACCTGCGTTCTTCAAACCGAATGACATCTTGGTGTAGCAATATGTCCCTTGTTCCGTATAGATAACACTTTTCTCTTCGTCTTCTACGGCCATTTTCACTTGATGGTATCCCTTATACACATCCAAGAAACATTTGTACCTGAATCCCATGTCTGACTCGATCTTCCAGTATATCTCCGGTAGTGTATAATAATCCTTTGGGCACAAGGGATTGAGATTCTTGAAGTCTATGCACATTCTCCAGCTACCTTCACATTTTTTCACCAAAACAGGATTCGAGATCCACATTGGGTACCGAGCTGGCCTTAGAATTCCTACTTTCACCATTCGTCAACTTCCTTCATCACCACCTTTTTTTCTTGTGACAAAGTTCGCTTCTTCTGCGCAACGGGAGTATCTGAGACATTAACGTTGAGAGTATGTTGTATCAACCGCCTAGGTATCCCGGTCATATCCGACGGGTGCAATGCGAATATGTCCTTGTTCATTCTCAAAATTTCTATTAGATGTCTTCTACATTATCCGGAAAAACCTTTTTTGATTGTTACCCGTTGGTCTGGAAACCCCGAGTTTACTAGAATTTCTTCCGTCGAACCAACCTTCTCTTGATCCTTTGAGCTAATAGTCTTTGGTTCCCGTTCCTCGCTGGTTTCCTCTTCTTGAATCATTTGCTTTTCTTCCAACCATCGACATTCCAAGATTGCCAAGGGCCGAGTAGTGAGGGTGGCTATCCCTCTCGAAGTTGGGACCTTCATCATCGAGTGGATTTTCGAGGGGATAGCTATGAGATCTTTCAACCCCGATCTTCTCAAGATGATGTTGTAAGGTGACGAGGATCTAATGACTGAGAAATTCATTGTGATTCTTCGGAACTGACCATGATCGCCAAAGCAAACGTCCAGTTCTATCTTACCCAATGGTCCTATTAGGGAATATGTCATCCATTAGTAACCAAGTTTCATATGTGTTCCAATTAGATACCTCAAACTTTATAGTAATCAAAAAAACCATCAAAGTTTCAAAACTGTTCCATTCTTATGTATTTTTCTAAAATTAGTATGCTTAAAGTATCCATATATGTATTAACATGTTTTACATTAATTTTAAACACCCACCTCCTGGATTTAAGTAACTCCAACCAACTTTATGTACAACCCGTTAATGCACGACTAAACATAAACAATAACCACAAAATAATAACCAAGTTTGAGAACTGTTCCATTCATGTCACTCTAACAAAAACTTACATAAGAATGGAACAGTTTTGAAACTTTGATGGTTTTTATGATTGATATAAAGTTTGAGGTACTAAACTGGAACAAATCCCAAACTTGGTTACTATTTGATGATTTTCACCCATTTTATTACTTCCCCAAAAAAACCTACCAGCGGAGAGTTACTTTCCCTCAATCTTGCTCTAATAGATGAGTTGAGATTTTTTAAGACAATGCTCGTACATCACTTCGACTGACACTCCTTCGTCAACGTAAATTCTAAGTAACCTTCGACATCTGCTTCTACAATAAGCGGCACACATCATTTGTCGGTATAAGAGGGAAGGTTATGGGTACCTTCATCCAATCTTCTTCCGGCATTCTTTCTCTTTCGGCTATCTGTATAACTACCAATCACATTTATCACTTTCACCTTTCCCGCATTATTTCCTCTGGCTGATCTCGCCCTCGTTTAACATTCTTCAAAAGACGGTCCAACTTTCCGGACTCCAAAGCCATCTCTAATTGCCTCCTCAGCTGGTTACAATCATTCGTGAAGTGTCCTTTTTCCACGTTGTTAATACAAATAAGTCGTAAAAACGTTTATTTATATTTTATGATCTTTTAATGTTTTGTCGATAACAAACGCAAATCATTTTAACTAAACAAATAAAATACATAAATGGTTTGAGCCAATAGTTTACTAACATACTTATATTTTCATATAAATCACTAAACAAGTAATAGTGCTTTCTGTGATTTAGTAATGCATATGTACAACAACTAGTGTTTACATATTGGGTAAATATATACATACTTAGTATATATTATAATGGGTAATAGAATGGGTAGAAGTTTAAGTATTTGACCCATTGACTAAATACATTGAATGTAGTTGGGTAAAATCCAAAGTCCATGACCCATACCCATGGAGCATAGACCATAACCCATAACCCATTGCATGACATCATGCATAAGTCATAATGGGTATTATCCATGACCCATGGAGCTAACCCATGACCCATTGACTAGATGCATTGAATCTTCTAGATACATTGTATCTACTTGGATACCTATGGTCCAAAGCCTAGGACCCATGACCCATAACCCATGACCCAAAACCCATGGGTAAAGAGGAGCATCTCACGGATCCCTCTGATTACACTAGACGGATCCTCAAGGGATCCGTGGGATCCGTGGAACAAAAGCATGTTTTTGTCTATAAATAGTGAGCCATTTCTTCATTGCAAGTTGCCATTTCTACACATACTTTCTCCTAGTATTGTAAACTCTCTAACCTCAGATCCAAAGGATCTTTCTATGTAGTTTGTGTTTGTTTTTGTGTGATTCTCTAGGTTCCTCTTAAAGGCGAGATCACCACCTCTTGAAGTCGAGCGAGCTCAAGTCCATGAGTTACCATGCTTCGTCATCATCAAGACTACTGAGGTTCTCTTGTTGATAGTTCTTTCTTCCTCCCTAGAAGTGTTGTATCTAAGACATTAGTGAAGGATGCCAAAAGGGTCAAGACAAAGGCATTAGTGAAAGGTGTCGAACATCCGCGTAAAAGGCGTTAGTGAAGAATGCCAAAAAGGGTCAAGATAAAGGCATTAGTGAAAGGTGCCGAACGTCCGTGTCAAAGGCATTAGTGAAGGATGCCAAAAGAGTCAAGTCGAAGGTATTAGTGAAAGGTGCCAAAAGATCATGTCAAAGGCATTAGTGAAAGATGCCAAGGGTGTATAATCGATATGGTGCATCGATGTACAAATAGAGATAGGTTGAGTCCAAGGATATTGATATCCTTGATGATGTTGTTATAAGGA
The DNA here is from genome assembly GCA_910596185.1 of Chrysanthemum makinoi. Classification (NCBI taxonomy): domain Eukaryota; kingdom Viridiplantae; phylum Streptophyta; class Magnoliopsida; order Asterales; family Asteraceae; genus Chrysanthemum; species Chrysanthemum makinoi. The sequence continues at coordinate 185,669,257 of OU343219.1, read as the reverse complement.
CTGGGTCTCCTTTGGGATAGGTGTTGTGTAGTGTTGGGTATTAATTCCTCCTTAGTAATGGAACTCGGTATCTAGCCTTGTACCGAATAAAGTGTAGGCGACGTTGTGATAGGTTTGGTTCTACCTCGTGGAAGAACCCGGTGTCTAGCCTAGAAACGGAAAAAGAGTAGGCGACGTTGTGAAGGCTTCTCCGCCCAAAGGAGTTGTGTCGTGTAGTGCTAATGAACTCTCGAGTAGGTGACTCGGGGAGTGGAGTAGGACAAGGAAGGTGTTCTTGTAGCCGAACCACTATAAACACTTGTGTCGTGGTTTTGTGTTTCTTAATCTTTACCTTTGCATTACATATTTACATATCTATCTATCAACATCTAACAAACACATCTTAATAGATTGACATAAGTCGATCTAAATATTTAAAAATGAAGTTTTAATTCAACCCCTCTTCTAGTTTTCCACAATTGGTATCAGAGCTTCGTTACCAAGTTTCTTAAGAGTATATTGTACTTTTAAAACTTGATACGATCTATGTATGATTGAAAACTACAAGGAAGAAAATTCCATAAAAACAAAATGTCACGTTTTAAAATCATCATATTTTATAATGTTGGATAATGATAGATCTTTCTAATATTTTCTTTGTTGAGAATTCTCCGTACTAGGATTTGGGCATCCTAAGAAGATCATGAATAATTTCTCTCTAGTACTTCTTTCCTTAAAAAGAATATTTAGCAAAGGTATGATCTTTAATAAATTACAAATAAAATTTTCTTTTGTATATTTTCTAGATGAATCAATAATGTCATCTTTTTGTTTAATCATGATTAAATTTTAGTAGTATCATTACGCTCTCTTAAAAATCACTAAAGTAGTTATCTATATTGAACTCGTCATCAAGAATTGTATTCTTCGTTGATCTCTATAGACAAAACTACAAACTAGTGATAATGATATCTCGGCTATTCGAGAGCCTTGATCATCACTCCTCACATAAGGATTATTGACATTTCATCTATGTCAATAAGTATCCATGTGAGATTTCTCATATTGTCATAAAATGGGATTTTATCATAATCTTTAAAAACTTCCCAATGAATTATGATTTATTCATAAAAAGGGAACCTTATCAAATAGGACTAGTATAACACGTTAAAACCCCAAACCATAAGATATAGAGCATAAACATCAACCCTAGGTAAAAATTAGAACTCCCAAACCAAAATTATCAAGGATCACTTAAGCTGTCAAATTGCTGATATGTCGGATCCCCGTGCTTGAACTAGCCGGATCCCTCATACAAGGGATCCGTGGGATCCGTGCAACAGAAGACAGAATAAGAAAGAAATGATCACTGTAGAAGTTCCACTCCTCACTTTACTCTATTAAGACTCGCAAACATAAAACCTACTTACTGTTCACAGGAGAAAATTGATCATCTTCTTCAAGGAAACAATCTCTTGTGTAAGTATAATCTTCACTACATTGTTATTTCCATTCCTTGATTCCTAGGATTACAATTTTCATCTTTAGAAATTGAGCTTAAATGGGTTTGTCACAATTTGTTACCACATTGTTTTCTAAGATAATCTAAATCAAAGAATCAACATTGTTAATACAAATTAAACTCATTTTTTGAATTCAATGAAGACGTTTTGAGCAAAATTGTCATTAATCCCATTAGGTTACTATTCACACAATTAACACCACATTGTGGTTTTGATGTTTAGGACCAATCATGCCTAGCAACCGTCAACAATATTACCATGACACCGCTCACTACATTCCTATGTATCATCGTAAGGAAGGCCTAAGCCCGGATGATCGAAAAGCCTTCAAGATGTTGGAAAAGAGACTCTTCCACGGGCCGAAGTGGTTGAACCATCATTCCTCAACAACACCAACATTCGCCAAGTCTTTGGAGGAATTAACTTTGATTGTCTCTTGGACATTAATGAGCAAATTTTTCCGGTGTTTGTACTTGAGTTTTACAAGACAATGAGAATCATTCGAATGAAGACGGACCATTTCGATAGCCTTCATCATCAATGAGCACGAGTTCACCTTCACTCTTGTAGAGCTTGCAAGGATACTCTGTATCCCATGTCAAAGAGTATGTATGTACTCTAACGAATGGTCGTTGGCGGAGCTACATGACATGGTGGATCATCATGAAGTATACTTCACAGTCATCCCGGAAGCAACCACGGTAAGGGATACCATCTTCATGGAAAGAGCATCTCCATCAAGAGTCACGAGAAACTCCAAGGTGATCTATAGGGATCCATTTCAAATGGAGCTTTCAGAAATGTTCCCATTGTGTAAGAAATGGGAACTCGTAAGGGGAGAACGTGCTTTACTTGGGAGGAAACAAAGATCATCCCAATGCTTGCCTAAGCTTCATGATTTATTGCCTTGTAACCGGCATTCACTTCAACCTCGCCTATTACATGGTAAAAATAATGGCAAGTGTGAAAAGCATGGACAAGATGGTACTCCCTTATGCAATGCTCCTGACTCATCTAGCAACCTTCGTCTTTGCTCTAGATCCTTCTCCTTATTCCTATGACCACATTTTTTGCAACAAGGTCATGGTGCCTCTATCCGATGGAAAGACTACAAGGATCATGGTGGATGGCAAGAGACCTCACCCACCAACGGACTCATCAGATGAAAGAGAGAGACAAAGAGAAGGAGAAGGAAGTAGCAACCCCCTTGGCAACACTGATCTCGACCCCTTAGCATACATCAATCAACTGTCGGATATCCCAAGCCCTTCACAAGAGTGGGAACAAACTAGGGACATATTCAAATGTTTTGCTAACTTCTTGATGAAGAAGAATAAGTAGAGATGGAGGGGTGAAGAGTGAAGGGGATAGAGATGGAGATGAAGATGGAGGTGAATTGGGAGGATGAGTGGATGGAAGGTAAGGTCATAGACATTAATTTATGAACAATTTATGAAACAATGGTCTGTAAACAATCTAAACAATATTTATGTAGATTAGGATGTAGCTTGTAGATGTTGGCATGATTTGGAATAAGACACTCTAACTTAGGAACTAGGAAAATGAGAATTTTACGACAACTTGATCTCATTCAAGTAGTCGATGTCACTCATTTTTAATTACATTTTAGTCATCCCCACTTATTATGTGTTATATTTGTTTTTTGCATATGTTTACTGAATGTAGAAATGATTAGGATGAGCATTTGCTAAGAGTGCAAAAACTGCACATTTGCTGAGAAGCTACTGGTCAGCAGTAGCCGGATCCCTGGGCTATAACTAGCCGGATCCTTCAAATGAGGGAACCATGGGATCCGGGCAAACAGACATGCTATGCAGACCTCCACACATTAAACCAGCCCACTAGACCACTTCACACTAGCTAAACATAATGTCTTAGGACCACTTAAGTCTTTCTCGAGCCTAGTAAGTTTCACACTCACTCATAGCTCATTTAGGATCACATTCAAAGTGCTTTTGATTTATCAAGTCACCAAAACTCACCATATTTCCACTCCAATGCTCACATATTGTTCCTCACATCTCAAAACACTTAGCTTGATATTTCTCTCAATTTTAGCAAATTAATTTTAGTCACCCTTACCTTAAAATAGGTTTAAAACTAGATTATCACTTCTTTTTATTTTTTAGGAAATTTTCAAATTTCTCTTAAGCCACCATCTGATCTCTAGGATCAATCGCCATCATTTGTCATTCTCAAATCAATGAGTATCATCCTTAAACACTTAGTTGCACTCTCAAAAAATCCACTTTCCTACCAAATACCATCATTAAGTATCCTCACTCCTTATGGTTGGACATTTAAGTCACCTATCACTTAAGACAACTAAGGAAAGTCAAGCCTTCAAGGTTTATAGGTACTAGGCCTTAAAAGAGCATAATCACTTCACTATTTTTCTGTCTGACAGACGGATCCCTGGTTTATAACCAAACGGATCCCTAGTGAGAAGGAACCATGGGATCCATGTCTACAAAAAGCTTGTGATCAGCTTTTCTTCCAAACTTAAACCCTCTTGGTAATCTAAACACTTTTGCTTACCATTTAATGATTCCCTAGAGTAGAACAACACCATAGTTGACCTTGGTGCATGCCAAATCTTCTTAGTGGTCATGAATTTAATTCATTAACTCAAATTCATCCTTTATTAACCAAACACTCTTAAGAGCTTAAGTTACCATTCTTACCACAATCCTAAAATCGAGTAAAGACCTCTACTACACCCTCTTTTTCACTATGACTAAAGCATCTAGCAAGAACTCTACAACCAAAGGTTCATCCAAAAAAAATACTCATATGGTCCATGAGATGTCATCCACCGAGTCATCATCCGTAAGAAGTCCAAATGCTAGAATCCCACCTCAACAATCTCAATCAACTATAGCTAAAAGAACCGGGAGAATTAGCATTAGACCTTTCGAGTGGGAAAAGGCTTCATCAAGCTCTAAACAAAACGCACCTAGTTCTAGTAAAACACCCAAGCCTTCCTTTCTAGAACCTAGACTACATTCCTTACCAAACTCTTTCCCATCCAAATCTCTACTCATTAGAGCACTCACCACCAAGGACTTCCCACTCACCAACCTTCTCGTTAAATAGGGAACCACCTACATCACCAAATAGTCCACCTTTGGACACAAGGAATCACCAAAAATCTAACCATATAGAGGACTTTACATTACCACCACCAACTCATACATCATCACCTTCATTCTTAGTGGAACCACATCCTACATTGCTCAACTCACCTCCACCATCCTTTGTGGAGCATCCTCAAAACATCCAACCTCCTTCGGTTCCTAGTCTTGACAATAATTGCTCTAATTGTCAAATCACCCAAGGACTTGTTCAAGAAGTACGAAATGAGTTGCATTTCATATTTAATCATCTCCTTGAACGATTGGACCAAATCAACAAGTCTACTCATCCTTAGATTCAAGCACTTTGATGCTTCTTAGGTTTCCGTTACTTATTAGAATTGGTAGAAAATGTATTACATGTTTAAATCATTCTCTTAGTTTTAGAGATATGTAGATCATCTCTCGTATTTTTATTGAATGAAATTACATGTTTTATGTCATATTGTTTTGAGAATATGTTTGGTGCCTTGATACATATCTCATTTTTATGTTAACATCACTTGTTGCATCACCATTGTTGTCTTATGCTTACAGACAGACGGATCCCTTAAAAGAGGGAACCGTGGGATCCGTGCAACAGAAGACTTGTTTATTACTAACTTAAGTCTTATTTGCAGGAAATTATGCATTAAATACGTGTTTTCTAACCTTTGTTTTGTAGATTTTCAATATACACATGAAGACTTTGACACCCTTAGCCAGGGGGAGTTTCTTGTCAAAGCACAACATAGGATTACATTACATGACGTCCTCCTTGCAAAGTTGCAATCATCGAGGGGGAGCATATTCGTCACAAAGACGAAACCATTTGAAAACATAGTTGCAATGCACTAGTTTAGTATTTATTCTTACTTGACGCCCTCACAAAGGGATGGACTCGTCAAGGGGGAGCTAAGTCGAGAATACTTCTCCTCACTTACTCTCTATTTTTCTTTTTTTTTTCTTCTCGTGTTTTTCTTAAAACAATGTGTTAGTTTCTTTTCGACGCTCTTTTTGTTTCAACAAAAAGGGGGAGAAGAGAGTAAAAACTCCAATTCAAACTTTTACGAATTTTAGTTTTTCCTTAAAATAATCTTATGTTTTGTCATCAACAAAAAGGGAGAGATTGTTAATACAAATAAGCCGTAAAAACGTTTATTTATATTTTACGATCTTTTAATGTTTTGTCGATAACAAACGTAAAATCATTTTAACGAAACAAATAAAATACATAAATGGTTTGAGCCAATAGTTTACTAACATACTTATATTTTCATATAAATCACCAAACAAGTAATAGTGCTTTCATGATTTAGTAATGCATATCTACAACAACTAGTGTTTACATATTGGGTAAATATATACATACTTAGTATATATTATAATGGGTAATAGAATGGGTAGAAGTTTAAGTATTTGACCCATTGACTAAATATATTGAATGTAGTTGGGTAAAATCCAAAGTCTATGACCCATACCCATGGAGCATAGTCCATAACCCATAACCCATTGCATGACATCATGCATAAGTCATAATGGGTATTATCCATGACCCATAGAGCTAACCATGACCCATTGACTAGATGCATTGCATCTTCTAGATACATTGTATCTACTTGGATACCTATGGTCCAAAGCCTAGGACCCATGACCCATAACCCATGACCCAAAACCCATGGGTAAAGAGGAGCGCCTCACGGATCCTCTCGATTACTCTAGACGGATCCTCAAGCAAGGGATCCGTGGGATCCGTGGAACAGAGCATTTTTTTTCTATAAATAGTGAGCCTTTTCTTCATTGCAAGTTGCCACTTCTAGACATACTTTCTCCTAGTATTGTAAACTCTCTAACCTTAGATCCAAAGGATCTTTCTATGTAGTTTGTGTTTGTTTTTGTGTGATTCTCTAGTTTCCTCTTAAAGACGAGATCACCACCTCTTGAAGTCGAGCAAGCTCAAGTCCATGAGTTGCCATGCTTCGTCATCATCAAGACTACTGAGGTTCTCTTGTTGATAGTTCTTTCTTCCTCCCTAGAAGTGTTGTATCTAAGGCATTAGTGAAGGATGCCAAAAAGGGTCAAGATGAAGGTATTAGTGAAAAGTGCCGAACGTCCGCGTAAAAGGCATTAGTGAAGAATGCCAAAAAGGGTCAAGATGAAGGCATTAGTGAAAGGTGCCGAACGTCCGTGTCAAAGGCATTAGTGAAGGATGCCAAAAGAGTCAAGTCGAAGGCATCAGTGAAAGGTGCCAAAAGATCATGTCAAATGCGTTAGTGAAAGATGTCAAGGGTGTACAATCGATATGGTGCATTGATGTACAAATAGAGATAGGTTGAGTCCAAGGATATTGATATCCTTGATGATATTGTTATAAGGAGTGGGTCTCCTTTGGGATAGGTGTTGTGTAGTGTTGGGTAGTAATTCCTCCTTAGTAATGGAACTCGGTATCTAGCCTTGTACCGAATAAAGTGTAGGCGACGTTGTGATAGGTTTGGTTATACCTCGTGGAAGAACCCGGTGTCTAGCCTAGAACCGGAAAAAGAGTAGGCGACGTTGTGAAGGTTTCTCCGCCATAAGGAGTTGTGTCGTGTAGTGCTAATGAACTCTCGAGTAGGTGACTCGGGGAGTGGAGTAGGGAAAGGAAGGTGTCCTTGTAGCCGAACCACTATAAACACTCGTGTCGTGGTTTTGTGTTTCTTACTCTTTACCATTGCATTACATATTTACATATCTATCTATCTATCAACATCCAACAAACACATCTTAATAGATTGACATAAGTCGATCTAAATATTTTAAAAAGAAGTTTTAATTGGTAAAACTATTCAACCCCCTTCTAGTTTTCCACACACGTGATAATCGCAATACTTATCCGCATTTTATTTACTAGGCTTCCCCACTAAAAAAGGAGGAGGAGGAAGGTTCAGCTGATGTTTTGTTGCTAATATCTCTTTCGAGGGCTTAGTTAATTCCGCAAGGGCTAAATTATTATGGTCATACTTGTCATTCCGACGATAATCATTGCGGAAATTATTACGGTGATAGTTTTCTTTTCGGGGTGCCACGTACGGTGAATAGGAATCTTTATGCCGGAAGTCATTTCGGCGATCACCTCTTCTTCTATATGCATAAGTTCCACGATTTGGCCTGTCAATTCTTGGTACAAAATTGCTTTTCCGATGAGATACCTCGCCCTTCGGTAATTACTTACTTTTGTATGCCTCCTCGGATCTCAAAAAGTCGTCCACCCTTATCATCATTTCTTTTACTGTTTTCGGGACTTAATCAGAGAATCTCTTAGCCAGCTCGGGACACTTATGCGCATTCATGAAAGTTGATATACGCATGAGCTCCGGTACTCCCGGAATCCAAATGGCCTCATCTATCCACCTTTCTTTTAAAATCCGAAAGGGTTTCATTTGCCTTTCGAGAGATCCTAGTTATTTCCGTAGGATCCTTGATGCTTTTCTGCCGAAGGTCAAACCTTGTTACAAACTGTCCCAAAGGTCCCCCCAACTGTCGATACTTCCGGGCTCTAAACGGCGGAACCACCCCTGAGCTGCTCCATCCAATGTCTGCTGGAACATCCTGCACCATACTGGAATTTTCCATTCTCCTTGATTTGCAGCTCCAGCGAATCGGTTAAGGTGGCCATCCGGATCGTTCAACCCATCGTATAATTTTAAGTTAGCTGGCATGGTATGTTTTGGTTCGGAGAACTCCACTATTCTTCTTGTAAACAGGGACCTCGCCACCTCTTTAAAGGGTTTTTGCAAATCGTCGTTCGGTTCCCCTCCGGCTTTCTTGTCTTTCGTCTTCGCTTCCTCTTCATCTTCAAAGTCGAACCATATTTGTTTAAACGCATTTGCCTCCTTAAAGCTGTATTCTTTTATTAAGGCTTCCAATGATGATACTTGGGCTTGGATCTGTTCTTGAAGACTGGGCGAGTCATTATCGTTAACTCCGCTTCTTCCGGCTTGGTCCAGCAGGGTTTCAAGCAAGCCTTGCGGAGTTTCTAGCGGACATGTCATTCTATTTCTCCAGTAGACTGAATAACCGGTCCCACGGATGACGCCAATTTGTTGAAGTAAAATCCTGCTGCCCGGTACTATCTTGTGTGAGGCTCTTATAGAGAGACACGTGTTAGCCTCACCCCGGGTGTTATCCCGAGACCAAACTCCAAAGATGATAATAAGTATTTCGTGTGATTCCAGAGGGAACAACAATTGTTAGGTCACTAGATTTACAACACAAGCTTAATAGAAAGAGATAGATAGGAGAAGAGAGGCGGTTGAACACTATCCAAACACACACACACAAACAATAATAAACGGTTAGGCGTAGGTATGTGAAAGAGAGAATAAAATGAACAACCAACCTTCAAATGAAGGTTTACAAGAGGTATTTATAGGAGGAAGCTAGGGCAACACTCCTAGTTCCCATCCTTTCCTTAATGGACATGGGCCTAAGCTCATGGGCCTTCTACATAAGCTTAAGGCTAATAACAAACATAAAGGCCATAGTTAAGCTACCTATTACATATTAATTACTAACACTTGATTATGGTTTAGGAGTGATTCCAACAATCTCCCCTCAAGTGTTGGTGATGAAAAATGGTGAAGGCGTTGATGTAATAGTAGCTTTGACGCCTTCGACATTCTTCTTCTTGTGAGAAGAATTTCCATGATTCGAACCATCTCCCCAGTGTAGCGAGATAGTTTTCTTTGAACAGCTATGCTTTGACGTCATCTTTAACTTTGTTCTTTGATCATTGTTCTTTGTGATGAAAGTGATAGGATGTTGTTATCAAAGATCAAGTCCGCTTCTCAGTCTCCGCTTCACCGCCGCTTGTTCTTCCACGCCTTTCTCCAACATGCTCACACACTCTTTAACGTTAGACTACTGGTATCGATGAAGTTCTTTAAGTCTTTAACTTTGTAGATTCTTTGATTTGATGAAGAATCATTCGACTTTATGTTGCTTTAAGATAGAACTTCTTTGATGATGTTGTTGGTGTGAACAAGTGGAGAATCAGATGATCATTCCGCCCGAGCTTCCATAAGAAGTAAACATTAAAACGGTTAGTAATAAGCGGATTCCAGCACTTACAAGTTTGAACTTCGAGAGTGTTGACAACATAGTGTGAAAACACAACTCTAATTCTCACAAAGGCCGTTCCTCTCGATCGAGTCCCACAAGTGAGATAACACGATGTAAAATCAAGTACACCTACGATTCGTGATGAGTCACGAGGTACACCAAGCATCACCTCACGATCGTAGACCGTTTGAGACCACTAAGCGCAATCCATGGGGAGTTGCCGGCGACCTCGCTGTCGTGGCCGCTTGATGTTGCCCCGGCAGTGAGTTTCCATTCAATCACCGAGGATCACAAATGTGAACCTCTCATAAATGTTCTCGACAGATTGCTAAGATCCGTGAAGGACTCGATAATGTACCATCGAAATTCTTATTGTTGAATGTCAAGTGATGAAATGTCAAGTGTACCTAAGAGATCTTTTGATGAATCTCGTGGCTCTAGACTCAATAGTATGTTTTGGTTTTCCTGGCGAAAGGAGACTAGGGAGAGCGTCTCCTTCTTCAATACCAGCAATCTCTAAGAGAAAGCCGATAGTTTACGTAGGGTTCCCTGTGAGAATGAAACAAGCTTCTGTTGAGAGAAACTTGAGTGGTTAAGATGGTTTAGTGCATGCGTCACTGGGTCCATGACGACTTTTAATCTTCAATACCGGTGTCATCTAGTGACAACCAGTAGCATATGAATTGAACCCGATGTCTGCCCTAAGTTGAATAATCTGGAGGGCTATTTCTTTTCACCCTTTTCTTTGAATTTCTTTTTAATTCTTCAACTCCTTCTTTCTCTGATTCTCATTTTCTCCTTTTTATAATCATACCTAAGGACTTCTAAATTCTAACTATTTGTGGTGTCATTGGGTAGATCCCTCGCCTCAAGTGATCATAGGACGGTTATTCCTAACCTTAGTCACCTTATAACCCCATGACTAACCTATGTTGCCATAAAACCATTTTGAAGAAAATCTCTCAAAGGGTTTGTGAATGACAACCATGTTTGAACCACTATGAGAGTTTTATCTTTTAGCGTAAATACTCCCCCTCCACATGTGCTTTAGAGTTTTGAAGGAAATCGCAGAAAGTGAGGAAAGCGCGACTTTTGAATTGATCGACTCAAGATAGACATTCCTCCGCGAGACAGTTACGTGGCATAGTTAAAGAGTTGCATTGTCAGCTTTTAGGTGACAACTAGCTCTAATAACTATCTTGAAGGTGTGGACAACCCCGAAAGGTTGTCAAACCTATCAAGGTTCATGTCTACCAAGAATTTGTCGAATGGTACATTCTACTCGCATAAAGTCCTTTAAGAGACACGCTTACGTCACTAGTGAACTAGCTTGAAATTATTACCCGTCCACAAGTCTTTTCGAAGTTACTAAGTCTTTTAAGATCTCGTCAATTCATGGGTTAAAGTCTTTTCACACGAGAGTTCATATAGCAAAACACAACATATTTCTTATCACGTATTTTCTCCCCCTAAAAAATGGCATATAAAATGTTATTTTTGAAAAGTTGAGAATAAATATGACCATTTCGAGTTTTGCGGGAAGAATGACCACTGTGAACAATTTGTGAACAAAGTTTTAAGTCAAGTACTCCCCTCAACAAGTGATATAAACGGTTGAGGTTTTGAAAATCATAAGGGAAAGTACTTGTTCTTTTGAGCAAAACCTTGAAAAGTGAAAGGTTTGATAGGTTTTACTCAAAAGTAAGAAGCTTTCGCTCCTTTTCTAAGGATTGTGGCACTGCGCACTACGTGGTCCTTTATTTACAAGTACGGGTTGTACAATCGTATATGTGCACAAGCCATTGACAGATAATCAAACAAGCAAAATCACAATCAAGAGAATACACAATGATTACAGACGATCGTACTACTTCTCGAGGACGTTGGAAAGTCGAATCGAAAGTTTGGTCATCCTCCCACATAGCTCTCCAACCGCTTGATCCGATAACGATGAATCAAACATTCATCAATCCTAGTGATTAATCAACGAACATCCTTGCGATCCTTTGAATTCCATCTCTTCGTCTGAATTATACCCAACTCAATGTCCTTCAATCGATATGACAATCCATATCGAACCATCTCCAAGGTGGCGTCTTAGATCTTAGTGAATTTCATCGAAAGCCATGAAGCAAGTATGATGATTTTCACTTTGGTAGACAAACCCAAACTTGTGTTTATGAACGATTTTGTAATGAGGTTCTTGATTGATTCCGATGAAGTGTAGAATATAGGTAAGATTCGACCCCGAGGTGAAGAACTTCAATACACTCTTTGATTTGAAGCGTATGAAAACAAGGAGTGCAGTAATGTACTTGATCTAAATTTCGGTTGAGGTTCTCGTTAGGCTCGGTATGTCGTGATCCTCACCACCAGTGTATGTAAAGTGATCAACGGTTTTCTCCATTGGTGGTTTGGTTTCTGAATCCCTTGGTTGATCAGATGGTGGTGGCTGTGTAGCTTGTTGTGTAGTGGTGATAACCTCCTTAACCATTTATCGAATCATTGGATGGAGTTGCCTTCTTAACAGATTTTGTTGTTGACATAGGTGTTTCTTATGTTCATGGAGGTGATGATTGAGATGATGATTTGGGTTTGGTGGAAGTGTCAAGAGGTGTTACAGAAGACTTTTGAGGTTTGTGTATAGGATTGTCAACTATGTAGTTGTCTGGTTCCTTCTTTAACTTTTCCTCCTCTAGCAGCTTCTTTTTGCCTCTTTTCGAATCATTTCCTCTTCACCACCAAATTATCATCGTGAATCTTTCATCCTTATCATGATCGTAATCTCCTTCGTCATATATTTCCACATCTTCACCATGCTTTTCTTCTTGCGGTTGTATAAGTTGTTGTTGTGGTTGCTTCATTTCAACAGTTGTAGAGACGGTGACACCCTGATCCTTACCGGGTTGATTAACCGGATCGGATGGGGTAAGAAATGTTTACAATGGATCTTCCATAAGTGGAGGAATACTGCTTGACCCTCCCGCCCTAACCGGGTTGATTAATCAGAAGGTTGAAGCATGGAATTCCATCCATTTCTCGCTTTAATGTCTTACCTAAATTGTATTACCTCATCTATTGAATCATACTCATCATCAGGATGACTTTGTGAACATGAATATGAATGGATGTAGCAGAAGGATGTCCACAAAGAATCTGCAAGATGATTATGAGCATATGAAGTAGTTGAAGATGACACGGAGATAGTTCTTGCCAATTGTTTTGTCGTATCCAAATTTGGAATGTGTTTGCCATCGAGAGCTCAGTGGGGCATTGATGTTTGCTTGATTTGCACCATTTCATGATCACGAAAGTCATTATACAAAGAGACAGACATATGGAAACACAATGTGTTTGTATTAGTCTGATTTATTATCTAATTACTTGTATGATGGTAACATGTTTATGTTAGTTACAAGTCCTAAGTCACATTAGTCCAAATGTATGAAGTTGATGTGATAAGTTACGTGAACATGTTAATTTTGAAATTTCAAAGAGCAATAATTCACTTAACACACAACATATTAACTTTTGTAAGCTTATATGAAACATCAGATATTTGTGACCTATGCTTAACATTTAACAAGTAACATATGCGTAACGGGCCAAAAAGTAGTGAACAATGGGTTATGAGTAACAAGGATCCTTATGCGTAAGAAAGGAGCTTATGCGTAGGAGTAAGCTAAAGCGTAAGACCAAGATTAGGCGTAAGAGTTTACGCTGCAAGACAAGTTCAAAGGCTTTAAGCTTACGCGTAGGAAAAGCTAGATGTTACGCTGCATGTTTACTCGTAGAGCAAAGCTTATGCGTAACAAGCCTTGTTTACTAATATCTTTCCAAGATACACGTAATCCATCAGAGACCCCTTATGCGTAAGAGCTACGCAGAAGATTACTCTTAGCGTGACCTTTACGCATAAAGTATTCCTTATGCGTAACGGTTTGAACACCTAAAGATTCTGACATTACGAATAATTAACCTGTTAAATATAAACATGAAAACTTGATTGCAGTTAACTCCAAACATCTTTTAGATCACAAAATAAGCATAAGAACATATCGTATACACATGTAAAGACTTAGGAGTAAAATTACTTAAACCCTAAACCCTTAATCTACGTGTAAGGGATATAGCTACACAAATCAAACAAGAATGTTTCTCGAGTGTCCTAGATGTCATATGAGTGCAATGGAACAAGATTTAACACATTTCCACCACAAAATCAAAAGATTTATGGGATATTAACCCTAAAAAACCTAAAACTTAAGTTCATACAGTTTAGATGTTTCCGGGCTAATTTAAAGGTTCAAAAACATGCATATAAACTTATTCTAACACTTTCTTGACTAACTAATAACATATCACGAAAAGAAAACCCTAGATGAGCGCAAGAACCCTAGAATTCAAATTAATGAAATTTAAGATTCAAGATGGTTTTGGACGATTGAAACAAGTTTAATAGACACTAAGAAAGGTTTTAACACAACTCATTTCAATCCAAACACTGTTATGCATAAACACCCATTCGCTTGAGTGAACAATTTTCCAAAATCAGTAGTTTTAACCGTTGATTTGAAAGAATTTTAGAAATCCTTGTTTATCATCTTGATTAAAAACAGTTTAGAACTTATAGATTATGAAAAACTTGAACGGATTTAGAAGATTTGATTTGGGCCGTTTGATCTTGGTGGTTTAGGAGTAAATGAATTAATTTGCCAAGTTGACACATTCAGTCCCTCAACCTTAAAGAGGTTCCAACCAAGATCCTTTAACTTCCGTTTAGGTAAGACAAAACATTTGTAAGGCAAGAAAATTCACGATACTCCCCTAATTTTGAAATAATGAAATGGTTAAAACATTTGAGTCCGAGGAGAGTATATGACAAGAAACGTATCCACCATTTTAGAAGAAACAACATAATTTTGAAAACATGGAAGTACAAGATTTTATGAAACCGAAAAGATATTTACTTTTCCCCTCAACACTTGTTCGAAAATAGTGAAAGATTTGATAGAACAAAGTGTTGATCAAGATTTGTACTTGCGATGTTTGAAAGAATTTAGATAGAAGAATGTTTTTGAGATTTTCTCGATTTTATATTTTTGTATTTTGTTTTTGAAAAATATTTACAAAAGAGGTTTTGTATTTTGTATTTTGTTTTTATATTTTATATTTTGTTTTATATTTTTGAGAATTTAGATAAAAGAGGTTTTGGTGTTTGACGTTTTAAGACTATTTTAGGAGGTCATCCAATTCTTCTTGAGTCAAACACTCATACCAATCCGTGGACCAACTCATTAAACCTAGCGAGAGGCAAGGCTTTGGTGAGAAGATCTGCCAATTGGTATTCTGACCTAAGTATAATTCAATGTACACTGCTCCATGTGGTCCTTGATGAAATGATAGCGGATCGATGTGCTTTGATTTCGAAAATAACCGAGTTGCACGAGATCGCAATGGCACTCCGATTGTCGCAGTACATCGGGATTCTTTCAAACACGTAACCATAGTCTTTGAGTTGTGTTCGATCCGGATGACTTGAGCACAACACGCCGACATGGCTACATATCTCGCCTTGGTTGAGGACGATGTACAATCCTGCTTCTTCGATTGCCATGACACCGCTTATCACCAAGAAATTGTAAAGTCTCTCAAGTACTTTTCCGTGAGTCTAAGCATCTGCGTGTCAGCCTGAAAAAGCGATTAGTTCAAAACCGTAATCCTTGGATACCGATCCCCAAGTTAATGGTTCCCTTTATGTATCGGAGGATTCTTTTAGCCTCTGAGAGGTGGGTTTCAGTTGATCGCGACCGATAACGGAGCAAAGATAGACGGCAAAGACAATATCGTCCATCTGGTCGTTAGATACATGAGAGACCCAATAATACTACAAGATTTGGTAGAGTCAACCATTTCCCATGCAAATCATCCACTTCTTGGTATGTGCCATTGGAGTGGCATAAGTGTCGCAGTATTCATTCCAAATTTGTTTAACAATTCAAGGGCATATTTGGACTGACTCAAGAAAATACCACTGGGTGATTGATGAACTTGTAGTCCTAAAAAGAACGTAAGTTCACCCATCATGGACATTTCAAAATGTTTCTTCATTAGTTTTGAAAAAGCGATTGAGTACTTTTATGAGTTGACCCAAAAATGATGTCATCCACATAAATTTGAACAATTAAAATATGTTCCCCGTGATATTGTATGAAAAGAGTTGGGTCGACCAAACCTTTGGTAAAGTTATTGGCAATGAGGAAAGATGATAGCTTATCATACCATGCCCGAGGGGCTTGTTTGAGACCGTAGAGAGCTTTCTTCAGTTTGTAGACATGGTTAGGGAACTCTGGATCAATGAATCCTTCTCGGTGACTAACATAAACCGCTTTCATTTGTCCATTGAGAAAGCAGTTTTGACATCCATCTCGAAAAGACCGTGATGTTCATGTGTGCCGCAAATGCAGAAAAATCCTAACAAATTTCAAAACGAGCAACCGAGCAAATGATTCTTCAAAGTCAATACCCTATTCCCGTCTATAACCCTTAGCCACCGACGTGACATGTTTCGATAACGCTTTCCTTCAAAGATCCAATTTGTTTTTCCAAATCCATTTAAGACCAATGACAAGACCCCCGTCGGTCTTTCAACCAGCCCCATACTTCAAGACGTTTAAATTGGTTGAGTTCTTCCCGCATGGATTCAATCCAGTTGTCCTTTGTCATTGCATCTTTGATGTTTTTAGGTTCATATTTGCAGACGTGAGTGCATAAATGCAATGTTCACCGTCCGTGTGAAGACGTTGTCTTGTAACGACTGGTTGATTCGGGTTGCCAATAATATTTTCCAGAGGATGGTCTTTTGTCCATCTATGTGTGGAGGGTTGATGTTGGTATACATTATGCAGATTTTGAGGATTCAAATGGCTTGTTGATGATTCTGCTACATCGGGTGCAGTAGTTTTATTAGCAAACGGGTTAAAAAACGCATTTGGATCAAAATCTGCAGGTGGGGGTACTTCATTCAGAACATCATCAGCCGGTTCATCATTGTTGGAAGCGGTTTGTTCAACTGTTGTTGTGGAGTCAACTGGTGGTGCTTCTTCAACCGTAGTTGTTGTAGCGTGTGTATCAAGTATAAGAGTAGTATCGTGTTGAGCAACGGAAATAGCGGATACACCGAGCACGCTCATCAATATCACTTTGAACGAGGAGCAAATAACCTTCCATTTGTTGATGAGTAAGCGTTTGAGGACTTGTTTCAAATGATGATGGGGTTTGGGGAAGTTTAAGCGGTTGTGACCGGTTCCAAGCTGTTATACTCGTAGCCATTATGAATATAAACAGAGATTGACGAAGTTTCGAATCAGCGTTTCCCCTAAACTGACAACCGCCTTTAACAGATTTGAAACTTTGATGTAGTAGACATTTCTTCTAACTTTTGAAGTTTTCAAGATGCGCTGAATTTGTAGAAGAGCAGAAAACCACACAAGGTAAATCGACTAATCGGAAAATGTTCGAGGGTAACATGCCAGAATTCAACAAGATCTTCTCACGTATGTAGATGCATCACACCAAACAAACCATGAAAGACGAAATGAAATGACTTTTTCCCCTAATGTTGTGGTCTTTGGAATACTAATTACCTGTGAAAATGCATAACTCGATACCAAGACCGTGTGTGAGGCATCATAACATCATATTTGGGTAACTTCACACAAGATTACCCGTGAAATTGAGACGATAACACCAAAGTGAGACGTTTGAGCCACAAATCGTCTTATTTCTTCCCCCTAATTGAAGAAATTCAAGAAGGCATTGGGTTTTCGAAAAGAAGCATGTAGAAGAACAAGGAAGCAATGACCACCTACACACTCTCTCCCCTTGATGTTTTCAATGATTCGAATCATACACCACGTATGTTGATGATGAATTGAAGATAGCTAAACCATGTATAAGGAGACAAATAAACCATGTATGTTCAAATAATCGAACAAGTGTGAAGTACCAAAATATTTCGAGAGAGTCAATCACGATAAAACTTCTATGTTCATAATGTTGATCATCAATTTGTGACATTGTTGTAGGAAACACTTTGTTCTTCTGCTTTTGAGAGATTCGATTGGAGGTGCATTCTACAAGAACGGTTGTTGTAGTAGATCTGCATGTATCGAAATTAGAGTATTATCGGGTTGTGCAGCGAAAACATTCGATACATCGAAGCTAACGACTTTAGACGTAATCTTTAACCGAGGAGCAAGCAATGTTTCCAATTCTTGACGATTAAGCATAATGGTGGAGCAATGATGGATCAATAAATTTTAACGGTGAGAAACGGGTCCTACGCTGTTTTGCAGTAGAAGCCATTGATGTTGTACCTGCATAGAAAAAATAGGAGGGGGACAAGAAAGAAGAAACATGGATCCCCAAGTGTAACCGGGTTCCGCATGTTGAGGCATAAAGATGTAGTGGCAATTATCTTCTTGACACCTGAACATGCTATTTTGATGATTTCCTTCCTACCTCGTGGATGGATGTTGTGGGTTTCACACTTGTTTTGATGCAACTACTTAGTATCTTGCCTGTAGGAATCCACCTAAGACCAATAGTGTTGAAAACTCTACCCGTTGGAATCCATCTATGGTTAGATCTAGGGGATGTTGATACTTCTTTCGGGAAGAGTCTCTGCCCTATATTGATCCACCTATTAGGTTTCTCGACATTTTACGCTTAGATCAACGGGTTTATTTCTAACTGCTTGATTAAACTTAGGTTTGGTTTGCTACGCAAGCGTTGTTCAGAATACACCAGTGTCGTGAACCTAAGATTCCATCCTTTTGGAGTAGTGCCCTCTTCCTAGCCTTTTCTAGATCAGAGTTCTTGTGCAAGTAATTAGTATCATATGAATATTGAATTTTGATGCTCGGTTTAGACATTGTGTTCGAACTAATCCTAGACGGGCCAAAGTGCAACTAATGGGTAGAGGTTTAACAGAAATGTGATTTAATAGAAACCAGGTTTAATGTGAGAGACGTAATCAATTTTCTTAGGCCAAGAATGTGGAGTGACTGGATTTGTCAAATGATTATTCTCAACAACTTGGGAGGCAAACCGTGGTTTTGAAGATTTAGAACGCTCGATTTAAAAGCAGTTGGTTGTCTGACTACTGATTGATTTCTGATTGGTTGAAGAGACGATTTCCCCAAGATTGTTGGTTTTGTAAACTTAGTATCCACACTCTTGCCAGTTAATCTTCTCAGGTTGTTTTGTAAAGCAACATGTGCAAGCCCCTGATTCGTATCGAAACGTCAAGCTTTAACTCACAAGCTAGCCACTTGTGAATGACTAACCGTAAGAAGCTTAAAACGGCTCGGACACTGAATCTGTGATAATGAAGGCTTAAGGGTTATGTGTGTGGATAAATCCTCAATATCAATATCAAAAATAATCACGAAGATAGATTCAAATTCTCTTAGGAAAAATAATAATAAATCAAATCCGTGTGTGATCATTGTACAGCGTGGTATGCGGATTAGTCAACCCAATCGCTTTTCCCAACGAGGCGTGAATTGCCAACGTCGTTCTTGGTTTGGAATTTAATGCTCGATGTTTTGATTTGTTTGATTTTGATTATTAAACTACGGAATAGGGAAAGTAATTAAGGGAATCTATTTTACGGGAAATCCTAAGTGCGATTATAACTAAAACGTAATTAATAAACGTAAATAAAATGCAACTACGTCTAAATTATAACCTAAAAATGCCTAAAATGACTTTTACTCTAGAAATGATATGTAAAAACTAATTTAGAATTAAAACTATTTTTTTGGATTTTTCTGGATTTTATTTAAATTAAAAACTAATTTTTAACTATTTAATCTAAATTAAATTCTAAAAATTATGAAATTTAAGGAGAAAAATTTGAAACTACTTTCTAAAAATCTAAAATATCATAAGAGACTTTTCAAAACTATTTTTGTATTTTTCAGATTAATTTCCTATTTTCTACTAATTTAAAACTAATTTAATCTAATTTAAATAGTGAAAAATATCAAATAAAGGGGGAAAATATGGAAAAATCTTTTTTATGCTTTTTATATTTTTATTAAACTGAGAAAAATGAAAAATTATTTTTTGGAACTTTTTCTCAATTAATTACAATTAAAGCTAATTAAAAATGATTAAAAACTAGTTTAAATCTAGAAAAATAGAAAACAGTGACCAAAATTAATGAAAAATTCAGGGAAATGCTAAAATATATATCCGGTTCTATGAAAAATGAGAAATGTAGTGCTTATGTAACGTAAATCGAGCTGCAGTGTAATTGAAGCTAAAATAAGCACTTAAAAATAAGCAAACAGTCACAATAAGCCACCAAACTTCTACATAACCTAGATGATACTCAAATAAGCTAATGTAAGCTAAATCTAACTACTCCTACCTCGATAAGCTTTGACAACTTAATTAGTTAACCGATTTTGGCAGAACAAAGGAACAGACCTCCACTTTGAGCTTATGCACTAGCTTATCCAGAAATCTTTAGCCAAAAACAGATATTGAGTCTTAAAGACCACCTAGAGGACTACACTGAGCCAAAATCAGACCCTACAAAGCTTTATTGAACCCTGTGCATACTCTGCAAGTTCTGCATAAATCGAGTTGGACAAGATTTTGATTTTGAAAACAGTTTGTAAGTTTGACTTTGGTGGATTTTGAAAGCAAATGTAAGACTGATATAGATGTGATTTGATGAAATGAAAGTTATTCAAGCTATCTTAACAAGTTTTAAACCTATTTTAATGATTTTGAGTTACAGATTCCAACAAAGTGAGTGATACAAGACAGTTGCAAATTAATTTTGACTTTCAGTGTAAAACTTGTGTAAGTTTGTGATGAAATGATGATAATAGTATTATTATAGACCTGATGCAACTCAAACCTCGCACCAAAATAGCTATGGACTCAGTTTTATTGGACAAACCAAACACCCCTTTAAGTGACTTATTGCAATCAATATAAGCTAAAACAACAACTTAAACCTACTCACCCATCAAAACAGATTTAAAATGCCTAAATAGAGCTAGTGAGACAACAAATAACAAGACTTGATCAGATCTAAGAGTTATGACTAATGCTACTATTTATAAGCTAAATATGAAATGAGAACTAGCACTTACAAGAGATCCTTAGCCACAATGGCTTGCAAACCGTAACAAGGACCACTAATCCTAACCTATTCAACCCATATCCATCATCTAAATCAAACCATCACCATTTCTGAACCATATTCACCAAAACAGTTGACTTTTGTTGACTTGAGTATTTTGTGAATGTGAGTGAATGAGGGTGCAAGATAAGCTCACAAAAGCTACAAAAAGCTTAAATGAACCTACTCCATTATTCAGATAATGCTTATTGATCACTTAAAATAGATTTGCTAGATAAAAGGTGAAAACTTTGAACTTTTTATTGAAACTGAAATTGGATACAAGAACTTGAGAATACAATGAAAACTTAAGAAAACATTTTAAGAAAACTACTGAAAATGAAATAACAATAAGCTTAAATGAAAACTAAGGATTGCACGATTTGTATGTTGAGCCAAGGGGTCCTTTTATAGCTAAGAATGAGCCTTGGGATGCCTTTGGAAGAACCTAGAAGCTTAAGCAGAGCCACACATTCATTCTCTTGTCACCACAGCCAATCACTGAGCTCCATTTCATATCATGATGTGTCACGGCCAATCAAAGGGGTCCAAATGTCCACGTGGCAGCTTCATCTGACAGGTCAGATGTTCTGGAAGGATGGATAGATTCTAAGTACTAAGTTGGGTGTTTGGGAGGTGGTAAATGGTGGTAAACAGGAGGTGTTTGGCTGGGGAAGATAAGCAGGGTGTTTGGGGCGCGCTTTATATTGTTTATTATTCTTTAAAAAACTTTGACCGGGTAAAGTTCATTTGACTTGGGTTAAGTCACGGGTAAAAGGTTATTTCGGGTCAAGGTATAATAACGTGGCCGGGTTTCTTGTTTTGGATAATGGACGGGTAGAGGTTTTGGACCGAGAGTTGTTAAGTGGTTTTTGGACTTGGATTATAGGATAGTATTAGGACTTGTAGTGTAATTATTTAATGAACCAAGGACCAAACATGTAAAAGCTGTAACTTCAAGGACCAACGGTGTAAATCTGAAAATATCTTCTAGGGACCATCTTTGCCAATCCTCAAATAAACCAAGGGCCAAATTGCAATTTTTGAATCTTTAAGGATCATTTTTGCCAATTGTTGAAACTTGAGGGGCCATTCTTGACATTTCTTCAAACTTTGATCAAATCTTCACAAACCATCCTCAGAGATTAGAAATCTTCATAAATGCATAATTCTCGACCTTCCGGCCAGCTTAAGCTCTCTTTAATCTCTCGTGCTGGATTTACGCCCTGATTTGGTTCCTTTTTGCGTGTTTTTACATATCCATACCTGCACAAGCACAAACTCAAGAAAACCACAAATATTAGCAATAAACGGCTCTTTCTTGGTTATTTTGGGTCTATTTTGATAAAGAAAAGGTATGTGTTTTAGCACATACCAAAATACCCCAGACGAAACTATTGCCGTGTCCTCACGCAATGCAATCAACTCACGCTTCTAAAACCAAGGATTTCAATCTCTTCCTACTAAACCTATGAAGAAGTAGCAAAGATTCCTCAAAAGAGATTAAGAAAGCCTTAATTCTAAAAATGCCCCGTTTACCTTTTAATTCTCATATAGATATTAAGATTAAGCACATTCCGGTTATGAATGACGGTTTGTTGAACTTTCATGTCGATCAATAACTCCAACATTTTTCAAACGACACGTTAGGATCACGGAGTAGAAAACACAACACAGCGTGAAGTGACCATACGGATAGAATACATCGTCCCTGATTTTTCACAAGTCCCAAACTAAGCGTAAAACCGAAATCATTGTTAAGTATGATTCTAGATGCTAACACTACCCATGGAAGTTACTTGTGTAATTACCTTTTGTTCCCATTTTCCTATTTCCTCTAGAATTTTTTTATTTTTGGTGAGAAATGAATTCTTCAAATTCTCGTTTCGATAACTTTTATTCCGATAAAGATACAAAGCTAAGTCGATAATTAGTTATCCGCCTTCCCTCAAGAACCATTGTCGTAAAAATGAGGTCCACATCAAGGAATTTTATTCACTTATACTTGATTTTTCATTTTCATTTTTCAACATTTTTAACATCAATTTTTTTTACATTGCACTTATACCTTTACTTATATGAGCCGTGAACCACGGAGCTTCACGGGGTAATTCCAAGACTATAGGCTTCATGAAATGAGAATCCCTACTGGCTAGGCTAAGACCTCACTCAATCCCGGCTAAAGATCCAAGGGTCCGATCTCGACACCGCAGCTCACAACTTTACTTATTACATTTCACATATCACTTATTGCTTTATTTATTACGGATCCTTGATGTGTACCCAATTTTTAAAACAAAGATTCTTTTAAGAAGATAAAGAACTAACTATCGCCAAAAACTCGACATCTCTAATTATTTAGACAGATATGGGGTGAAACAATTTTGTGGGAACAAAAAGCCATAAGTACCTTCGATCGGCTCTAAAGAGAACCAACTACTCCACGCTTAGCATCTAAACTCATAAGTAACTCTATCATTTCTCGATCTCTGCAAATTTAAAATCCCAAATAATGAGATCCGCAGATGCTTAGCCGATAATTTTTAGATTATCTATGGTTAAGGGAACAAGCTAGGACTCAACACGCCCGGTACCAAGTCGAATTCCATTCCTACTCTCACCAAATGAAAGTCAACAAGGTGTCAAAACATATATTAACTTAGCAAATGCTTCGTCCAATGAAATCAAGTTATGCATATTTAAAGTCACTCTGGGAAACTTGCAAAATCTTGGCCTTGTGAGCTAGAATTCGCATTTTATAGCTTCTTATCTAAGAGACTAGCCAACTTTTCAATCAAAAAGACTTAACAAAAGCTTGAAAAATTTTAAATTTTGCTCATTTTTGCACAATTTTTCATTTTCTAAGGAAAAACGGGTTACGAGAGAAACACAACAGAAATAAGCAAGTGCGGTCAAATCAAATCAAAGATTACCCTACCCCAGACGAGAACGAAACATTGTCCTCAATGTTTAAAGCAAGGGTATCACGAAAATCTAAAAGCCGCTTATTAAGTATGCTCAAAGATAAACGTTAGTCGATAAGATTAGGATATCGGATTTCCATCAGTATCGATCATGAAACTCGAGTAGAGAAAATGACAAACTTCGAGCACGAGAGTCTTCATATCGGGAAAATCCTACACATAACATCACAAACAACCAAACACGAGAAATCAAGAGCGCACTTTCGCACTTATTAGAAAATAGAAAGAAGATAGAGATAAGCATGGGGTGCCTCCCCGGCGCTCATTTTTCTTAAACGAGTCGCTAGCCTGACTCGTCCCCCAATTCATTTGTCCTTGGGGAAGAAAGTGGTAGAGATACCAGGGTCAAAAACGGTGTCTTCATTCCCGAAAGAATGAGACTGGGTGGGTTGGGTGGTGAAGAGAATGTCGGGCATCAGCACATACGGTATATGAAAGAATGATCCATCATCCGGTGGTTTAGCGGGCGGACGAAGGGATGACGGATCACAATAAGAATACTCCATAAGAGAAGGGAGTCCATGGTAAAGAAAGGTGTATTCCAAAGGTTCATCAACGAAGGCATCCAAGAGAGGATCCTTTTTCCGGTTAACTTTTGTGATAAGAATGTCCTCTCCGAAGAGTATCCCAGGATTAAAAATCTTGTCCTCGGAGAGGAAGGAAATCAAAGTATCATGTACGTGAAAATCCTCACGAGAAGAGGATTCACTCTGGATAAAAATAGTGTAGAATCTCTGAATTAACAAGCTCATCAGTCGAAATCTTAACTTCCTTATCTTTCTTTGGGAAAAACGGATCATCATATTCTTCTTCATTCTCTGAAAGAATCGAGTCGGTGGGAGCAAGTTCATCGGTGAACTTCTCAAAGTAAATCGACGGATCTTGATATAACAAGTATTCAATTTCGCGTAAGTCGGCTCTAAAATCAAAGATGTCATCCTCACTTTCCGGTGGAAGGGGATCCATGCGAGCGAGTTCATCGGCGAACTCCTCGAGAAGTAAATCAATGGAAGAATCCTGAGCTCTGCCCGAAGGATTAAAAGACGACTTGACTTTAGAATCTCCGTAAAGCATTTTTTCAATCAAACGAATATCTCCTTCGATATCGATGGCGGCATTATCAATTTCCGTGAAACTCAATCACTTTTCAAATAAGCCGCAATTTCTTTTATGATAGAATCATCCTCCTCATATTGAGTATGGGAAGGGATATTTTCGTAAGAAGGAGTGGGATTGCCACTCAAAGAAAACTCAGTGTTTTTAGGAACAAGATCAATCCGATATACGTAAAGCGGAGGTGGGACAAGTGGTGTGCTCTTAGAGCTAGCATTTTCCACCACAACCGTTGTAGTCTCGTTTTCTAGTTTCTTCTTTGCTCAAGACGATCGTAGACAAACTCTTAACCGTGAAACGTGAAAGACTTGAATCAATTCTCGATGTCTTTGGCCCAACTTTTTGAACTATGGAGGTTGGACGCTTTTGGTACTTCCATTATGAGTAGGAATTCGGGTCCTTTGTCACCTCGGTGTTACTAATTTTGGCCACATCATATTGTCTGGTAAAAGATTTAGAAGTATGGTTAACGTTAAACGTGACGCTTCTTTCCAACTCTTAAAGTGATTTCTCCTTCATAAACATCAATCAACGCATGGCCCGTCCTTAAGAAACATCTTCCGAGAATAAGGGGCACACGAGGGTCGGCATCGAAATCAACGACAACAAAATCTGCGGGGAAATCGAACTTCCCCACTTTAACAAAAACATCCTCGGCTATACCGATTGGTGTTGTCGTAGTTCGGTCGGCTAGCTCGAGGGTCATACATGTCGGGGTAAGTGGAGGCAATGAAAGTTTATCGTAAATTGATTTCGGCATCAAATTGATACTCGCGCCAAGATCGGCCAAGGCGGAAGAGCTAATCAATAATTCCTTGAAAATCACACGGAATGAGGAACTTGCCGGGTCACCTAACTTTTCGGGAAGTTTCTTGAGAATAACCGCCGAACAATTCTCATTCAAAGACGTTTTTGCCAAATCAACAATTTTTCTTTGTTACTTAACATTCCTTTTAGTGTCGAAACAAACTTAGGCATGAGAAGAAGAGCATCCGCGAAGCTAATTTCGAAGTGAAGATCTTGAAATATTCGAAAGAATTTTTCCATTTGAAGATTTGCTTGTTCACGTTGCTTTTGATCATTTATCCTTGACGGGTACGGAAGTGTTGTTTTCGAGTTAATCTTTTCAGACTAACCGAGCATCCTTGGGCTCAGAAGTCGGGACAACCGTGGGTTGGACATTCTCAGTACTCCCCTTATTAGTAGGAAGTATCGGGTCCTTTGTCACCTCGCCTCACGGTCTACCACACAAGACGGAGAAGAAGAAATAGTGGTAGGAACCGCGGGTCCATCGTAAGCGACACCACTTCGGGTAGTGATAGCTTTCATGTCACCTCTCGGGTTAGGAATCGTATTACTCGGAAGAGAACCGGAACCCAAGGGTTGAGAATAAGAAGTAGAAGGTTGATTGGCTTGAAAGTAACTAGCCATCATATCCCTAATTTCTCTCATCTGTTTGTTATTCGTAACTTCCATATCTCTCTTGAAATCATTCCTAATGCCGTTAATTTGAGTTTGCAAATTTTTAATGATGCTATCGAACTCTTCATGTAAGACGTAAAACTCATTGTTTGAAATAGCTTGGTGAGGTGATTGATATTGTTGTTGAGGAGGAGGTGTTTGTTGATAAACTTGAGCTGGAGGAGCTTGGTAGTTTTGATTACCATGATTGAGATTGGCTCCTCGGTTTTGATTGTAAGATTGGTTCTGATAACGGTTTTGGTTTTGTTGAGGAACGGGTGCAAAACCGGGTGGTCCCATTTGGTTGGCACGGTATCCTTGGTTCTGATTTTGAACCGGATTAGCAGATGCTACGGAAGCATTTCGGAGATCGCCATCGGTGGCTTGACAATTATAATATGGATGAGGACCACCACAAATAACACATGTTTCAAGAACGCTTTGACGGATTCGATTTATGAATCTTAAACTCTCTCATCATAGAATTAATAGCATCAGTCAGCCCACTTAACTCACTTTTCAAACCGTAATTATCATTAGTAGTGATCTTAGAAACAACCGGACGGTTCCTAGACGAAGAAACTTTTGACTTATTTTCGATAATCGTTCTAATATCGGTGGGCATACGACTCAAGATGTTACCTCCGGCCCCAAGGTATTAATCTTGATCGGATGGCGTTAAAGCATTGTAGAACGTATCAATTTGATGAAGATCGGTAAAACCGTGATTTGGGCATTTACGTAAAAGTTCCTTGAATCTATCCCATGCTTCTCCAAAACTCTCGTCAAATTTTTGTTGAAAATTTATGATTTGATTTCGTAACATTGTTATTTTCGAAGGAGGAAAGAATTGATTCACAAACTTCTTAGAAAGATCTTCCCATGTTGTAATTGATTGAGGGGGTTCTTTTTCGAGCCAAGTCCGGCTGCCCCTCAAGGAAAATGGAAACAATCTCAATTTAATTGACTCATGAGTGACGCCCTGAAAGTTTATCGTAGAAGCAACTTGATTAAACCAACGGAGGTGTGCGTGGGGCTCCTCATGATCTAAACCACAAAAGGTTTATTTGAAACCAATTGAATTAAGTTCGTTTTTAGTTCAAAATTCTCGGTATCAAGTGGTGGAAGTACGATAGCATCACCGTAGCCGTCACGGAGCTTGAAGTAACTCGCTCATCGCTCGAGTGTCCGCCATGACGGGTTCTTCAACGATAGTACGTAACTCGGGTACGCCTATTCTCGATTACGCCTACGCCGTGATTGAGAGCGAAAGTGCGCATGCACTTAAAAATCAAGGCAATTAAAAGAGACCGATATTCGAAAACACAATGAACTTAAACCAATAATCCCAAGTGAATAAATCACCTCTACAAGACAAACGCACAAGCTAGCGGAGAAGCTTTGTAGGTCAGCCAAGCTTATTAAAACCCGCTTCTTTATAGCCGCAATTTAATGTCAGGCCGTCCTTATACCCACCACACAGTTTGTTTATCCGATAGAAGTAAATCAATTCACAAGCGACACAAAGGCAAGTTTTTGATCTTTTGTTCGGGAACTTATAATGATAACACCTCCGTTGAGAATGTTATATAATTGGTGTCTTCTATTTATTATCAAAAACAAAGAGAAAATCTTTTTGTATATATATTTTTTTTTAATATGATATATATATATACAAAAGAAAAAGGAAAATATTTTTTTACTTTTTTTATTTTATTTAAAAAATAGTAACTTCACGAATGAAGGATCTCGAGTCACTAATCGTCAAACCTCAAACAATATTGTCGTGACACAACCTCCCCGGCAGCGGCGCCAAAATTTGATTCGTATCGAAACGTCAAGCTTTAACTCACAAGCTAGCCACTTGTAAATGACTAACCGTAAGAAGCTTAAAACGGCTCGGACACTGAATCTGTGATAATGAAGGCTTAAGGGTTATGTGTGTGGATAAATCCTCAATATCAATATCAAAAATAATCACGAAGATAGATTCAAATTCTCTTAGGAAAAAGAATAATAAATCAAATCCCGTGTGTGATCGTGTATACGGATTAGTCAACCCGAATCTTTTCCCAACGAGGCTGAATTGCCAACGCCGTTCTTGGTTTGGAATTTAATGCTCGATGTTTTGATTTGTTTGATTTTGATTATTAAACTACGGAATAGGGAAAGTAATTAAGGGAATCTATTTTACGGGAAATCCTAAGTGCGATTATAACTAAAACGTAATTAATAAACGTAAATAAAATGCAACTACGTCTAAATTATAACCTAAAAATGCCTAAAATGACTTTTACTCTAGAAATGATATGTAAAAACTAATTTAGAATTAAAACTATTTTTGGATTTTTCTGGATTTTATTTAAATTAAAAACTAATTTTTAACTATTTAATCTAAATTAAATTCTAAAAATTATGAAATTTAAGGAGAAAAATTTGAAACTATTTTCTAAAAATCTAAAATATCATAAGAGACTTTTCAAAACTATTTTTGTATTTTTCAGATTAATTTTCTATTTTCTACTAAT
Source organism: Chrysanthemum makinoi (assembly GCA_910596185.1). Classification (NCBI taxonomy): domain Eukaryota; kingdom Viridiplantae; phylum Streptophyta; class Magnoliopsida; order Asterales; family Asteraceae; genus Chrysanthemum; species Chrysanthemum makinoi. Next base: position 185,640,229 of record OU343219.1, on the reverse strand, counting down.
TTAAAACTAATTTAATCTAATTTAAATAGTGAAAAATATCAAATAAAGAGGGAAAAATATGGAAAAATCTTTTTTATGCTTTTTATATTTTTCTTAAACTGAGAAAAATGAAAAATTATTTTTTGGAACTTTTTCTCAATTAATTGCAATTAAAGCTAATTAAAAATGATTAAAAACTAGTTTAAATCTAGAAAAATAGAAAACAAAGGACCAAAATTAATGAAAAATTCAAGGAAATGCTAAAATATATATCTGGTTCTATGAAAAATGAGAAATGTAGTGCTTATGTAACAGAAATCGAGTCAGTGTAATTGAAGCTAAAATAAGCACTTAAAATAAGCAAACAAGTCACAATAAGCCACCAAACTTCTACATAACCTAGATGATACTCAAATAAGCTAATATAAGCTAAATCCAACTACTCCTACCCTCCTCGATAAGCAGTTTGACAACTTAATTAGTTAACTGATTTTGGGCGAAACGAGTGAACATGACCTCCACTTTGAGCTTATGCACTAGCTTATCCAAATCTTTAGCCAAAAATGATATTGAGTCTTAAAGACCACCTAGAGGACTACACTTGAGCCAAAAATCAGACCCTACAAAGCTTTATTGAACCCTCGTGCATACTCGCAAGTTCTGCATATAACTGAAGCCGACAAAGATTTTGATTTTGAAAACAGTTTGTAAGTTTGACTTTGGTGGATTTTGAAAGCAAATGTAAGACTGATATAGATGTGATTTGATGAAATGAAAGTTATTCAAGCTATCTTAACAAGTTTTAAACCTATTTTAATGATTTTGAGTTAACAGATTCCAACAAAGGAGTGATACAAGACAGTTGCAAATTAATTTTGACTTTCAGTGTAAAACTTGTGTAAGTTTGTGATGAAATGATGATAATAGTATTATTATAGACCTGATGCAACTCAAACCTCGCACCAAAATAGCTATGGACTCAGTTTTATTGGACAAACCAAACACCCCTTTAAGTGACTTATTGCAATCAATATAAGCTAAAACAACAACTTAAACCTACTCACCCATCAAAACAGATTTAAAATACCTAAATAGAGCTAGTGAGACAACAAATAACAAGACTTGATCAGATCTAAGAGTTATGACTAATGCTACTATTTATAAGCTAAATATGAAATGAGAACTAGCACTTACAAGAGATCCTTAGCCACAATGGCTTGCAAACCAGAACAAGGACCACTAATCCTAACCTATTCAACCCATATCCATCATCTAAATCAAACCATCGCCATTTTCGAACCATATTCACCAAAACAGTTGACTTTTGTTGACTTGAGTATTTTGTGAATGTGAGTGAATGAGGGTGCAAGATAAGCTCACAAAAGCTACAAAAAGCTTAAATGAACCTACTCCATTATTCAGATAATGCTTATTGATCACTTAAAATAGATTTGCTAGATAAAAGGTGAAAACTTTGAACTTTTATTGAAACCTAAATTGATACAAGAACTTGAGAATACAATGAAAACTTAAGAAAACATTTTAAGAAAACTACTGAAAATGAAATAACAATAAGCTTAAATGAAAACTAAGGATTGCACGATTTGTATGTTGAGCCAAGGGGTCCTTTTATAGCTAAGAATGAGCCTTGGGATGCCTTTGGAAGAACCTAGAAGCTTAAGCGAGCCACACATTCATTCTCTTGTCACCACGCCAATCATCGAGCTCCATTTCATATCATGATGTGTCACGGCCAATCAAAGGGGTCCAAATGTCCACGTGGCACTTCATCTGACAGTGTCGATGTTCGAAGGATGGATAGATTCTAAGTACTAAGTTGGGTGTTTGGGAGGTGGTAAATGGTGGTAAAGGAGGTGTTTGGTGGGGAAGATAAGCAGGGTGTTTGGGGCGCGCTTTATATTGTTTATTATTCTTTAAAAAACTTTGACCGGGTAAAGTTCATTTGACTTGGGTTAAGTCACGGGTAAAAGGTTATTTCGGGTCAAGGTATAATAACGTGGCCGGGTTTCTTGTTTTGGATAATGGACGGGTAGAGGTTTTAGGCCGAGAGTTGTTAAGTGGTTTTTGGACTTGGATTATAGGATAGTATTAGGACTTGTAGTGTAATTATTTAATGAACCAAGGACCAAACATGTAAAAGCTGTAACTTCAAGGACCAACGGTGTAAATCTGAAAATATCTTCTAGGGACCATCTTTGCCAATCCTCAAATAAACCAAGGGCCAAATTGCAATTTTTGAATCTTTAAGGATCATTTTTGCCAATTGTTGAAATTTGAGGGGCCATTCTTGACATTTCTTCAAACTTTGATCAAATCTTCACAAACCATCCTCAGAGATTAGAAATCTTCATAAATGCATAATTCTGACCTTCCGGCTCAGCTTAAGCTCTCTTTAATCTCTCTTGCTCGGATTTACGTCTGATTTGGTTCCTTTTTGCGTGTTTTTACATATCCATACCTGCACAAGCACAAACTCAAGAAAACCACAAATATTAGCAATAAACGGCTCTTTCTTGGTTATTTTGGGTCTATTTTGATAAAGAAAAGGTATGTGTTTTAGCACATACCAGCCCCTTTGCTTGAATTTGAGCCTTTAAATGCTCATTTTCTTTTACTAATAAATCCACACGATTACTTTGCTTATTTGAATACTGACCATTGTGTTCTGAGGAAAAAGATTTGTTTTGTAATTTAAGTTCAAGAGAGATGCAATGTGCCTCTAGTTTTGAAAAATCTTTATGAAACATGGCAATGGTCTTTTTGAGAAGAATGATTTCAGATTCAAGATTTTGATTTGACGTTTCAGTTGAATTGCTAACAAGTAAGGGCTCAGACATGAGATAGTTGTTCGACATTGTGCAACACACTGGTCAACCCTCTCCTTCATTGCGAATTCAGTTGCTCGCTTTGTTGTATCGCATTTGCAGAATATGATCAACAGAGATTGTACCTCGACCATCTGTTCTGTCGGTGTCATAGGTGGATAAGATATCTTCCTCAACCATTTGTTCTTCGTCACAGTTGAGCTTGGTGTCGTAGTTAAGTATGATATCTTCTCCGATCCGCCGCCATCCGCTTCCAATACTACAACCTCATTGTCCGATACCGACGCTTGCAGAATCACAACATTCTCAACGTCCATTTGAGCATTCCTTTCATGTACATCAACTCTTTCACCTTGCACGACAAATTTGGATCACGGAATTTGATGATGTCCGACGCTTCAATGCCGAACCAGAGCCATGAATCCTTCTTCCAATCTCACAAATGGATCTTTATGATCAGAATCCATTTCACTCCCCTGCAGAAGAATCAAAGAGAAGAAAAGTGCAAAGTCGATATAGCACACAGAAGGTCTATATAGTGAACTGCAATTTCTCTCCAAAATAATTTTGAAAAATTTTGACTCTCAAAATTTGAAATTCACTATAAAATTCAATTCTAAGGTTGCAAGAAAATTTGAGTTATGACAATTTTGACGCCAAATTTTACCCGAAAAATTTAAATTTGGGCCCAAAAATTTGAATTTTTGACCAAAATTTTCACAGTTAAACTAAAATTTGAATCTCGCGTAAAAATTGAACGTTTAGTCTCCCCTAAAAAATAAATTTTACTCAAATTTTCCCGCCAAAAAACTTTTTTTTTTTTTTTTTTTGATAACTTGTGTTGATGATGGATCTTTGTAGTCGAATGAAACTTTTTTTGTTGATGAAGTCCTTAAGCGTAGAAAACCAGCTTATGCGTAGAAAGAACCTTACGCATAGAAAGAACCTTATGCGTAGAAAAAACCTTACGCGTAACAATGAAAATTACGAGTAGGATTAGCTTACGCTAAGAGTTGAGAAACACTAAAGTTATGCGTAAATCGAAAGTTAGGCGTAGAAAACTTATGCGTAGGATTAGCTTATGCGTAAGACAAGGCTTAGGCGTAAGAATAATCTTATGCGTAAAGGGTTCTACGCGTAAACTTTGAGCTTATGCGTCAGATTAGGGTTTTACCCAAAAGATCTTTTACACTATCACAGCGCAAAAGATATCCAAAGTCGACGTGTTTTCAGGCTTATCCCAGCAAGAGAACACGGAGTAAACCACAAAAACTGAAGATCAAACCAAGGAACTCTTATGCGTAAGTTTAGGGTTTCCTTACGAGTAGAAAATACCAAAAACTGATTTTATGCCCAAAAGTGTTTAGAAACCGGATTTTTATGATGAAATAGCTTCAATATCACCAAAATAACACAAAAGTGTGAAACTTGATGATCCAAAACACTTTTTCACCTTACGAGTAGAAAGAGGTACATGAATGAAATCAAGCTCAAAAACGATTCTACACACATAAAGTTTCAAACTTTTTGCCAAAAACTTAAACTTTAACACCCAATAACCTTTAAAGTACAAGAATCTTGGATTGAAAAGTGTAAAAAATGAGTTTCTAAGCGTGAGAAAGGTTAAAAAACGTGAACCTTACGAGTAGACAAAAAACAAACCGTTTCACCCAACTAGATGGCTCTGATACCACTGTTAGGTCACTAGATTTACAACACAAGCTTAATAGAAAGAGATAGATAGGAGAAGAGAGGCGGTTGAACACTATCCAAACACACACACATAAACAATAATAAACGGTTAGGCGTAGGTATGTGAAAGAGAGAGTAAAATGAACAACCAACCTTCAAATAAAGGTTTACAAGAGTATTTATAGGAGGGAAGCTAGGGCAACACTCCTAGTTCCCATCCTTTCCTTAATGGACATGGGCCTAAGCTCATGGGCCTTCTACATAAGCTTAAGGCTAATAACAAACATAAAGGCCATAGTTAAGCTACCTATTACATATTAATTACTAACACTTGATTATGGTTTAGGAGTGATTCCAACAACAATAAATATGAGAGTAAATGTATGTGTGTGTGTATTGAAAGCAATAAATGAGGTTAGGGGTATTTATACTACCTTGACCTCGATACTTGTTTTACCTAGGGAAGGAACTAGCATACCTACGCCTAGCCTACTTAGTAGGTGTCCGGTCCAGAGTGAAGCGTGATCCCGTGAAACCTGGATTGACGGCGCAGGCGTGGTCTATGGTTTTATCCAAGGGATAAAAGGATGTTAGGGACAGAAGGAAAAGGCCCTTCGTACCAAGCTCTCCGGTAGGATTTCCTTCGATTCATTCTATCTGGACACATGGGTTAGCGTCCGGAAGATGTCCACTAAAGTTAATTATGGCAAGAACGTATGAAATGGTTAGGCTAATATAGGAATATAGGATGGTAAGGATGCAAAATGAATACAACTATAGGGTTGGGTGTACAATATGAGAACATATAGGGTGGCCTAGGTATATATTTGTTTTGTCCTCTTGATTATAAATATGACATTAAGGGATGAACTAGTGTTCTCAACATGTATATTGTCCAGAGGAAAGTCGTACACGTTCAAGACTGTATATGCCAATATCTGAGACATCTAACGATGAACTCACCATTTTTGTTCAGTTACAGAGATGTAGAGTGTGTTTTTATACATCACCTGAGTCTGTGTTACCTCCTTATTCTAATCTTATAATTTACCTCTTGTCATACAAACAGATTTTTTAGTATGTAAACTGAAAGTTGATGGTTACAACAACCAAATTTATTTGTTCTTGGCGGAAAAAAACAAAACTTTCTTCATGCACAAGATAGCAGTCTTTCATAGGGCTATAAACGAACTGAACGTTCACTGAACATTTCATGAACCATTCGGTAAAAAGTTCGTTTATGTTTGTTTAGTTATTAAATGAACGAACATGAACAATATTTTACGTTCGTTTAGTTAAATGAACGAACATGAACAAAAGTCGCGTCCGTTCATTTATGTTCATGAATGTTCGATTATACGTTCGTTAACGTCCGTTTATGTTCATTATTCGTATATCATATATTTTAATTATATAATTTTAAAATTGGTTTGTTTAAACAAATAAACACTTATAAAATAATATAGTGTGCAAAAGGTAATAAAGTTTATGATCATTTATGTTCGTGTAGTATCTTAATGAACGAACATAAACGAACATGAACAACTCATTTTCTTAATAAACGAACATGAACAAGAAAATTCGGCCGTTTAAGGGTTCGTGTCCGTTTATTTGTCCGGTTAAAATTAAATGAATGAACATGAACAAGGCTCGGTCCGTGTTCGTCCGGTTCGTTAACAATTTTCCGCAGTTGATACCAACACAAACAAGTATATGGGAAAACTCTTAATTACGAAATGTACCTAGCTTGTAGACCATAGCCAATATTTGACCAGGAAGTTGATCCTAATAATCTGAGTTAAGGGTGAAACCATATCTCGACTCTTGAAGTAGATTTATGAATCACATTCTTTTATCATGGAGATTTGAGACTGGCAATTTTAGTCGACGTCTCGCTCTCTCATAAACCATAAATATTTACTGAACTCCCAAAAGAATACTACCAAATAAATCGAGCTCAAAAGATTATTTAAAAAAACCTTTACTGGTACACAGGAAAACCTTAAACTATAAGCAAAAAAGAATGTGCAAGTGAAGGAGCCTATGTTGGTAGCCATGTCGAGTCATATTATTCTCAAACCGGAGAAACTAAGCCACCTAAGGGGTAAAAAATCATGGCAAGATACGAATCCAATCCCAGTATTAAATGGCCTCTTCTTGTTGATGTAATATAATTGGCCTAAACGAAACAATTCTCTTCACAGATTTGCTAGTATTCTCAAAGAAACCTTTGAATCAGCGTCGCCAGAGACGGCCCTGTTGCCTCTGCCCCTCCATTCTCCTGAAACATCACAACAAATATGTCAGCTTATCAGTTGTTTAAAAGATGCAACACTAAATGACCTCTAGTATTTATTGGGTCAGATAGCAGACAAATAAACATTGTAAACACACTGTACTTAACTGAATAGATTAGATAAAATAATAATAATAATAATAAAATAATAAAATAAAAAATTGTTGTGACATAAATGTAATTAAACCTTATCTGTAATTATATTTACTGGATGTTATGTTATCATCAACACTGCCTTATTTAGGGACTGAAGATTTGTTATTAATACTTGCTTCTCCATTTCAAAACCAACAGCCTTTTAAAAGGAAAAAAAAAAAAAAAAAAAGTACAATTTTTTTAAGGCATATGATGATTAATAGAAAGTGTCATTCTAACTGCCCTTTATATTGGTTAGAGTTATCATCAACTAAACTTTATCTTTAGGGGGCATTAGTGCGCCAATATTTGAAAAGGAATGTCAAGCCTTTGTATGAAAGGGATGAAGAAGTAACAAGCAGAACTACTTAAATTAATTTCAGAAACCCTCGTTACACAAACCTGAATAATATGAGCATTTATAAAGCTAGGTAGAGAAAGAGGCCCACTTATTCCCAATGACAAAATATATGCTTACGAAAAGCGGACATCTATATAGCGACCAAAACTTTAAAAAGTACAATGAGGATTTAACAGTGTAAAGAAACTTTGACCCTTTTCGTTAGGAAGTTGGACCTTGGAAAGTCACGAAAGAGCAATCCTCCTAGTTATTACGACTTTTCCCTCGACTCTTCCAACGAGTTAAAGTGATTTTGTAACCGAACCATAGCAGAAAATACTTGCTGCATATATAGTAAAATAGCACTCCTTTCATTCAGAAGTACATGTAATATTGGCAATTACTTTGTTTAAAATGTATGACTTTTAGTTAAATATCTAAAACACCGTTCAATGATAACTATATAGAGTATTAGAGCGGCCGTGATATGACCAAAATAAGTGCTATCAATCTTATTAAGCTAAAAGGTAACTTAGGATTGCAATTATGCTGAAAAGGTATAAGTTGCTTTATCATGAGTATGGGACTGCCTAAATGGAGACTAGCATTAGAATGGGGTAAACTCTGTTTAAGGAAGCATGCATTGTTCTGGCCCTATGTAAAGAATAAATAAGGTAACAAGAATATATAAGCCAATCAATAAAAGTTAGAATTACCTGCGATATTCTTTAGTACGTTCAATAAACTCTTTGGCTATATCACGTCCTTGATATGAAGCTAGTACTTGTCGAATATCAGCAGGTTTGTTAGAAGCAACATCTGAAATTAAAGAAGTAACAATATATACTAGCATCACATTCAGTTAAGCCTGGATATTTATATATATCAACTCGAAGTAAAACCCAGTGCTTACACTCAAGGAATGGTATAAGATCCACAAGCGTTGTATCCTCAGTTTCACATTTCCAAGGTTTAAGTGGCACACAGTTCTCTGGCTGAAGGCAATTCTTAAGAGCGTTACCACTCAAATACAGAATCCTCGAGGGATCTCTGTTAAGCTTTGACAAATCCTGCAAGAACATACATATTTTTCATTATCCACAATGACACGTATTAGATGAATATATTTTGGTAACTTAGATGAATGTTTTAAAACCTTGATTGACCCGCCCAGTTCAACCAATTGAAATGGGGACTGGTTTGGTTACCAGAAACCGGTTTTGGGATAAAAACGCTGGTTAAACGGGTGGAACCGTGAATCGGAAACTTGGCCCGATAAATAATAATAATAATTTAAAAATTAAAAAAAATAAAAAAATAAAAAAGACACAACAACAACAACAACAGTTTTTTAAACATTACATGAAACTAATAACATTAGCTCTTTCTAGATAAAATTCATGATAAATGTCAAAATACAATTGATGGTCATTATTCCAAACCACTAGCTTTCCTCTTCTCTTCACTGAAAGGCCACTTTTGAAAAATAGTCAATCTGCTGTGTGAGACTATGTTCCAAGTCACACAATGTAAAGAAAATAACAAGTTTTGAAATAGCACCCTTTCATAATAACTCATGTTGCTGAGAAATGCAGATAAAGGACGAGTATAACTTACACACAGAAACATATCAACAATAAAAAGATGTCCAATTCAAAAACGGGTATACTGTGGCATACTGCCAAAAACCTAAACCATGCAATAATTTATATATCTAATAAAAGTTTATGTAACAAATGTATACCCTGTAATGCTTCCCATCTTGATATCTAGTTGCAGCCCTCGATAGTCTATACCTTATGACTTGCTTTTCATCCAATCTATCAATGATAGAATCAACATCCTGCACCAACACAAACAGAATCTGAGAATATCGAAACTAGAATATCAAAGTTAGAGAAAGAAAGGTATATTAAGGAACACACCATCTGTTGCTGATCAGAATACACTATGATTTCATAAAACTGACTTAGATGCTCCAAGAAGTCATCAACTCCTGGCCTTTTAAATGTTCTCCACCCTCGATCACGCTTTAACCACATACATGATTTCAAAGGAAAATGTAAACAAAGAACCCTTATAGTGCAAAAGCAATGATACTATATGACATATACATACCTTCCAATTAGAATATAGTAGAGTCTCATTAAGGTCCAAAACCAATGTGAAAGCGTTCTTTTCTAGTGGATGCGGATCTGGAAGAAGCTTCTCGGACAGAGGTTCAGTAAACTCCTACAAAGGGATCCAGGATTTTAAGCAAAAAAACAAAAAATGACAGTTTTAGAAGGTGTTTGGTTTAAGGGTTTTGGTTTAACGAAATGGGTTTGAAAGTGTTAAAGCATGTTTGGTGTATATATATGCGTTTAGATAAACCCTTAAATAAGAGTTTGTAGAAACCTAGCTCATATCGTAGGTTTTAAGAAAGACCTTTGTACTTTTGCTTAATAATTTTGTGGAGCCCAGCTGCTCCGCACGCTCACCTCATTTTTTATTTTTCAATTATATAAATTCTAATTCCAATAACGCATTACAACTTATAAAACAAACAATTTCTTTTCTCTCACTTCCATTCCTTTCAAACCTATATCCATTTCTAAACCCATTTACAAACCAAACGCTACCTTAAATTGATTCAAGACATATACGCACTCGAATATGTTCTTCTGTAGAGGAGCGCAGATCCAGATAAAGTTCAACTAACTTGGCAGGAACTGATACAGGGTGCAAAACCACATACATAATGAGTAGATTAGCTTAAAAACGTATATACAACAAAGTAAACAAAATTGATCATTGTTTAGTCACATATATGTTTTTGTATTAAGTGTAGACACTCACGTTTGACAAACGGTGAACCAAAAACATATAACGAACACTTGCACGAACCCATATGGAATATAGATGAGAAGAAACCATAATTCCCTTAGTCACTCCCATTTTGTGAGCAATTTGCGGTTATTTTGCCAGTAATTTACATGAGGTTTGTTATAGCAATAAATGTATATTGATTCGGAATTTAACAAGACATTTGGCTTTTAGTTTACTAGACGTCTGACCTACATCTGCTTATGTGTTATTAAAGAATCATTCAAAAACCAATCAAAGGCTCCCCCTTTAGCTAACTTACTTGTGTTACACTGCTACATATTTACATAGTATGTAAAAAATGTCATGGGTATCAACGTAGAGAGTCAAATAAGATGCCCATCATCAATAGTCTAAATGCTCATCAATGTCGTATCACTGTCCTTCATTTACATCATTTCTGGCATAATGTGTAGTGCGCCATGATACATGTGAGACTTGAACACAAAGCATAAGGTTTGAAAAGAATATGTAGCAAAGATGAACGAACAATTACGATAGAATAGACTACAGAGAAATTCTAAGAAACAGACACAACTTATTAGGTTACCAAGGCAAAAAGGGTCAATATAGTGTTCCATGTTCAGGTGACCAGACACAATTAAGGAAGGGTGAAAATGTAGCGACCCGCACAGGGGAAAAAGAAAAAAGAAAAAAAGGCACTAGGAACAAACCTGTCATTGCAGCTGATTTTAGCTTAGCTTGATATTTCTGCATTTACAATGAGTATATATGTTAGTATTTCAAGCTCCATGTTCCACCATCATATATGATAATTATAGCTAAGATGATTTATATAGATAAACCATAAGCAAACGTACATATTTATGTGGCATAGAAAATAGAAATATTGCAATCAAATAAAGATAATAGATGTTGAAACAACTTGACCACATAGCTTCAGGTGCAACTTATGTAATTCACTGTCTAATAACTCCTTTATGATGGTTATCTTACTATCGAACAGAACACCCGTTATACTATCAGGTTCATTTCGCAATTTGAATCTTGTAATTTTCTACAATTTAGATTTAATAAAATAGCAGCACTTCTATCTTGATAAGCTGCAGGGTTTCCTACAAAATTCTTAAGTATAGCAAAAATTAAAGTATTAACTGAGTCATTCATTTCAGTTGGTATTTGTTGACCATTTTCTTCTTTAATAATAATCTATGTTCATGTATAGCTTTTGAAGAAAATAATTTTATCTCTTGTTGATTTTTTAATAAAGGTATAGTTTTCTCTGTAGTTTTAATAGAATAACTTTGAAACCAATCAAAAGAACCTTGTTTATATAAAGTTTTAACCTCTACTCTAGGTATATTCCAGTTATGTAAACTAGTTTCTATATTAGCTATTGATACTTCTATAGAATTAGATAGATCCTGCTCATCATCAATATCAGAAGTATTACTCTTTTGATTTAGAAATAGTCTCGAAATCTTATTCATAATGATTATTAAAATTTTAGTCTGATGAATTTCAATAGAGTAAGTTTCATATTACCTGAATACATGAATCTCCGGGAACACCCCCATATCGTCGTGGTAACATTCTTTTTCTTTCGTTAAATTTTTGATAATACCATATTAATTTTTCATTATTATAATTATTAAACATTTCATTTTTTAGAAATTTTATTTCCATTCTAAAAGGAACATTATTTATTTTTTCCATTTTAATGAATTAATCTTTTTAATTGTTCTAGTTTTTCTTTTAAACGAAGATTTTGTAAAACTAAACTTATTATCATATCTTTATGTGCCTTTTTACTAATAACATATTCTCCGGTGAATAATTCTTCTTTAAATATTTTTATTGATTTATTATTTCTTAAAATGGATTCTTGATAATATATTATTTGTTTAGGTGGATCGTTTAATTTATTACAAATTATGATAATAATTTTATAATTAATGTATAAACTTTATTGATTAAACATCTGATATAATAATAAATTATGTCTAAGTAATGTAATATAAAAATTATAATATTAAGAAAGAATATTTTTCTTATAATTAATAATTTTTCAATATGAGATATGTCAAAGAGCAGAAAGAGAAACTCAATTTAACTGATATTTCAAAGGCTGTGTAAAACTAAACTGGAAAAGGAGAACTGTATTGTCTAACAAAAGACCCCAATTATGGTTTTACAACACAGTTTTTCAAAATTCTGTAATAGAACAAACATGAAATCAGTAACCTACAAAAACAAGGTCGATTCCAGCTTGCATTAAAGCCTGTCAATAAGTGTAAACAATAAATATTGTTCCGGATAACATTTTGCTTTATATTGTCAAAACTACTACAACCGTAACACTATCTTGTCCTTGGTGCTAAGCTTCTCAAAAATATTGAGAATAAATTTCCCTATAATGCTAAAACTTCTAAAACAAAATTTCAAACATACAAGGCATATTGATGACTGGCCTAGGCCCTAGTACCACATAGCACAATTTAATATCTAAGTGATACTGTTACAGATGAGACGAAAGTAGGCTTTGAAGGGCTCACAGGCTCACAGCATAAGCTATTACTGATTACTTACAAATACATATGGAAAGACCTCCAAATAAGACCCCGTGGTAAACTCAGTGTCCTTGGACCAGAATAAATAAGAATCCTATTCGATGCAGATACTGACTGGTAACTGGAGAGCTAACTGTAAGCTGAATTTCCCAATTTAGCCTAAGCAGAGCAAGATTCCAAGCATAGAGCAGCAATAACTATTCAGATCCTAACCATACAGTTCTGTCTTCACTAGGTAACTTTTTCAAGGGAGCACCAACTAGATAAACAATACCACTATGCATAACTTGATACTAAGAAAATAAGGTGCACTAGCAAAATAAGGTGAACATCCTCCTATGATTTTATTTAAAGTGGCAAACTAACATTCACAGTGTACAATACAAAATATTTACACACATGTACCAGGACTTAAACGCAAAACCACTAGGTTGGGAGCACCTCACACCTTATCACAGATACCGCTAGGCTACAAGCCCTTTGGTGACCACCTCCTATCTAATAAGGCTAAATGATAATACTGACAGAACTAATCAGCAACCCTGCAGCATTTTCTACATATTCACTAGACCAAACATGATTACTGCCAGCTGAAGCAGAAGAGGCAAAAAATGACAATATCTACTACCATACAATCAGATGCAGTTTCATCATCATATCACAAATAAAGCAGTAACTGCACAAGTATCATTCCACCAAACATATAAATATTTGGGAAAATACTATAACATACTCACATCAAAAGACGCAAAATCATCGCCTACAGAAACTTTTGCTGATGCACGGAAAGCCTTTGTCTTCTCGTCAACTTCTTGTAAAGTGTATGCTTCAAAATGAGAAACATGTGGACGCTTTAATATAGCATGATGGAGAAAAAGAGATTAGGTAGATACTAGTTGTACCAAGTACGTTACATGTCAACATACACCTCAATCTTTATACCAAACAAGAAATCAACATGACGATAAACTTGTTTCAAACAAAATTTGCTTTTAAATGACACAGAACAAACTCCAAAATACTATATTTTGGTGCAAAACCCTGTAATTGTTACTATTAATTTACTTGGTATAATTTCTCATTCTATTTAGAGTGACAAATGTATAACTAATCACCACATATTTTGCAAAAAAAATGGCAACTACTAAGAGTCGCATACCGTAGGTCGCATAACCAGCAGTGGCGATACCTCCAGTAAATGCTGCAAGTACAGTATACCTGAGGAAATTCAATGGTTTTCCACCTACTCTGCCTGCAGCTGCTGCAATTTCCGGAGGTGGAGTGGAAGACGCAAACTGTTCACCGAGGATGGATGAGGAGACTATGCGTTCTTTCGTACCATTTGCAGAAACAGTTGAATATAAGCGCGGATTCTTGTTCCTCTTCAAGAGGATAGACAATATTCGCCTAGCAACTATCAACATTTATTCCTATGTAGAATTTTTGGAATCTCGAGTTAAAACTATGTCCTGCGAATTAACAAAAAAAAAACAATAGTCATTGACAGCAATATTATCCGACCATATGTACATCCAATTAGACTTATTAAATATTTGTAGCCATTTGATTTACTCAAACAATGAATGTACATACATAAAAAAAAATTATAAATTCACAATAACGACACGTTTTATAACTACTAAAACAACATGCAACAATAAATGATACGCTACGAGAACTACATGGACTAAAAAACGTGTATATAAAAGTATAAAACTTCTATAAACCCTAGATCACACTTAAACCTCTAATAAATAAATGAACAACATTATAAAAAGTATACCTGACCGAATTCAGAACGGTGAGAAAACGCCGGCGCCTTTTTATGAAAATGATTTTTTTATACTTTATGGAGATGTCTTGCGTTATGCACAAGTTAAATGATCCGACCCGACAACCCGGAATTTAAATCCGGTATTTGGTTTGCTATTTGGTTGAATGGAATAAGACTGTGACTTTCAAAGTCAAAGTCAAAGTATGTGTTTGTTTTGTTTTGTTTTGTGAGCTGGTAATGAAATGAGTATATATTATAGTCATAGATTCATTACACATCAATTTGGTGTTTATGAAATTCATTCTCATGGGCCCCTCTTTTTTCCACTACAAAATTCAACTATCTATACACTTTTTCATACCATGTTTTATCAACCAAACATAGAGGAGAGTTATTTTACATACCAAACTTTTCTACATCTTAAAGGGACTCAATCTCCAAGTAAAAATCATGGTTGTGATTAAAACATTTTATTATTTCACCTATTTTTATAATTTAAATATCTCTTAAACCGTTAATCGTTAAACAAAAATAGTTACACCATCGCGACGAACATTTAATTATTATCTTTCTATAGGAGGCACTTTCATATACTTTCGAAAAAAGAAAAAAAAATCGTTTTTTTGTCTTTATTTTTTGTTTTTCTTCGAAACTGAAATTTGCATGAAATATCATATATGATTTAACACTAATTTGAAGATCACATGTGATATTAGTGTTAAATCACATATGATATGTAATATCATATGTGATACTAGTGTTAAATCATATATGATAAATCACATATGATATGCATATCATATATGATTTAACACTAATATCACATGTGGTATTCAAATTAGTGTTAAATCATATATGATTTTTTCATGCAAATTTCAGTAAAGTAAAAAAACGAAAAAAACTTTAAAAAAACGTGAAAAACACGAATTTTTTTTTTATCGAAAGTATATCAAAGTGCCTATCTATAGAAAGATAATTAAATCCTCGTCGTAATGATATATTTTTTTTCGTTTGATGATTAACGGTTTGGAAGATATTTATATTTGAAAAAAAAAAGATAAAAGTGGGTTTTTTTAATTGTTGGGATTAATCTCATCCATTAGATCTAGTAAAAATGGAGGGTGAAGATTGATCCCTTAGTATGTAAAATATCTTTTGTCCTCAAATGATCTTATATCCCAAACATAAACAATCGTAATGATACAGTTTTTCATACCCATTATCATTCCACATCATTCCAAATCCGATATTCATTGTCATTTCTATCAACAAACCAAACGGGCCCGAAATGTGGCCCATTTTGGCTTTTTAGTTTACACGACGACAAGGTTTTCATGCGTTGTGTTGTGACTGGATTAAAACAATTTTGTATTATAAAATTGATATTTGTAATTGTTTTATTTTATTGGATTGACGTATAAAATATGAGACAAGTGTTAATCTGTATAAAATATGGCTACATTTATTTATAGCGACAAGTTAAAATATGGTTAAAAAATAAATGAATTGTGTAATATGATATCTGATGAGTTTTTTTTATAGTGACAAGTTTTTATAGTTGCATGATTATTTATTTTCATTAACTATAAACTAATAGAATAATATAAAAAAAATATAATATGATATCTGATGATGTACCCTCCGAGCAGCTCGACGGACACCCCTTCGATATGTGTCGAAGCCCTTCTGTACGAAGGCCCAAGTTAGGTCTCCTGAATGCTCATTGGCGTCAAACCATTCGTACACACGAAGGTTACTCGGAATTCGCCATTCGAAGCCTTAGGCCCTTCGGGGTACGGTTGACGAAGGAACAATGGATAGAGGATCTTCCTGATTTGGTCAAACCCGATCTCCCTCTCCCTGGCTTTCCGCCAAGTTTGAAACGTGGGTCACTAAGCCCTAGCGGTTACCCATAAATATGGGACGCCCCCATGTTCTCCGACATTTGCGCAGAGGTGCCCTCAAGCCTATTTCTTCCACTATAAATAGGTAGGTCGGGCAGAAGATTATGATAAGCTCACTTAACACTCTATCCTTTACTCACACTCATTTATATCACCATAACTCATACTTACTCTCACGCCGGAGGTGGTTCGCAGGGTTCAACCCCTGCGTAATCACTTAACGTAGTGTCTTCGTATTTCTTATCCTCAGGTGAAAGACAATCTTGGCTGGAACACACACCCCTCTTACCTTCGATCACCATTGAAGCCTGGTAGTTCAATTTATTGTACAATCAGTGGCCATCGTAGGACACGGCTATTAGTCCCGTAATCACCAAGTCTTAACACCTAACTGATTACGCTACTTTTCGGCATGGAACCAGGACGAGAGATACACCTCCACCAGGTTTTTCTACCATGGTACCCTCACCCACAACTAACACCGATAATCTCGCCCCTATAACTGCCTCCACCTTCCTACTACACGATCTCCTAGAAACCACTCCATACATCACGCCTCAACCCGCTAACCCGTTCCAGAAATTAGCCCTGCCGTTGAAGCAAGCTTCGAGCGTTAGAGTCCTTGCTAAGGGCTCACAAGAGGCAAGTTCGCAACACCGAGATGCAGAGGGAATTAGAATATTCCAACGAGGAATATGATGAGGAGATCGAGGTAGATGAAAGGCCTCGACCAACTAACAGGGGGCGTTCAGCCCTACGAAATGGTTCTCCTTCCGTGAGGAGACCTAATGGAAGAACTGCAGGTTTCGAAGAAGGTCTGGGAAGATCCGGAAGAAGGGGAAGAATCGAGGGAGAAAGAAGGTGAGAACTGAAGGAAGCAACGTTAGGAGCGGAGGGGTAAACCTACCACCTCTCCTGGCGGCCAGGCAGGAAGAGGATGGCGGGCTCACGATGCCTCCCGTGAAATGCGTCTTCGAGTGTGGAGGACTCCTCCATACTGGGATGAACCCGACTACCACCTCATGGCATGAACTACCTACACCTTCCAGTCCTATAATTCCTATCCTCCGAATTGGTCTCTCCACAACCAGAGTTACCAGCAAGTGCCTTACGGGCACCTTCCGGTACACCCTACACAACCGATGGGGATAAACCCTTCGTACCAACCTCCTGCAGCCTATGTTGCGTTCTCGCAACCACCTCATAATCCGTACAACCCTACACATGTTTACGCACCTCCATACAACCCTTTATATGCGAAAGCTTCTGGAGCTTGCACACCTTTCGTGAAGTGGATCGAAGACTACCCTTTGCCTGATGGTTTGAAGATGCCTACTAACATAGGCACCTACGATGGGAAAGGCGATCCAAACAACTTCTTACACTTGTTCGAAGGCGCTATCAAGATGCAGAAGTGGTTTATGCCTGTGGCATGCCACATGTTCACATACACTCTCCAAGACTCTGCAAGAATATGGTGGAATGGGCAAAAGGTAGGAAGCATTGTAAGTCGATGATCTCAGGATAAGTTTCCGATCACACTTCAGCCCCAGAAGAAGTACACCAAGACTCACCTAGTTGTGCATACTATCAAGCAAGGGAAGCGAAAGCACGAGGGCTTTCGTCACGCGGTACACCGATTAAACCTTGCAAATTCTGGGGTTGCACGAAGAGCAAAGGATTTCTGGCTTCATACATGGCTTACGAACTCGAAGCCTGGTGGAATTTCTGTCTACCGACCTCCCTACCACTTACAAGGCACTCATGGAAAAGACATACACTTGGATTGAGTCCAAGGAAGTCAGCGATCCACGATCTGATCGAGCAAAGAGAGGCCTCCGACAAATTCTCCATAGGGTCCTCCTGGGAAGGATCCAATAACAGGAATAAGAACAGAGACCGCTTCACTCCCTATAACAAAGGCTCGAATCATGGACTCTTGGCAAACCTGGTCAAATCTCCTAGGGAAATCCTCGCTACCGAGAAAGCTGCCAAGTCCTTCGACCCACCACCTCGCATGTTAGCACGAAACAAAGCCAGAGACATGTACTGCCACTTTCACGAAGACCATGGGCACGACACTAACAGCTGCAGAGAGCTGAAGAAGCAAATTGAAAAGGCAGTACGCTCCGGGCAATTGGCGCATCTGGTTAAAGGCATCAAAAAGGGGAAAGACAAGTTCTTCGACACTCACTTGGGCGAATGGAAAGGGAACAAGAAGGAAGCTACCCCTGCAGAATCCCCGATACTGATGGTGCACAGACAGGATCCAACCTTAAAGCGGAAAGAAGCAGATGGAGAGCTGGGAAGTGTGGGGAGATAATGTTCCCGTCCATTCTGGGGCGGACACCTTCAACTGATCCCGTAGTCATCAAGGTATGGGTCTCCAACAGGGAGGTGAAACGAGCATACAGGATTGTGGAAGCTCCTGCGAAATCATCTATGAGCACTGCTTCCTAAAGCTCAAACCATCGATACGCTCGCAGAGGGTAGACTCAAAAGTACCCTTGGTAGGGTTCTCCGGTGAACACTCTTGGCCCTCGAAGAGTACCTTGGAAATCACTATCGAGAAGGACCCTTGTCCCGAACAGAAACCCTTACCTTCATCATAGTCAGGTCAGATTCTCCATACAATTTTCTGATAGGTAGAACCGCTATGCAAAAAATGGGCATTGTAGTCTCCACCAAGTTCCAAACTCCCTTCGGAGTAGGAACTGTTCATTCTAATTATGGAGCAGACAAGGGGGTATATGGTGTCAAGAAGGTCAAAGAAAAGGCCGGAGGAGCCTCCGATGGCCATTCTAAGTTGTGCAGATGCAGAAGAATGGGTGGTAGTAAACCCTAGCTACCCCGAGAAAACAGTTGTGATAGGAAAGCAGCTCCCGGCGAATTTCAAGGCGAAGCTCACGGAGCTGTTGCAAACTAACCTTGATATTTTTGCATGGAAATATTCTAACATGACAGGAGTTCCAAGAACACTGGTAATTGATGGAAAGCCCTTTGGCACGGAACACAGGCTCAACGAATACAAACATATTGAGCCCATCAAATAAAAAGGAGAAGCCTAGCACCCGAAAGGAATGTTGCTTCCTGCAAGGAAGTAGATGAGCTGACACAAGCAGGCATCCTAAGGGAAGTCAAATACCAAACTTGGGTGGCCAACCCGGTGATGGTAAAGAAAAGTGACGGAGGGTGGCGCATGTGTGTTGACTTTACTGACATCAACAAGGTATGCCCGAAGGACTGATACCCCTTGCCAGAAATCGATTGAAAGGTAGAGTCCTTAGCAGGCTTCCGACTGAAGTGTTTCCTAGATGCCTACAAAGGGTATCATCAAATCCAGATGGCAAAGGAGGACGAGGAAAAGACAGCCTCTACATAAGCAAAGGTGTCTACTATTACAGAAAAATGCCCTTCGGATTGAAGAACGCAGGGGCAACATACCAAAGACTCGTAGATAAAACCTTCAACAAGCAGATAGGCATAAATCTCGAGGCTTATGTTGATGACATGGTTATCAAGAGAAAAACAGAGGAGGAACTTCCCTTGACGTCCAAGAGACCTTCGACCAACTTCGGGCAATCAACATGAAGCTAAACCCAAAGAAATGCTCTTTTGGTGTCGAAGAAGGGCAATTCTTGGGGCATTTGATTTCAAAGCAAGGGATCAAAGCTAACCCTTCAAAGGTCAAGGCAATCACGGATCTTCAGGCTTCGAAATGTTTAAAGGACGTACAAAGCTTGAATGGGAAGTTGGCTGCGCTAAGCCAATTTTTGTCGAAGCGGGCTGACAGGTCCCTACCGTTCTTTAAGACGCTTAAAGGCTGCGTCGACAAGAAAACCTTCCAATGGAGCCAAGATGCGGAAGCCGCCTTCCAAAAGATAAAGGAGTTCATAGAGATACTTCCAACACTTACAGCCCTAATCAAAGGCGAAGTGTTATTCATGTATCTAGCATCCTCAATTGAGAGCATTAGCGCTGTCCTAATGGCAGAAAGGGACAAAAGGCAAATCCTCATTTACTTTGTTAGCAGGGTCTTGCAAGGAGCAAAAATTAACTACCTCACGTTGGAGAAGTTCATATTAGCTCTAATCTACGAAGCAAGAAGGCTCCGACGATATTTTCAGGCCCACCCGATCACAGTCTTAACCGACAAGCCACTTAAGCAAATCTTGTTAAGTCTGGAAGGGTGGCAAAATGGGCCATTGAGCTTGGGGAGCACGAGATAGAGTTTAAAGGTCGAAACTCTGTCAAGGGGCAGATTCTCGCAGATTTCTTGGCGGAAACACCTTCCGAACCAGGCAAAGAAAAGGAAGAACATAAAGCTAAGCTCGTCGAAGTACAGGATGATTGGAAGCTTTATACAGACGGGGCATCAAGCTCCGACGGTTCTGGAGCAGGTCTAATGCTGGTCAGTCCTGAAGGGAAGGAGCATACATATGCCATTCGGTTTGAATTTGAAGCCACTAACAATGAAGCAAAATACGAAGCCTTACTAGCAGGCCTTCGGCTAGCCAAAGATATGGAGGTCAAGGCCCTTACTATTTTTGTAGATTCTCAGTTGGTGGCAAACCAAGTGACAGGCTCCTATGAAGCAAGACAGCCCGTCATCAAGCAATATTTGGACAAAACAAGGGAAATGTTGGATGGTTTCAACTCCTACACCATTCAGCACGTTCGCAGAAATCATAACAAAAAAGCGGATGCACTAAGCAAGCTAGCCTCTATGGCCTTCGCCCATCTCACAAAAGAAGTGCTGGTAGAAGTCTTGCCCGAAAGGTCCATTATCAGAAAGGAAGTCACTGAAGTTGTTCATGAAGAAGGAGACACATGGATGACTCCCATCAGGGAGTACCTGATAAGTGGTCTTCTCCCTGAGGACCCAAAGCAAGCAAGGAAGATACGGGTTAAGTCTCCACAATATCAGCTAATAGGAGAAAACTTGTACAAAAGGTCGTTCCTCTCACCTTGGCTCAGATGTGTTGGACCGAAGCAGGCTTCGAGCAACATCGTAGAGGTCCACGAAGGATCCTGTGGCCTCCATGCAGGGGCGCAGGGCCACGTTCAGTTGTCTCAAAAATAACGAAGTTAGGTTACTACTGGCCGTCGATGCATAGGGATGCTGTGGAAATCATTCAAAAGTGTAAAGCTTGTCAGATACACTCCAAGGTTCCCAAGCTCCCGAAGCAAGACATGACAAGTGTTAAATCCGCATGGCCCTTCTCCCAGTGGGGAATTGATATCGTAGGACCTATGCATGTGGCTCCTGGTGGGGTGAAATTCTTATTGGTGGCAATTGATTACTTCAAAAAGTGGGTCGAGGCTAAGCCTTTAGCTTCCATTACGGGGAATCAGATCGAGAAATTTGTATGGGAGCACATCATATGCAGATTCAGAGTGCCCCACATCATCATATCCGATAATGGGAAGCAATTTGTCGAAGGAGTCTTCTATGATTTCTGCAAAGGGCTTACGATAAAGCAGTCTTAGACTTCCGTTTACCATCCACAAGGCAACTGGAAATTGGAGGTTACTAACAGAGACATTGTCAAAGGAATTGAAAAAAGGTTGGGACGAAGCCATCACGGGTGGTTGGATGAGTTTCCTCAAGTGTTATGGGCTCATAAGACCCAACCCAAGTCAAGCGATGGCGAAACCCCCTTCAGCCTAACATACGGAACATAAGTGGTCATCCCTTTGGAGCTGAGTGTGCACACAGAGCATGTGGCCACATTTGAAGCCTCTCAAAATGATGAAAGGATCAGGGAAAACCTTGATCTGTTAGAAGAAAGGAGAGAAATAGCCTCCATCCGAGAAGCCATGCACAAGCATAAGATCGAAGGCTACTACAATAAAAGGATCAGGCCTTCCACCTTTAAGCCTGGGGAATATGTGATACGCCTCAACAACGTAAGTAAAGCAGAATACCAGGGGAAGCTAGGACCTACTTGGGAAGGACCCTATGTCATAGCTGAGGCCTACGACAATGGAGCATACAAGCTGGCTACTCTTCTCGGAGAACCCATCGATAGGACATGGAATGGTACGAACCTCCGAAAGTTCTATGTTTAAGAAGTATTTTTTACTTTTCATTCTTGTATCAAAAGCTTCTCATGGGAAAGCAAGCATTATTGGTAGTTGTCTTAGTGTTCATTTCAAAATGATGTAATCCTCTCTACCAATTCAATGATGAATAATATATTTCCCACAAATATCTTGCTTCATTTCTTAAACACAAAGGTTTGTTTAGCCAAGTCGTTTGTGAGTTTCAATGTCGAATTGGAAGGCATACGGTGTAACAAACACCTCATACCACTACTTAAGCCTACCAACACATTCACATTAACTCTCCTAATAGTTTATGGGAATTATGAAAATATAAACAAGCCATATTACTTAAAGGATTTAAGATAGAGTGGGTCGCGACCCTCTGTCAGTGATCAAAGTTGGTCATTATATTCTTGGTGTTGTAATTTACACACAATGAGGTTCTTACACCTTAGGTTGTAAAATTTAAGCGTCGGAAAAATGCGTACGAGAAGTGCACAAGATAAATATTCTTAAGTACGTAGGAGTATTTTCCTACATCATTCCATTCAAAAGAAGGGCCTACGCCCTAATCCCTGCAATAGAGGCCGAAGCCTAGTTCAAATTGTCTTTTGGCCGAAGCCATGCATCACAACCACGAAATTGTTTAAAGTAACAGACAAGCATAAACGGAAATTGTTTTAAAGAATGGTACATGCCACCCTTTTAGACCAAGTTACTGTCAAAATGACAGCCTTCATTCCTTGTTCTTTGGAGACGGGGTTGGAGATGGTAGAGCTAACACAAGCTTTGCAGAAGCTGTTTTATTCGTTGGAGTCGATGGCTTGATCTTTCGAGGCTTTTTCGAGAGAAGGTCTTCGAGAGGTGCCATGGGATATTTTGTAGCTTCACGTAAGAAGGGGTACTCTGCTGTTGCAAATGCATTTCCTGCCTCTTCATACTCAACCTTTGATGAGGGGCGGTAACAGTCAACTTTGGAGAGATCCACGGGCTTACCTGTCTTGGCCACCTCCTCCAGAGCGAGACACCGTCCATGAAAGATAGCTGCTTTGATCACCTTCCACATAGCAGCTCCAACCTCATTTCTATGATACAACTCCATGGCAATATATGGAACCACCTTCGATACAACCTCTGCACGATCCTTTTGGAGCATCTTGTATCACATCTGTAGGCCATCCATTTCTTCTCTCATTTTGACCTCTAACTCTCCAATTTTGGCCCTTTCGCTTTCCAAGCCTGCACACTTAGCCTCCAACACAGCATTTTGACCAGTGAGGCTTACCACATTGGCCTCTTCCAACTTAAGCCTGCCACATTCTGCTGTGGTGGCAGCCAGCTCCTTCTGCAGCTCTGCAATCTTGTCTCGGAGGTTTTGGGTGAGAGGATTCTTCTCAAAATCTTTTTCAACCTCCTCACATTTTGCCTCCAGCTCAATATACTGTTGATCCCTATGATTTTCCCTCTCCAACATCATGTCCATTTCCTACCTTGCCTTTGTCATAGTACGAAACAACTCCCTTGTACGAGCATTCAAATGATTGTCCAGAACAGCCTTCCTTGCGACACTCTTATAATGCATATCGCAGACCCCTTCGATGGACATATTGTCCAACAGTAATTCCAATTTAGGGGGG
This sequence comes from Chrysanthemum makinoi, assembly GCA_910596185.1. NCBI lineage: Eukaryota > Viridiplantae > Streptophyta > Magnoliopsida > Asterales > Asteraceae > Chrysanthemum > Chrysanthemum makinoi. The sequence continues at coordinate 185,616,182 of OU343219.1, read as the reverse complement.
TGACATGATCCACAATTCGATGGCAGGCTAGGGCATTCGGAAGCTCCTTGGTGTCAGGAAGGCCTGCGACAAATAAAATACATAAGGGAAAAGTTAGGCATAACAATTAGTATTTTCTATATCTTAAGAAGCAAGTGCTTACCATGCATTTCTTCTGTGTCATTTGGTAGCTCAAAAGCAGACTTTACAGCTTTCTTGCCTTTGACAACCTTCTGTCGAACATCCCTGGATCCAGATGCGGGAAGAGGAGTCTTTCTCTTGGTAGCAGACTTGATAGCTTTTCCAGAAGTTCCCTTCCTACTCTTTAACCTGTTAGCAATACCTGTAGAGCCTGTGATTCGAACTTCATCCTCTGCGGGATCGTCCGAATCCGCCACGTTCTCAACCAATTGGGAGGGACCCTCCAACAGTGCTTGTGGGGATGCTGAGGCGACAGGCTCTATCTTGGGAATGTCAACATCATTGTTTTTGACAGAAGTAGATGGTGACCCAACACCATAAGATCCTTCGGCTTGCTCCACAGGCATAAAACTCAGGTCTTCATCCAAATCCTGATGCATGAAGTTCCTAAACGCCATCTCTGCAAAACAAGGAATAAGAAAAGATAAATATCAGCGCTACATTGGTCCTACTTAAATAAAAATAGAAGTACACATACTTTTTCCATGATACATGATCATGGGCTTTTTGGGAGACCCCTCCCAGCTTTGTGCAATCCCAGCCATATACAGAATTGGCTCAGGAAAGGCTTGAACATCAGCAGGATACCTAGCCAGACGTTGGTACAATGGATTCCTTCGAACTTCATAAGGTAGGGGTTATTGAAACGTTTTGCATCAAACCTAAATGCCTCATTCAGCAATGCTGGATAGTCAGGTGGAACAATGGTGTTTTAAACATAAAAGAAACTACCCTTCCAGTCTCTTATGTTCGTGTAAGGCCTCAGAATGAGGTTAGGAACATCTCCTTCAGGCCTCTTTGCCAAGGTTAGCCAGTTCCCATCCGGATAAAGGTTCAAAAATCCCCTCAACACTTTAAGAGTTGGCTCAAAGCCGTAAGCTTTACATATGACGATGTATGTGGTCAGTTTAGTCAGGCCAAATGGGTTGAATCGAGAGATATGTACTTCATAGTACTGCATTAACTCTAGGATAAGAGGGTGGATAGGAATCCTAAGATTCGAGTGACTAAACGAGTGGGTATACAGCCCTACGAAGTTTTCAGGGGCATCAAAAATTCCTTGGTTTGATTTTGGAAGCATAACTTTAAATTTTTTAGGGATGGGGTATTCAGCAAGATGATCATGTAAGTCTTTAGCAGTCAAGGTGCATTTTTGTTGTTTGATTATAAAGTTGGAATCCATAACTATCTTAAGCTACGAAAAGATGGAGAAAAGACTTTACCTTTTGTGTTCGAAGCCGGTGAACAATAGCAAATCACTGCGTGTGAAAAGTATGCGAAAAGGGTAAAGTGATTTAGGGTTCCATCTACCTCATCTTAAATACCCCTTTCTAATCCTTTTCTAAACCGAACACGTGTCCTGGAGATTTACCTTATCCGTATTTCAAGAGGTTTTCTAAAGTTTGAAAAATCGTTTTGGTCAACCAAGTTAATTTAAAAGAGGATTTAATGTAGCGGGTAGTTAGATGGGTTTAGGTAACATTTAATGCGCAAGATAAGGCATAATTACCTTGGTTACGATTAGCATTGCAACGCACAGTTGATTTCATTCGCAGGATGAAGTCGAAAGCAATGCCTCCTCGTTCATATGCATCACTTTCGACTGGGGGGCTTGATGATTGTAGGACCTTAGATATATCAACTCTATCACACTAACACTAATATGAAGCTAGGAATGATGACTTAAGTGATGTATATAGGGCGTATGGTACTAGAGAGAAAGATGAAAACATGAAGAGGTTTGTCTATATAAAACACACATTACACACTCAAGCACACACACCAAATGACTAGGTGTGTGCCTTTTATACTTATTACATAAAAGCCTTATGGGCTTTGGATGGGCTTTGAATTATTTGTGGATTGGGCTTACATTACAACATGACTAAAGATAACATAACTAATAACCGGTTAGCTTGGCCCAATCCACGAGCCCATTGACTATTTTAACAAAATATCTAACACACGTTACAAAGTTCCTAAACGTGAATGACCATCACTTTCTAACACATTATATTAAGGCTAACAATCTCCCCCTAAGGGGTGGTCATTCAAAAGATGCTCCACATGATTAGGTCTTTAGGTTTCTTGAGCTTGAACTTTGTGTGTTGATATCGAATAGTCTTGATTCTTTGTTCATTCATGCTTTGTGATTTGATAATGGTGTTGTCTGCCTTTCGCCAGCTTCTTTGGAATAGGTGTCTCCACGTCTTTCTCCACCATGCTCACACTTCTATTTGACTTTGACTTTCCAATGTAGTAAAGTTCTATAGTCATTAATCTTTGTAGATTCTTTGACATTGACGAAGAATCATCTTTAACTTTGTGTTGCCTTTGATATTGATGAGAACTTTCATGTATTGTTGGTATGAGCATGGGAATATGGTGTGGTCTTTCCTCCAAGGAACAGTCATCAGTACATGCATGAATATGTTAGTTGAAAAACACCAATCGATCACGGTGGACTTTTCTTATAGAATTGACCACTACGATTATTATACTGATGAATGTCTTGATTCAATTCACCTTGGTTAGGCGAATCAGCCGTCCTAATCCCATAAGGGATAATTGGCATTACATTGAATAAATTCAAGTAACGACCCACATCTTCAGGATTCGATTCGTGAAAGGAATCTCCTTAGCAGGATTTCCAGCACTTACAGGTTCGAATGTCGAGGGTGTTAACAGCATATTGTGAAAACATGTCTCTAATTCTTACAAAGGTTGTTCCTAAAATTGGAGGCCCTCAAGAAGGCTAACACGATATACAGAGGTATATCTACAATTCAGGTAAGTCGCTGAAGTACACCGAAGCATCACTTCACGAAGTGACCTGCTGTCAGGGCTGCTTGATGTTGACCCTGGCAGGAATTTCCATTCAATCACTGAGGATCATAATTGTAAATCCTCTCATAAATGTTCTGACAGATTGCTAAGATCTGCGTAGGACTCTAGAATATATCACTTGTGTCCTTATTATTGAATAACAAGCGATGAAATGTAAAGTGTTCCTAAGAGATCTTTTAATGAATCTCGTGGCTCTAGACTCAATTAGTGCACTTATGGTTTTCCTAAGCGGAGACTAGGAGAGGGTCTCCTTCTTCAATACCAACAATCTCTAAGAGAAAGTCGATAGATTATGAAGGGTTCCCAATGAGGATGAAACAAATCTGTTAATACAAATAAGCCGTAAAAACGTTTATTTATATTTTACGATCTTCTAATGTTTTGTCGATAACAAACGTAAAATCATTTTAACGAAACAAATAGAATACGTAAATAGTTTGAATCAATAGTTTCCTAACACACTTACGTTCTCACATAAAACACTAAAACAAGTATAAGTGATTTTATGATTTAGATACATATGTACAACAACTAGTGTTTACATATTGGGTTAGCATATACTTAAACTAAGTATACTAAAATGGGTAAAAACAAGTATATACTAAAATAGGTAAAAACAAGTATATATTAAATGGGTAAAAACTAGCAAATGGTATTGACCCATAACACATGGTTTTATATATACCACTTAACCAAGTTCATTGTATCCTTGAGATACATTGTATCTAGAAAGAAAACCATGGATCAACCCATAACCCATGACCCATGACCCATGACCCATGACCCATGACCCATAACCAAAAATACCCATGGGCAACGAGGAGCGTCCCACGGATCCCTAGATTTGTGCTAGCCGGATCCCTTGTGGGAGGGATCCGCGGGATCCGGGGAACAGTAGATAATTTCCTCTATAAATAGAGAGCCATTTCTTCCTTTCTACTCATCACTTTACACACATACTTCCCCAAGTATTATAACCCTCTAACCTCAGATCCAAGTGATCTATGTAGTTTGTCTTTTGTTTTTGTGTGATTCTCTAGGTTCCTCTTAAAGGCGAGATCACCACTTCTTGAAGACGAGCAAGCTCAAGTCCATGAGTTTCCAAGCTTCGTCATCATCAAGACAACTAAGGTTCTCTTGTTGATAGTTCTTTCTTTCTCCATAGATGTTGGGTTGAAGGCATTAGTGAAGGATGCCGAAAGTGTCAAGATGAAAGCATTAGTGAAAGGTGCTTATCGTCCGTGTCAAAAGCATTAGTGAAGAATGCTAAAGTTGTCAAGACGAAGGCATTAGTGAAGGGTGCCAAGTGTTGTATCAAAGGCATTAGTGAAGGATGCCTATGAATCAAATCAAGTGGCATTTGGGAAGAATGCCTAGGTTGTATAATCGATGAGGTGCATCGTTATACATATAAGTATTTGTTTATTTCCAAGGATGGTGATATCCTTGATGGTGTTGTAACAAGGAGTGGATCTCCTTGATATTAGGTGTTGTGTTGTGAAGGGTAGTAGCTCCTCCACAGTAATGGAACTAGGTGCTTATCCTAGTACCTAATAAAGGGTAGGCGACGTTGTGATAGGATTAGTTCTCCTTTGTGTGAAAGAACTCGGTGGTTAGCCTAGCACCGTATAAAGGGTAGGCGACGTTGTGTTAGGTGTGGTTCCCCTTGGTGTGAAGGAACTCGGTATTTAGCTTTGTACCGGAAAAAGTTTAAGCGACGTTGTGAAGGCTTCTCCGCCATAAGGAGTTGGTGTAGTGCTTACGAACTCTCGAGTAGGTGACTCGGGGAGTGGAGTAGGGCAAGGAAGGTGTCCTTGTAGCCGAACCACTATAAATACTTGTGTCGTGGTGATGTGCTTCTTACTCTTTATCTTTCATTACACGTTTATATATATCTATCTATCAACGTCCAACATAAACAACCAAATAGATTGACATAAGTCGATCTAAATATTTAAAAGGAAGTTTTAAATTGGTAAAACTATTCAACCCCCCTTCTAGTTTTCCACAAAATCCTTTTAAGAGGAATTGAGTGGCTAGAAGGTTAGGTGCAGTGCGTCACTGGGTCCATGACGTCTTTGTCTTCAATACCGGTGTCATCTTTGTGACAACCAGTAGCATATGAACTGAACTCGGTTTCTGCCCTAAGGTTGATTTTGGAGGGCTATTTCTTTTCACCCTTCCTTTTACTTTTCTTTTTAATTATTCAACCCCTTCTTTCTCCTTTCTTACATTACTCCTTTTTTCAATCATACCTAAGGACTTCTAATACTAACTATGGGTATTTTCCTTGGGTAGATCCCTCCGACTCTGGCGGATCATAGGACGGATTTCCTATCCTTAGTGACCTTATAACTCCATGACTGTCCTATTGTTGACATAAAACCTTTTTCTTGAAAATCTCTCAAATTGTTTATGATTATCAAAACATTTTGTTAACACCTTGAGAGTTTTGAATTTTCAGAAATACTCCCCCTTCACATGTGCTTATATTGTTTTAACTTAAATCTGCACAGTGAGGATGGAGTTCGCACTTTTTGAATTGATCGGCTCATGATAGACAATTCCCCACGAGACACGGTTACGTTGCTTAGTTAAAGAGTTCTATTGTCAGTTTTTAGGTGACAACTAGCTCTAATAACTAACTTGAAGTTGTAAACTCTTCTCGAAAGAAGGTTAGACCCATGAAAGTGCATGTCTATCACAAGTTTCTCGAGATGGTACATTTACTGACTTTGATTTCTCGTCAATTCATTGGTTTCGTCTGAGTCGAGCTCTTTTGAGATTCAAACACCGATCATTAAACTGACTTTGAGAGGTTATTTCAAAATTTAACTATTCACAAAACACTATTCATTCCCGGAGAAAAATTTATATTCATGGTTCACTATTCATCATTTTTCGTAAACTAGGTTTACGAGTATCAAATTCGCGTAACCGTAAGGGTTTAGCTGCGCATTCATGAAACATCATTGAGAACACTTCATATAGACTAGAGTTAGTCTAAATATCATAAGTAACATCATCATCATATTAGTTCATGCATGGGTTTGCATATTTCATTAACGTATATTTTTCTATTAAATAAACGCTATCGCACGATCATTTATTTTGAATAATTGATCCAACACTTCCAAAAATTATCGTGATATATTTTTATACTCATTTTAAGACTATAAAAATTATATTATTAGTTTACCCGATGTTTTAAATTTATTTTGTATATAAATTGTTATATATATATATATATTTACGACGGTTTTCGTAAATTCTAATCAATAATTATTTATTCACTCAAATTTTGCGAGAAATGTATTTTTTACAATTTTATGACTTCGATATATTTTATTTTGTTCCGCTAAAATCGATTTCTAGCTAACGCTACACTTAATAATTAATTTTATGTACAAAATACACACTATATTTAACTTTATGTACATTTACTTAACAAAAATGCACAACCTATTTACCCAAAACCCCTTGGCCTCCCTCCCTCCCCCCATCTCATCATATTTCATAAAAATCTTGACTTTGAAATTTGACACATACACATTTGTAGATAGATATTTGTAATATACTAATTATATACAAACAAAAACACATAGAAAACACTTAGCAAAGGTGAAAACAAATCAAACTCTCTCCCATTTCATCTCTATCATTCGGCCAAAGCAAGAAAAACAAGGAAGAAGCATAAAATTTTCAAGATCAATTGATAATATTAACACTAGTATACTTCTTTTAAGGTTTTGCAATAAAAACCCAGGAGTATTTAGGAAACCTAGTTACTTAAACCTCATCATATAACTAGTAAGCTTTTCATGATCTTTACTAATCTTTCATAATCATTCTTGAGCTATTTTTATCATTTTAGTAAAAAAACATGCAAGTATTATGTGATTCATACCACTTTTAATTGTTTTTAGTACTTATTATGAGTTATAATCATCCTATAATTAATCCTTTGAAACATATCATTTTTGATAATGTTTAAGAACCCATGACACCCTAAGAAGGTGTATGGTAGGTTTAGAATAGATTTGGTGTTGATTTGAAGTAATTGAAACAAGTATTACGCTAGAAAAACCATTTTCGACAACACTAGATTTGGGTCTGATCATTTTTGTAAAATCTGGAAATTTCGACAGGTAATGGATTATTTTGGGCTATATATTCAGAAAATATACTTTAAAATGAAACCGTGGTCGCTTGAACGGGTTAAAACGGATTTATAACGAAGAAGTTACGCTACTTTCAAGTTTAACGACGAAAACTAATTTTCTGAAATTATACTTGCTGTCAAGGGTTATTTAAGGGGCAAAAATGAGTATTAAACATTACCTAAATGAGTCGATTTATCAAAAATATATTAGTATACATTAACACGAAACTAAGGATATATAAAACGTAGAAAACCAAGCTTTAACGACTAAGTTACACGCGTTTTAAATATGGCTATCGTAACTATTTTACACAAGTAATAACACTTATATATTTTCTACTAGACCAAAATGGTTATCGCAAGTGACCATGTTTGGAGCTATTTTTCATATCGATAGAATAATTTTGAGGATGCGATGTCTGCTAGTAAAAATGAGTTCGCCTATTCTATTTTCCAAAATGTTTAACCGTCTATCAAGCGAATGTATAACGAATAAAATACGATCACTCAAAAATTGGTCATTTTCATGAAATGTCAAAGTGTATTGTTTTGCGACGAAAAACTATAACTTCATAATAAATCACTAAATGACTATCGTAGGATAGCATTTCAACGTAAATACTTGTAAAGTAATTTATAACTTGACAAGACGTTATAAACTTATTTTTCGACGATAAACTTTGTTTTCAAAATGCACAAGTGGTATGGATAACATATGAGTTGCATGCATAACATTATATCATGGCTTATATTAGATCATATCATTCATAATAGGTCGTGGTTAGAGAGTTGCGCCTCATTTCAGTGTATCCACTTTTGCCATCACATAATTGTACCAAGTGAGTATTCACAATCCTCTTTTTACCGTTTTACTATATTTTGGGGCGAAATGCATGAACTATACTTGAACTAAATTGATTACTACTTCTATGAACTCTTTTGAACTTGAATCAAATCCTTGAACTTAATTACAAACTTATGACTTGTTTGAACTTATTGAACCGTACGTGATATGACCTAAAAGCCGCCCTATGTGAACGGAGCAACACCAAGTCTCCCTATGTGAACGGAGCAACACCAAGTCTCGCCTTATTGGTGGAGCGTGCAAATTCTCCCATGTTCGAAGTGTTCTTAATTGTATATAATAGTTGTATGATGTACCGTTCGTACATTCGCATTGTTAGTCTCCTATTAGTAGGCAGTATGGATAGCGCTATTAGAGGTCGGCCAACCTCTCGTCCACTATGTTACGGAATGCATATTATTTATTCTAGGGGCTTTGCCTGGCATACATTATTATATACCTGGTGCTATATTGTGAACTATTATGACAACGTATACTTGACTACTATACACACTATATTTTGTGCAATGGGTTGTGAACACACAGGTTGCAAGTTTTGTATAGGCGGAACTTAAAACTGAGTGGATTTACAATGCCTTTACTTTGTGGACTATTCTCGATGACCAAAACCTTTGACTCTCTCTTAAGAGTTTTCATATTATACGAAACGTGTGTATTCACCAACTATTTTCATAGTTGACCCGTTTTCTCTCATGCATTTCAGGTGATCGTTAGTAAGCTTTTTTTCAAGTTCTTTGCATAATGAAGTCTTCACATGTCACTACTAATCATTATGTATTAGAACGCAATCTTTTGGGAACTAAACCTTGTATTTTAATTTCCGTTGTCAGCTAAACTAGTATTGTAATAATGTATCTTTTCCTTTAATCTTAAACGTTGGTATGTTCTATTATCTTTTGCTTGTGTTCCTTTCCAGTTACACCTCGTGTTTCCGCCTTCGGAGGGGTGTGACAACAGCGAAGCTTTTTGGAAATCATTTTCAAGAAGATTCGAGAAGACGTTCTAACTCCTCAGGGGTTAGGCTTCGCATTCCAATTCGTCGAACTAAATCGTTAAACCGTTCTTTTGGAAAGGCTTTCGTGAATAGATCGGAGAGTTGGTAATCTGTCTTTACGAAAAGTAATTCATCAGTACCCTCTCCTACGTGCTCTTTGATGAAGTGATAGCGGACTTTGATATGCTTAGTCTTTGAGTGATGAACAGGATTGCACGATATGGCTATAGCACTTTTCGAGTCACAATACATAGGTATTTTATCGAAAGTAAAGCCATAATCTGTGAGTTGTGTTCTCATCCATAGAACTTGAGCACAACACACAGATAGAGACACATACTCGGCTTCAGCGGTTGAAAGTGCAGTACAATCTTGTTTCTTTGAAGACCAGCTTACTAACTGTTCACCCAAAAATTATGCTCCTCCTGATGTACTTTTTGCTGTAACTTGATCACATTCGTAGTCTGCATCTGAAAAAGCTATTAGAACAAATCCGGATTCCTTCGGATACCAAAGTCCCATGTGAATGGATGTCTTCAGGTACCGAAATATCCGTTTAACCTCTTTGAGGTGAAGTTCGGTAGGCTTTGCCTTAAACCGTGCTAATAAGCAAACAGCAAATTGAATATCAGGTCGACTAGCAGTGAGGTACATGAGAGAACCAATCATGCTCCGATATTTCTTCGGATCGATAGGTTTCCCAAATAAATCGGCTCCAATTTTTGGTGAAGTTACCATTGGTGTGCCAACCGAATCACAATTATCCATACCATGTTTTTTCAAAATCTCAATTGTATATTTAGATTGATTAATGAAGATTCCACGAGGGGATTGATGGATTTGTAAACCAAGAAAAATTTTTAGTTCCCCCATCATGGACATTTCAAATTTGCATTTCATGAGATTTTCAAAATGTTTTGAAAGATTCGGATTAGTGGACCCAAAAATGATGTCGTCCACGTAAATCTGAACAATAAAAATATCGTTGTTGTATTTTCGTGTAAAGAAGGTAGGATCAACCGTTCCTTTGGTGAAATTGTTTTTGATCAGGAAAGAAGTCAGTTCATCATACCATGCTCTCGGAGCTTGCTTTAAACCATAGATTGATTTTTTGAGCTTATAGACGTAGTCTGGATGTTCCATGTCAATGAAGCCTTCTGGCTGACTCACGTACACTTCTTCTTTCAGAGTTCCATTCAAGAACGCGGTCTTAATGTCCATATGATAAACCGTGATGTTTTTGTGAGCTGCATAGGCTAAGAAAATCCTGACTGCTTCAAGTCTAGCTACCGGCGCAAATGACTCTTCAAAATCAATTCCTTCTTCCTGTCTGTATCCTTTGTCCACAAGATGATCTTTGTAGTGAATGACAATCATTTTTTCATCCTTTTTGTTCTTCCATAACCATTTGACAATCATTTCTTCATCCTTTTTGTTCTTCCATAACCATTTGAGATCAATGACCCGAATATCAATTGGTCTTGGAACAAGATCCCATGAGTCATGTAGACGGTATTGGAGAAGTTCCTCCTGCATCGCTTCTATCCATGCGGGTTTTGCCATTGCCTCTCGAATGTTCTTAGGCTCTATATTGCTAATTGAGCAAAGGTAAATGCACAAGTCGCAGTCTGTGGCAAGTTGGCGTCTCGTCTAAATTGGCCTTGAAGGTTCACCAATAACTTGTTCAATTGGATGGTCGTTTGTCCACTTTAGTGTAGAAGGATATCGTGGGTTAAACGTATGCGAGTTAGAAGGTTCTCGTAAGCTTGAAGATGATTCAGCTGATTCCATAGCAAACGGGTTTTCGAATATGTCTTTATCTAACATTGCATCGTTTTGGTTTTGATTAGGTTCTTCTTGAAATGATGTGTTTTGGTTTTGCTCATCAACTGTTGGCAGTAAGGTTTCAAGAATTGGAGTTGTTGGAGTAGATGTAGATGATGTCGATGGAGTTGGTGCATTTGTTTCGACTGTTGTAGATGCATCTTCTGTTGGTAGTGGTGGTTGATTTTGAGCGGGTGCAGCGGAATGATGGTTTGATGCATTTGTCGAAGTTCCACCATAGTATTCATCGAACATTAACTCGAAGAAATTCTCTCATTCTTGTTCTGAATGTGTGTCAAACGAAGTTGATGGAGCTCTTTGAGGTACGAGTCCTGAACTGATGTGTCCAGAAGTCTGCGGGTGAGGTTCGGGTCCTAATCTATTTTGATTAGAAGCCATCGGATTAAGCGCGGGTTCTAGAGCGAGTCTCTCATAAGCCATTTGTGAAAGTTCGTCAAAATTCACATTCATCGTCTCCATTATCTTCCTAGTTCTTCTGTTATACACCCTGAATGCCCTTGAGTTATCTGAGTATCCAATGAAGATTCCAATATCACCTTTAGCTTTCAGTTTTCCTAGATCTTCTCTGTCATTCGTTGGATAGCACAGAGCGCCAAACACGTGAAGGTAAGAGATATCAGGTTTTCTGTTGTTCACTAGTTCATATGGGGTTTTATTGAATCTTGGATGGATTAGGGATCGGTTCTGAGTGAAACAAGCAGTGGCAACAGCTTCAGCCCATAAAAATAACGGTGCACTAGAATAGATTAGCATTGTGCGAGCAACTTCCATAAGAGTACGATTTCTTCTTTCAACTACCCCATTTTGCTGTGGAGTTCTAACAACTGATGTCTGATGTGTGATTCCAACATCTTCAAAATAAGTTCTTAACTCCTGATTTGTGAATTCTGTGCCATTTTCTGTTCTAACAATCCTTATTGGAGCTTGAAGAAGTACTTGAATACGCTTCAGAAAGGTGATGATAATGCCTGGTGCTTCGTCTTTTGACCTCAGAAACTTAACACATGTATATCTTGAATAGTCATCAACGATAACAAGGATATACTTTTTCCCATTTATGCTTTCAACTCTCATTGGGCCACATAAGTCCATGTGTAACATATGTAACTTTGCTTCCGAACTGGGTACGAGTTTGAGTTTATATGATGCTCTTTTGCTTTTTCCTTGTTCGCATGATGGACATAAGTGATTCTTGGTGTATTTGAACTTTGGAAGTCCGTTGACGATGTTGTCTTTGGCAAGTTTGTTGATAGTGTCAAAATTGAGATGAGATGGCCTTCTATGCCACAACCAGGACTTTGTTCCAGATGCTCGTGTCATAAGACATATTGGTGATGAAGAGGCCTTTCATTTATGTCGATAGCATACAAGTTTGTGTCACGATTCCCAGTTAAGAGATCAATGCCATCCAAGTTTTTAACGAAGCATGAATTTCTCCTAAATGCAACCTCTAAATCTGCATCACAGAACTGCCCGACTGAAAACAAATTATGTCCCAACCCTTCGACATAGTAAACCCGAGTGATCAAATAATTTCCAAATGGAAGATCTCCATAACCCATGATAGCTGCTACATGATCATTTCCAAAGCGTACGGTTCCCATGTATTTCCAGACGAATTGATCAGCGCTTCAGATTCCCGTCATGTGCTTGGAGCAACCCGAGTCGACGATCCAAAGACATATTTCGATAACCTGCCAAATACAGAAAAAGAAGATTTTGGAAACCGTTTTGATTTTGGTTCCTTTGGGTTAGAGGTAAAATCCTGATCACACTCATAGAAGTTTTCTACTGGGTATACTGGTTTAGCACTCATTCTACCATTCTGGAATATGAAAATTCTACCCGTTGGTGTCCAAATATCATCCCTAAAGTAAACACCATGCTTCTTATCAGTAGTGTAAGACCTAAATCTTGCAACTAGACTTCCTATAGGTTTAGCATAAGTTCTTTTTGTAACGTTCTTCTGAACAGGCTTATCATTCACATTCTTAGAAACACAATCATCTTGAACATTAATTAAAGATTTCTTGCATGTTACACAAACAGATTCAATATGTTAGGAACATGTTTTATTATCAAGTGTAGGTCATTTCATTTGTAATAGGTCGTTAATAATTATGGTTTATAAATGTTTGTAATTAGTTTCTCAGCTCATGTAGTAAGCCCATGAGCTGTGATAGAAGGTTCTTCTAGAACCAAGGGGAAACACTCCTACTTATGTAAACACTATAAATACCCCCTCCCTAAAAGGGAGAGGGTTGTTGGTTCTAATTGCAATTATCATTTTCATAATCAATTCATTAGTTCCTTCCACTTTCTCTCACTAAAACTTTCTCTCTCTAGAAATACATATTGTTGTGATAATATGGTGACCTAACAAGTGGTATCAGAGCCAAGGGTTAATTTAGGTTAATATTGATTAGATTTAATAGAAATCCGTACTTAAAAACGTGTTTTAGATTGAAATTTATGGACTTTTTGGACTGAATACGTGTTTCTGCGAGTTTCTGCGCGTTTCTCATGAGTTTTGGCGAGTTTGGCCAGTTAGTCATGAAGTTTGGCGAGTTTCTCATGAGTTTCTGCGAGTTTCTCCTTGCAGTTTGGCGAGTTTCTGTCTGAATTTCTGCGAGTTTGCAGTTTTGGCGAGTTTCTGTCTGAATTTCTGCGAGTTTGCAGTTTTGGCGAGTTTCTGTCTGAATTTCTGCGAGTTTGCAGTTTTGGCGAGTTTCTGTCTGAATTTCTGCGAGTTTGCAGTTTTGGCGAGTTTCTGTCTGCATTTCTGCGAGTTTGCATTTTTGGCGAGTTTCTGTTTGCATTTCTGCGAGTTTGCAGTTTGGCGAGTTTCTTCCTGCGAGTTTGCAGTTCTGCGAGTTTCTTTCTGCAAGTTTCTTGTCTGCGAGTTTCTTGCTAGCAAGTTTGGATTTCTGCAAGTTTGGTTTTCTTCTACTCATCTACCTAAGTCTAAACAACCTCAACCTTAATTATCCTTAACGATCAACATCAATCAACAAATATGTCTCAACCACCATCTTCTAACTACTTTCCTTACACTTATACTCAACAACAACAACTCAGTCCACAATATCAACAATGGAATCAACAACAAGCAATTTATCAACAACAATTTAATCAACAATATACTCCACACCATCCTCAACAAGGTCCACAACGAACGTCAATGGTTCCACAAATCCCTCAACAACAAACTTGGTTTTCTCAAATGTGCGAAGCTGTTACAAGTCAGCAATCGATTCATGAAGCTGGTTCGGATACTCGTCCTCCAATGCTTACACCAGGAAATTATGTGCAATGGTCAAGTCGATTTCTAAGGTATATGGAACTCAAGAAACCTCATGGTAAGTATCTAAAGAAGGTGATATTAGAAGGACCGTTTCAAATGCCAACTGAAACTGTTCCCGGAGATCCTACAGCTGTTCCACCGAGACCCGATACTATCACAATTGTTCCACTTAGTCGTTTAACACCAGAACAACTACTTCATCTTGAAGCCGATGAGCTTGCTATGCAACAAATACTTCTTGGAATTCCTAATCCGATTTACAAAAGTATTGATGCACAGACAACTGCAAAAGCTATGTGGGAACAAATTCATCTTTTAATGGAAGGCACTGAACTGAACAAGATCGACATGGAGTCTAAGCTATATCACAACTTTGATGTGTTTACCATTGAGCCTGGGGAATCACTTGAATCATATTATCATCGCTTCACAAATGTGGTCAATGATTTGCATCGACATAAGATTGATCTTCCAACAATTGCTATTAACACCAAGTTTCTGAACTCATTAGGACCGGATTGGCATAAGTATGTTACGTTTGTTCGACAAGTCAAGGATCTTCATGAAGTCAAGCATGGATTATTGTATGATTATCTGAAACATCATCAATATGAAGTTATCAAAGAAAAAGAAGCTCGTGGCACACATGGTTTCCCTACACCACCTATTGCTGATCAGATTGCTCTCATGGCACATGGTTATCCAACTCCTTACCCAAAGTCAAATCATGCTTTCAATCAACAACAACGTCACTTTAGTTATGCTCCACCTACACCTTCTCATCAACTCACACCCAAAGGAGATTCTAACACTGCATACTCTGCTCAAATCAATGATGATCAAGTTGATGCCTTTGAAGCATTAAATCATGGAATGGCCTTTATTGCTAAAGCCTTCTCCAAGTTCTCTACTCAGTCAAACAATCGTCTTCGTTCATCATCAAATCCCAAAAGTCACGCTGTTATACAAGGTGGCAAAGTTGAGGTTCAGAACAGAACTAGTGGTCGTCGTATTATTACAAGTGGGTATTCGGTAATTCTGGAATGGTCAAACATCAGCAGGGGGATCGGGTAATACTTTCAAGAGAGATGTTCAAGTTGTGGAAACAAGGGATTCACCGGCTTCAGGATCTACTATTCGCTGCTATAATTGCAAAAAGCAAGGACACCTTGCTAATACTTGTCCTGAACCATGAACAAGAGGAGGAGATTACTATAAGCAAGTCATGCTGATGGCATACAAGGATGAAGAAGGAGGAGAACTCAGTGAAACTCAACAAGGTTTTATGGCAGATACTCTCTCAGATGATGAATATGAAGATTTGGAAGCAAATGCTGCAGTTATTTTGATGGCAAATATGCAAGAACATCACATCAGTCAAACAGAGAATGGACCTGTCTATGACACAGACGGTCTATCTCAGGTACCTGACACTGATATATGCCTCATAAATGCGATTGTGTCTACATCTGCATCTGATGAGCAGCAATCTGTTCAACATGAATCATCATTTAATCATAATGAAGTTGATCAAATTAACCCCGTGGTTACATTTGATGACTTAAGTGATGATGAAAATAATGAGCATATTGAATAGAGTGAAGCAATTCATGGTCCAGATTCAAAATATCTGACTTCATTACTTCTGCCATTTCAAGCTCAAAATGCAAAATGTAATGAGATAAACCATAACCTTAGGGCTGAGATTACCTCCTTGACTGTTGAACTTGAGAGTTGTCGAAAACGGATAAATGATTTTGAAACAAAAACCACCCGAGAAACAAGTTTTGAAGTGGCCTTTCAAAAATCTTACGTTAACGAACAAAATCTTCAACATCAAATGCATGAAATTGTTGCGTCAAATAACGAAAAGATTTCTAAAATTGAACAAGAAAAGTCTGAACTTCATAAAAACATTGAAAATCTTCAAACGGAACTTTCAAATACTAAACAAGATTTTTCAAAAAGTCGGTCAAATTTTTCTGATTTCAAGAAGAAATCTAAGAAGCGCATTGATGATCAAATCGATGAAATTCTTCGATTGGAAAGACGGTTAAAAGATTTTGGTACTGTTGTATATAAGATTGGCCACTCAGTAAAACAGATTGAAATGTCAACTTTACTTCCGAGTCCTGATGACTCAAAACGTTTTGCTCTTGGGTATAATCACCCACGTTTTCTTCACACAGCTCTCAAGGAAATGCCCAAATTGTATAGTCCTCAATGTCTTTTAGATCCAAGCATGCAACTTGTTGTCTTTGATTGTGAGGAACAATGGGCACAAGATGATCGAAGTCGCTTAAACATGCGACAAAATGGAATTTTACCATATGATTACACAAGAGAAAATGCTTCTTACAAACTGAATGTCATTTCAACTCCATCGTATAATCTTTCTGAAAAACGAGGCATCTTGTGTAGAAGGCCCCGTTCACAGTGTTGCACAAATAAATGGTCCTTTACCGTCCTCTTGCAAAAGCAACTCATTGCCAAAAACTCCTAAATCTTGTTTAGTATTACGATACTTTCAAACGTTTATGGAAGATATTTCATTTTAGAAACGGCAATTGAGAAAAATTCTGAGTTAAAAGCATCTAATTTTCAATCTGCTTATGCACGAGAGCAAAGACAAATGTTTCAAACCCAAATCTCACCTCATGTCGCACATTTGCGTCTGTGTGCAACACACTTGGAAAGGGAACTTCAACAAGAGGTGACTTCAATGATTGAAGCTTTTAACACACTTGAAAACTCTGTTTCACAAGAACAATGCAAAAACCAAGATCTTCAAAATGCCTTTGATCAATTGTTAGAAGATGCTCTTTCTGCTAATATTGCTTTTGTGGTTATATATTGTGAATTTGCTTCTGTGAATGATACTGTGTTAACTGCTAAGAATCTCAATATGGTTCAAACGTTGGAAATGGACAATCAGATGTTAAGGCATGAAATTGAGAAATTAAATGAGGAAAATGAAAAAATGTTTTCACAAAATGATGATGTTCAATCTAAACTTTCAATGGAGATTTCTGAACTTAAACGAAGACTTCAATGGTGTCAGTATAAGACAATTGAATCTGAACTTGCTTTGCAAAATCACATGGAAAAGGTGTCTTTGGATCAGTCGCGAATTTCAAAAGTCGAATTTCTTGATGATGAAAATGCATCGTTAAAATGTCAAAATTTCAAATATGAACAAGAGATTGCACAAGTCAAACAGGAATATAAAACGATTTTTGATTCTCTTAAATCTGTTCGTTCTGAAGCGTCAAAAGAACTTGATCACCATGTTGAATACACTCGACAAATGTTGGGTGAACAAGGAAGATTAAATTCCATAATTCAGGATCAAAAACGCATCATCATTGAGCTTAAAGAAAAGCTAGCTAAACAAGCATCTAGCGAGTCTAGTAACACAAAAGTGATTGCTCCTGGCATGTATATAATTTATAAACCTCAGGGAACTAATTTGCTTTCTTCCACTTCTACAGGAATAGTTGCGTCTACTAATGTTAGAAGATCCGAGCATAAGAGACACCAAGAAAATACTAGGATCTCGCAACATAGGAAGAGCACTCGTCCGACATCAGAAGTAAAAGTTCATCTTAGGAAATCGAATAAAAATCATGTTGCATCTGCTTTAGATTCAAATTTGGCAACTTGTAATTCTAATGTCAGTGTAATGAATGATAAGTCTGTAAAACGCGTTCAAACGTTAATGCCTCCTGTGTTTTTTGTCGTAAAAGTATGATGTCTGGTAATCATGATAAATGTGTTGCAAACTCTCTGTTAGCCCGTTCTAAGAAATCTATAATTGGCCCTCCCTCTAGGTCCCCAATAGTGGCAAAATCGAATTTAGAGAAGGTGCACAATGTAGTTTCTGAGAAATCTGTAGACACACCCATTGCTGCAAAAACATCTCCTAAGCACGTGTACTCACCTAGTGACTTCACTAAGACCAAAGCGAAACATAATTGGTTATGGCAACAATGGTTGCAGCGTACCTCAAGTTTTAAATGGATTCCTAAATGTGTAAATGTGTGTAACACTAACATAATAGAACCCACTAACTCTTTGGGTTCCACTGCTTCTATCATACCACCCTCGTTGTCTTCGTGTGTTGCAGGTGATTCAACTCGTTCTGTGGATTGTTGATAGCGGATGTACCCGACATATGACAGGAAATCTAAAGTTGTTAATAAACTTTGTTTCAAAGTTCATCGTCTTGTCAGATTCGGAACGATCATTTTGCTGCAATAATGGGATATGGAGATTATGTCAATGGAAACATCGAGATCAGTCGGGTTTATTATGTTGAAGGTCTTGGACACAATCTTTTCTCAGTTGGACAATTCTGTGATGATGATTTGGAAGTTGCGTTTCGCTCCAAAACATGTTACGTACGTGACTTGGAAGGACATGATTTACTCACCGGCAATCGGAGCACAAATATTTATACGATTCCTATGTCCGATATGATTGCATCTTCACCGATTTGTCTTCTCTCCAAAGCAACTTCGACAAAATCATGGTTATGGCACAAAAGGCTTTCTCATTTAAAATTCAAAACCATGACTGAACTTGCTCGTTATAAGTTAGTTGATGGTCTTCCAAGGTTCCGATACACCAAAGATCATTTATGTTCGGCTTGTGAACAAGGCAAGAGCAAGAGATCTAACTTTCCCTCAAAACCAGAACCAAGTTCTCAACATGTTCTTAATTTGCTTCATATGGATTTATGTGGCCCCATGCGTGTACAAAGTGTGAATGGAAAACGATACATTCTGGTTATTGTTGATGATTATTCACGATGGACTTGGGTCTATTTTCTCCGAACTAAAGATCAAGCTCCAACAATGATTATCAACTTTCTCACAAAGATTGAGTTCAACTCAAAAACCGTCTCGCATTATAAGAACAGACAATGGAACAATTCAAAATCAAACACTTCGTGCTTATTTTGAGAAAGTTGGAATCACACATCAGACCTCGATTGCTCGTACTACTGAACAAAATGGTGTTGTTGAAAGACGAAACCGAACGTTAGTGGAGGCCGCTCGAACGATGTTGATTTTCTCACAATTACCGGATTTTTTGTGGGCTGAAGCTGTCTCAACTGCATGTTTTACTCAAAAGCGTTCCATCATTCATACGCGTCATAATAAAACTCCATATGAGATTGTTCACAACCGCAAACTAGATATCTGATATTTTCATGTTTTCGGTGCACTTTGCTATCCGAAAAATGATCGTGATGATATTGGTAAACTTCAGCCGAAAGCTGACATTGGAGTGTTCATTGGTTACTGTGAAAATTCGAAAGGATTTAAAATTTGGAATCGTCGAACTCGACAAATGATGGAAACCGTTCATGTCAACTTTGATGAGCTTACATATATGGCTTCTGAGCAAAACCGCTTAGGACCCGCATCCAACCGTCTAAACTTTCTTTCTTCATCAGCTGTTCCACCCATGGAATTCACTCGTCAACAATTGGAAACTTTGTTTGCTCCTCTGTTTGATGAGATTCCCGAAAGTAGTGCTCCAGATGTATCGACTGTTTCCGCTGCACACCCTGATCATAATCCAATACCCGATACATCTGCTCCAACAACTACAACCGTTGCACCAGATGCACCACTAAATGATTCTCAATCAACAGAAGAACACATTGCATCCAACACTGATACAGCTGATGAATCACAAACTCAAGAAGTACCCGCACCCGCAGATTATGACGGAAATGCTTTCTTCAATCCATTTGCTCCGGCTCCAACCATACCAGACATTGGCGAGTCGTTTTCACGCAATTTGGAATCATCTAATATGCATGCAACATTCAATCACCACCCTTCGACACATAAATGGACGAAAGATCATCCCTTAGTAAATGTGATTGGCGATCCTTCAAACCCAGTTATGAAGAGACAACGACTTCATACTGATGCTGAAACTTGTATTTATGCACTCACTGTTTTTCAAGATGAACCACGAAACATCAAAGAAGCTATGACATATGACAATTGGATTGAATCAATGCAAGAAGAGTTGAATCAGTTCAAACGTCTCGAAGTCTGGGAACTCGTTCCAAGACCAGATGTGATTTATGTCATTGGACTCAAGTGGATCTGGAAAAACAAACTGGATGCTGAAGGCAATGTTATTCGCAACAAATCTCGTCTTGTGGCTAAAGGGTATTCTCAAGAAGAAGGAATCGATTATGAAGAATCGTTTGCACCAGTGGCTCGACTTGAAGCTGTACGGATATTTCTGGCATATGCTGCACACAAGAATATCACGGTTTATCAGATGGATGTGAAAACGGCATTTCTGAATGGTCAACTCCGTGAAGAAGTTTATGTGGGTCAACTGGACGGGTTCGTTGATTCAGACCATCCTAACTACGTGTACAAGCTCAAAAAGGCTCTTTATGGTCTTAAACAAGCCCCACGGGCTGGTACGACAAACCTGATAAAATTTCTTTCGCTAATCAGTTTACCAAAGGAACTGTTGATCCAACATTTTTCATTCAACGTCACGGGAGGATATTTTGATTGTTCAAATTTATGTTGATGATATCATTTTTGGTTCGACACATAAAAAGTATTCAAACACTTTTGCAAAATTAATGAAACAAAATTTTGAAATGTCCATGATGGGTGAACTAAAGTTCTTCTTAGGACTCCAGGTTCATCAATCTCCCCGTGGCATATTTCTTAATCAGTCCAAATATGCTCTTGAAATCTTGAAGAAACATGGAATGACCAGTTGTGATACTTATAACACACCTATGTCTGCAACCTCACCAAAGCTGGATGCTGATTTACATAGGAAAATTATTGACCCTACAAAATACCGAAGTATTATTGGGTCTCTCATGTATCTAACAGCCAGCAAACCTGACATTGTATTTGCTGTATATCTTTGCTCCCGTTATCAGTCAAGACCAACTGAAAGACACCTCAATGAGGCTAAAAGAATCCTTCGCTACGTAAAGGGAACCATTCACTTGGGAATCTGGTATCTGAAGGATTCTGGTTTTGCACTAATTGCTTTTTCAGATGCTGATCACGCAGGGTGTTTAGATACACGCAAAAGTACATCTGGTGGTGTTTAGTTTCTTGGAGATAAACTTGTGTCTTGGTAGTCAAAGAAACAAGACTGTACATCTATGTCATCAACAGAAGCAGAATACGTTGCCATGTCAGCATGCTGTGCTCAGATAATTTGGATGAGATCACAACTGATGGACTACGGTTTTGTATTCGACAAGATTCCGATGTACTGTGACTCCAAGAGTGCCATTGCAATCTCCTGCAACACGGTTAAGCATTCCAAGTCAAAGCATATCGCTCTCCGATATCATTTCATCAAAGAGCATGTTGAAAAAGGTACAATTGAATTATACTTTGTGGGTACTCAATATCAATTGGCGGATCTGTTCACCAAAGCATTGCCACCCGCAAGGTTTACTGAGCTTGTCCATCAAATTGGTATGCGTGTTTGACTCCAGAAGATCTGGAAAATTTAATCAAACGTTCTTAAAGCGTCAAACATCAAAAACATTTCTTTGTAAATACATATTTCAAAATCAAAATACAAAAATATAAAATCTATCCAAAACCCAAAAAGATTTTCTTTTTCATCTTTCATATAAAAAAAAAACGTTTTTTTTCTCATACTCTAGGGACTAAAAGAGTCATTTTTTCATTATTCTTCCTTTATAACCTTAGTTTTCTTCATTCTTTCAAAATCTATTATTCTCCAAATCACAAACAAAACTGCTGCTGCAATCTTGTTCGATCCATATCAAGTTTTTTTTTGTTTTGTCTAATTCCAAGTCGATTGTAAGTATCTATAACTAATTGTTGTGTTAAGTATGTTTTAATTGGGGTTCCTATTATCGTATATAGGACACAATCGATCATAGGTTATGCGGATCTGATCATTATCTTGTCTAGTCTTCGATTCGTATATTAGCAATTGCTTATAAGTGTTTTGTGTTTAATATTTTCAAATATTACTTTAGGAATCTAGCAAATCTGTTGTGTTTTATGCGTTTAGGGTTCTTGATGTGTTTGAATATTGGTGAGATTGCCATGGTTATTGAATTCTGGCGAGTTTTGTGACTTGAATTTTGGCGAGTATTTGTGAGTTTGATATGAAATCATGAATTTTGGCGAGTTTTTCATGTGTTTTATGAATTTTGGCGAGTTTGCCATGGCTAATGAATTTTTGCGAATTTCTTTTACTAGAGTTAGTGTTTGGCGAGTTTTCTCTTAGATTCATAACTTGGCGAGTTTGCCGTATACACATGAACTTTGCGAGTCTCTCTAAGGTTAGAATTTGGTGAGTTTGCCTTATAACATGAACTTTGCGAGTTTCTCTAAGGATTAGAATTTGGCGAGTTTGCCTTATAACATGAACTTTGCGAGTTTCTATAAAGGTTAGATTTTGGCGAATTTGTTAAGGTGTTGGCGAGTTTGATTACCACACAAGAAACTTGGCGAGTTTGCTATTAGGTCTATTGAATATTTGCATGTTTGAGATTTAATTGGCGAGTTTGTCACTTTTACATAAATTTTGGCGAGTTTGTGTGAATTGCGAATTTCTTCTTGTTGTTTGCAAGTTTCTAACTATTTAGTTTAACTTATGCATGTTTGCGAGTTTGTACAATGACTACATACGCTTGCGAGTTTCTTGTTGTGTGTTGAATAATGGCGAGTTTCTACCTGTCTTACATTATTTGCGAGTTTATGCATCTTTTAAGCAGTATAGAGGATTGCGAGTTTCTTACATTATTTGCAAGGTTGATAATACTTTAACATGTTGAGAGTTTGAATTTCATTGTGAGTATCTATTGTACCTATGCTTGGCGTATGACTTCCGTTTGTGATTGAGAATTACACATCTAAATGCTTTTGTGAGTTTGCATTATTTGTATGTTAGGATCATATGAGTTATTCCTCTAACATGTCATTACAAATTCTTGGATATCTTGTTAAATGATTTGTTTCAGGTCTAAACATGTCTCAAGGATCTCTCACAAGAAAAGACATGTATCCCATTGAAGATGAACGCAATATTGCGCTTTCAACCTCTCGTATTGATTTCGAACAACTTCTATGCCATCCCACGTGTCGGATTATAGTGGAAATTCTTAAGAAGCACTTCTGTCGGCATCTTCTGACTTTATCTGCAAGTGTCCTTGAGATCTACTTACATCAATTCTGGCATTCACTCAAGATAAGTAACGATTCCAACATCATGACAGTCCAAATTGATGAACTCCATTCGAATTTGATGTTAGCATTCTTCGTCATGTTCTTCATCTTCCTCTTGAAGAAACAAAGACTAACACTTCGTTCATACCATCTCCATCATTTTCACAAATTGCATTATCTCTTCGAAAAATGGGTTATGATGAGTCTTCTCAACCGCGCTTGTCAACCATTCTGATGTAAACCGGAAATTCATTCCCCAACCATGGTTATCATTGTATACCATACTCAGTCATTGTGTTACGGGAAAAGCTACCTGCCATGAACACCCTCGCTTGGAACTACTTCAAATCTTTTGGGGTATCATTAATACACAACACCTTGATTATGCACAGCTAATCTGGAATGATATGATCTATCAAGCACTGCAGTTTACCAATAAGAAAGGGTATAAAATTCCATTTGCTCGTTACACCAAGCTTCTTATTGAATACTTCATGCAATTAGATCCAAGCATCGACAAACGAATAGCAAGTGGTGATCAATATCATACTACTCACATGGATCATGTGCTTAAAACTGTTAAAGTTCAAAGCACTAGCACAACAAACAAAGGCTTAAGAATTCCTGACCGTCTCTTTAATGATGGCATCAAGTAGACTACCGCTTACAGGGACTATGATCAAGCAGAAAAAGCGAGGAACATTAGAATTATTTCGACAAACCTAAAGGAAGAGGAAGGAGATCCACTGCAAAACACAAGCAAACCTTGCTGATTGATGAAGTTGTTGCTGCAGAAGAACAAGTTAGTCATCACGACAAAGTTGATAACCCAGCAAACACTCAAAGACTTATCCAGGTGAAACAAGATACATCCGCAGACAAGTAGTAAAACTATTAGTCGTCAAACTCAATTACTTCAATCTCCTCGCACTCACAAAGAAGAACGAGCAATCCTGAAGAAAACATTGGCTATCACCAAACGTCATCACCAAACTAATCTTGAAAGGTTGCGAAGCGGGGTGAAGGATCGGTTCTAAGGTGATTTCTAAACAACTTCAACAACCTATGAATGAATCAGAATCTTCCGAATTGGATAACTCAATTTCTGCAGCACACTCTTCATCCAAAGATGAATCTGATCAATTCATTCGTTCTGATAATGAAGAATCTGTCAACAATGATGAATCTGAGAATGATGATTTTGATGATGTTTTCGTTGATAAACCACATTTGGAAGGTGACGCTCATAACCAACAACCACTAACAAAACCACCTCCAGCATCCTCAGATCAACAATCAAAGACGAATGTTCCTTCCAAAACCACCTTTAAGATCAGGCTCCCTTCTCGACAAACATCTGAAGCAACTGAGAAAGATAAATTTCAAGACATTCAAGCACAGCTCACTTCTCTTCAAACCCAAATTCGGACACAACAAAAGCAACTTCAAGAACAACATCAACAGATTCAGAAGTTTCCATTACAAGAGCAGATTGAGGAAATCCTTAAACAGGTCTTCCTACAGAGGTCAAGAGTTGCATTAATGAAGTTCTACCATCGGCATTACGCACATATGTTAAAAACAAGCTTCAAGGTGTTGTAGCCACTCATCTTCAAACACACCCGATAACCCTTGAAACAAAACCTTCAACGTTTCTTGTCGTTGATCTCAAAGTCAACTTCGGAGAAGATAGTTGATGATGATGAAGAAGTGGAACTTCGAGACGCTCTACTCAAATCCATTAAGAGAGCTGATAAGAAAAGTGCATCCGCATCATGCAAAGATATCCCGCTCGTAAACGCAGACGATGATAAAGATGATGAGTCACGTCCACGCGACAAACGTTCCAAATTCACTGCACCGTCATCTTCAGTTTTTCAAACCACTTCTCATGATATTTCACCTGAAGATGAAATTCAACCACAATCTTCCAATCAACCTCCACAACAGACTGTCTCTCAAGTCATATCCCAACCACCATTGAACATACAACAAGATGATGCCCCAGAATGGATTGACTCTTCCACGACTCAGTTTGACTGGTTTGAAGATATGATTGATGCTCATCCAGAAGATGATCTTCCCAATGAAGCTTCCATTGTGGGTTTCACAAAGAATTTGAAAAACATCATGAAGGTGCAGAAACTTAAATTGTCTCACATTGCCACTATTCGCCGAGCAGGGTTTACACGATTTAAGACTTCCACCACTTCAAGGCTTCAATTTGAATACAATCTTAAGGAAGTTGCACGAGCAATGTCTGAGAACATTACTTGGGATGTTTCACGCCCTCAGTGCTCCCAAAACGTTCAAGTTTCATGACTATTCTCAACCTTTACCACTCATGGGTCATACTCATAATCTCAAGGTACCCACACCTTATTTCTTTAATCATAATTTAGAATATCTGATGTATGGCAACACGATCCGAGAAACGGTATGCAACATCATTGTCTAAGTTCCATGTTGCGGTTTACACTCAAGAGGGAATGGAGGAAGAAGTTGCTGACTTGTTTAGTTCTTCGGTTGTTACATATAATGATGAGGCCGAACTTGGCATCTTCCACTGGCCTAATATGCGTAAATGGTTTTACAAATGGCGGCTCACATTCACCTCTAAACACAAAGTGTGTTATAACCACCGGATCTTGTCCATCAAAAGTGCAGAGATTATGGATAAATACGGGTACAATTTTTTGACTAACATCACGGTTCGCAGAGCTGACGATAAAGAATACACCTTCAACGAAGCTGACTACAGGTTTCTGAATCTCAACGATATCGAAGATATGTATCTTCTCAAAATTCAAGGAAAACTTGAGCATCTTCCTGGTAGTTTACAATATGATATCTTCAACTCAATCCTCATTTTTATCCGAAGTCTTGTCATTAAGTCAAGAGTTGAAGATCTTCATCTTGGCGTTGAAAGTTATCAGAAACGTCTGAATCTTACCAAACCTGATCTCCAACCACCCGGCATCTATGACCAAAAACCGTATACGTTCACCACAACACCATTTGGATTACACTTCATCAGGAACAACATCGTCAAATTCATGGGATATGAAGAAATTCACAAGTTCAGTGATGATACATTGACACAGGTAAAGGTTGAGCTTGTCAACATTCTTGAAGATCTGAAAGCAGGCAGAAAACAACGTCGGTTGCGGAACATGACATGGAAGAGAAGCGATGTTAAGCAAGCTGAAAAGTTTGTCAAGAAAATTGATTCACGACTAAATTTCCGAGTTCAAATGAGACGAACTTGGAAGGCTATGTTGGAGGAAGAGCAAGGGTTTCGAATATCTTGACGTTTCGTCGACCTAAATGAAGTACTGCAGTTAGATAGTTTTTGGAACATTCTGAAACATTTAAACATCATGCTGTAATAACTCTAACTCTTTACTTTCATTCGTATGCTTATCTTAATTGATTATGTTTTTCAGTTAAACCTTGAGCTCGAATTTTTCACAAGCACAACAAATCTGATAATATGTTTTTACAACCTGTAATAAACTGTTTCAAATTCGACTCAAGAAGGCTATCTCTCGAATATGCTTCCATATTTGAGGGGAAGTACTTTTGTTCAACGAAAACAAAATCTGATTCCACGAAAGGACCACGTGGTGCGTTTCGATGCCTCAATCCTAATTAAAGGAGTGAAAGCTTCTTAACTATTTAAAACAAAATCTTTGTTCACAATCAAATGTTCTTGAAATCTGTTTCTTCCCAAAAGAATTTCAAACACCTCAAAAAGCATATTTTAATCACCATGTTTTTTCAAAAACATCATACATATGCTATTTTTGAGAGGGAGAAATGTGATTAAAATTGTTGATCAGGAAGTTATGGAATCTCATAACGTGCTCGACTCAGATATCACCAATGAATTGACGATCTTTGAATGTCATTAATCGAAAAGATTTGTCTTTCAAGACTTATCTTAGTAGAATGTACCAATCCGAGACTCTCTTGATTGACATGAACTTTGACGGGTCTAACCTCCTTTTCAAGGAGAGTTTACATCTTCAAGGTAGTTATTAGAGCTAGTTGTCACCTAAAAGCTGATAATGGAACTCTTTAACTATACAACGTAACCGTGTCTCGCGGGGAATTGTCTATCAAGAGTTGATCAATTCAAAAGTGCGTGCTCTACCCTCACTGTGCAGATTTCAGTCAAAACTCATAAGCACATGTGGAGGGGGAGTATTTCTGAAAAAAACCAAAAACTCTCAAGGTGTTAGCAAAACATGTTTTTCATCATAAACATCTTGAGAGATTTTCATGAAAAGGTTTTGTGGCAACATAGGATAGTCATGGAGTTAAAAGGTGACTAAGTTTAGGAATAAACGTCCTATGATCCGCCAGAGCCGGAGGATCTACCCAAGGACACCACAAATAGTTAGTATTTAGAAGTCCTTAGGTATGATTGAAAAAGGAGAAAATGAGAATCGGAGAAAGAAGGAGTTGAAGAATTAAAAAGAAAAGTTAAAGAAAAGGGTGAAAAGAAATAGCCCTCCAAATTATTCAACTTAGGGCAGACACGGGTTCAATTCATATGCTACTGGTTGTCACAAGATGACACCGGTATTGAAGACAAAGTCGTCATGGACCCAGTGACGCAATGCACTAAACCTTCTAAGCCACTTAAGTTCTCTCAAAAGAGCTTGTTTCATTCTCACAGGGAACCCTACGTAATCTATCGACTCTCTCTTAGAGATTGTTGGTATTGAAGAAGGAGACCCTCTCTCTAGTCTCCGCTTAGGAAAATCAAAGCGCACTAATCGAGTCTAGAGCCATGAGATTTATCAAAAGATCTCTTAGGAACACATAATATCTCATCACTTGATTGTTCAAACAATAAGGACACAAGTGACATATTCCAGAGTCCTTCGCAGATCTTAGCAATCCGCCAGAACATTTATGAGGGGATTCACAATTGTGATCCTCAGTGATTGAATGGAAATTCCTGCTAGGGTCAACATCAAACGGACCTTGAAAGCAGTCACTTCGGTAACTCCTTGTGGGTTACGCTTAGTGTGTCTCAAACGATCTACAGTCGGGGGGTGATGCTTCGGTGTACCTCAGCGACTCATCTGAACTGTAGGTGTATTTTGGTACATCGTGTTATCTCACTTGTGGGACTCCAGTTCAGGAACGACCTTTGTGAGAATTAGAGATGTGTTTTCACACTATGCTGTTAACAATTTCAAAGTTCAAACTTGTAAGCGCTGGATTATTTCTAACCCATGTTTTATGTTTTTCTTCTTATGGATGCTCACAGGTGGAAAAGATCGTGCAGACTCTTCACATGCTCATATCAACATCAACACTAATTGAAGTTCTCTCAAAAAGCAAAGAAAATTTCAGAAAGATTCTACATCAAAGTCAAAGAATATGCAAAGTTATGAGATAAAGATCAAAGTTAAAGAATGAGAGCTTCAAATATATGAATCACAAACTTCACCAGAAGTATGAGCATGCTGGAAATGACTTTCATCACTAACAACAAAGATGTTGATAAAAGGCAGATTTCACAACTGATCACAACTACAAGAACAAAGAACTAAGATGCAAAGAATCAAAGACGTCACAAGCCATGAACGCCTAAGAAGTTCAAGACGTCAAATGACCTAAGCAAGACAACAAATGATGACCAACCCTTAAGGGGAGATTGTTAGGAACATGTTTTATTATCAAGTGTAGGTCATTTCATTTGTAATAGGTCGTTAATAATTATGGTTTATAAATGTTTGTAATTAGTTTCTCAGCTCATGTAGTAAGCCCATGAGCTGTGATGGAAGGTTCTTCTAGAACCAAGGGGAAACACCCCTACTTATATAAACACTATAAATACCCCCTCCCTAGAAGGGAGAGGGTTGTTGGTTCTAATTGCAATTATCATTTTCATAATCAATTCATTAGTTCCTTCCACTTTCTCTTACTAAAACTTTCTCTCTCTAGAAATACATATTGTTGTGATAATATGGTGACCTAACAAAATACATTCATTAAACATAGCAAGTTTCATAGGTTCATTACATTCAGATGAAATGTCTTTCTTATTACAAAGCGGTAAATTCCTAGGGTGTTCTTCTACTTTCTTCTCTTTATTCAAGCTACTACTCTTAGAGGCATGCGAGACTCTGTTGTTCTTTGTATTGCTCCTAGGCTTTAGTCTGCTGCTCCTAGAGGTGCTTTCTAGTCCTCATAAGGTAAGGCAC
>OU343219.1:185554000-185586437 GCA_910596185.1 Chrysanthemum makinoi | reverse complement strand
CATTTTTGAAAGAAACAGGTGACTTTGTCAAGGACCATAAATCCTTGGTAAAGAAAGCTAATGAATGTTTTGAACACATCAAAGTTTTGGAAAATTTAAATGATTCTATCTTCGAAGATGTTATAACTACTGATATCATGTCCATTGTTTTACAAACATATTCTGTTGAAGACCATGAAAGACTCCAGTCTGAGACCTCCGCTATTGTTTCAAAATATGAAAAAGCTCTTGAAAAACTTGAAAAAGAAAACGTATCATATTTTAAACAACTTGATCGAAAAAATGAGGAATGCAAGTATGAAAAACTGTCGTATGAGCGTGCCTACAAGGACATGAAAGAGCAAAATGACCTTTTGAGAGCTTAGCTGGAATGTCAAAAAGGAAAGGCTGTGGATACTAAGTTTGCAAAACCATTGACTGAGGAGAAAACAAATGTTTCTAAACCGGTTTCCAAACCAAAAATGTCTATTTCTCAGCTTCCTCCAAAAGTCAATGAGGAAAATGATTTGTCAAAACCAGTCACTCCACATGCCTTGCAAAAACAAAAAGAAAAGATTGTTGAAACAGAAAAAGCGGTTATCGAGAAACCAAAAGTTTTAGCTCCGGCCTTTTTGGATGAGTACCACTAATGCGTCTGCCTCCACATCTAAACCATATGGAACATACGACATAAGTTTAAACAAGCACTCTAAAGAGACTAGGAAAGCCGAAACCACTTCTCTTGATAAAAATGTAGATCTTAATGCGTGTGCCTTACCTTATGAGGACTAGAAAGCACCTCTAGGAGCAGCAGACTAAAGCCTAGGAGCAATACAAGGAACAACAGAGTCTCGCATGCCTATAAGAGTAGTAGCTTGAATAAAGAGAAGAAAGTAGAAGAACACCCTAGGAATTTACCGCTTTGTAATAAGAAAGACATTTCATCTGAATGTAATGAACCTATGAAACTTGCTATGTTTAATGAATGTATTGAATCTGTTTGTGTAACATGCAAGAAATCTTTAATTAATGTTCAAGATGATTGTGTTTCTAAGAATGTGAATGATAAGCCTGTTCAAAAGAACGTTACAAAAAGAACTTATGTTAAACCTATAGGAAGTCTAGTTGCAAGATTTAGGTCTTACACTACTGATAAGAAACATGGTGTTTACTTTAGGGATGATATTTGGACACCAACGGGTAGAATTTTCATATTCCAGAATGGTAGAATGAGTGCTAAACCAGTATACCCAGTAGAAAACTTCTATGAGTGTGATCAGGATTTTACCTCTAACCCAAAGGAACCAAAATCAAAACGGTTTCCAAAATCTTCTTTTTCTGTATTTGGCAGGTTATCGAAATATGTCTTTGGATCGTCGACTCGGGTTGCTCCAAGCACATGACCGGGAATCTGAAGCTGCTGATCAATTTCGTCTGGAAATACATGGGAACCGTACGCTTTGGAAATGATCATGTAGCAGCTATCATGGGTTATGGAGATCTTCCATTTGGAAATTATTTGATCACTCGGGTTTACTTTGTCGAAGGGTTGGGACATAATTTGTTTTCATCGCAGTTCTGCGGATGCGATTTAGAGGTTGCATTTAGGAGAAATTCATGCTTCGTTAAAAACTTGGATGGCATTGATCTCTTAACTGGGAATCGTGACACAAACTTGTATGCTATCGACATAAATGAAAGGCCTCTTCATCACCAATATGTCTTATGACACGAGCATCTGGAACAAAGTCCTGGTTGTGGCATAGAAGGCTATCTCATCTCAATTTTGACACTATCAACAAACTTGCCAAAGACAACATCGTCAACGGACTTCCAAAGTTCAAATACACCAAGAATCACTTATGTCCATCATGCGAACAAGGAAAAAGCAAAAGAGCATCATATAAACTCAAACTCATTCGGAAGCAAAGTTGCATATGTTACACATGGACTTATGTGGCCCAATGAGAGTTGAAAGCATAAATGGGAAAAAGTATATCCTTGTTATCGTTGATGACTATTCAAGATATACATGTGTTAAGTTTCTGAGGTCAAAAGACGAAGCACCAGGCATTATCATCACCTTTCTGAAGCGTATTCAAGTACTTCTTCAAGCTCCAATAAGGATTGTTAGAACAGAAAATGGCACAGAATTCACAAATCAGGAGTTAAGAACTTATTTTGAAGATGTTGGAATCACACATCAGACATCAGTTGTTAGAACTCCACAGCAAAATGGGGTAGTTGAAAGAAGAAATCGTACTCTTATGGAAGTTGCTCGCACAATGCTAATCTATTCTAGTGCACCGTTATTTTTATGGGTCAAGCTTGCCACGCTTGTTTCACTCAGACCCGATCCCTAATCCATCCAAGATTCAATAAAACCCCATATGAACTAGTGAACAACAGAAAACCGATATCTCTTATCTTCACGTGTTTGGCGCTCTATGCTATCCAACGAATGACAGAGAAGATCTAGGAAACCGAAAGCTAAAGGTGATATTGGAATCTTCATTGGATACTCGATAACTCAAGGGCATTCAGTGGTGTATAAATGTAAGAACTAGGAAGATAATGGAGACGATGAATGTGAATTTTGACGAACTTTCACAAATGGCTTATGAGAGACTCGCTCTAGAACCCGCGCTTAATCCGATGGCTTCTAATCAAAACCGATTAGGACCCGAACCTCACCCGCAGACTTCTGGACACATCAATTCAGGACTCGTACCTCAAAGAGCTCCATCAACTTCATTTGACACACATTCAGAACAAGAATGAGAGAATTTCTTCGAGTTAATGTTCGATGAATACTATGGTGGAACTTCGACAAATGCATCAAACCATCATTCCGCTGCACCGGCTCAAAATCAACCACCACTACCAACAGAAGATGCATCTACAACAGTCGAAACAAATGCACCAACTCCATCGACATCATCTACATCTACTCCAACAACTCCAATTCTTGAAACCTTACTGCCAACAGTTGATGAGCAAAACCAAAACACATCATTTCAAGAAGAACCTAATCAAAACTAAAACGATGCAACGTTAGATAAAGACATATTCGAAAACCCGTTTTCTATGGAATCAGCTGAATCATCTTCAAGCTTACGAGAACCTTCTAACTCGCATACGTTTAACCCACGATATCCTTCTACACTGAAGTGGACAAATGACCATCCAATTGAACAAGTTATTGGTGAACCTTCAAGGCCAATTCAGACGAGACGCCAACTTGCCACAGACTGCGACTTGTGCATTTACCTTTGCTCAATTAGCAATATAGAGCTGAAGAACATTCGAGAGGCAATGGCAGAACCCGCATGGATAGAAGCGATGCAGGAGGAACTTCTCCAATACCGTCTACATGACTCATGGGATCTTGTTCCAAGACCAATTGATATTCGGGTCATTGATCTCAAATGGTTATGGAAGAACAAAAAAGATGAAGAAATGATTGTCAAATGGCTATGGAAGAACAAAAAGGATGAAGAAATGATTGTCATTCACAACAAATCTCGTCTTGTGGACAAAGGATACAGACAGGAAGAAGGAATTGATTTTGAAGAGTCATTTGCGCCGGTAGCTAGACTTGAAGCAGTTCACAAAAACATCACGGTTTATCAGATGGACATTAAGACCGCGTTCTTGAATGGAACTCAAAGAAGAAGTGTATGCGTGGAGTCGCCAGAAGGCTTCATTGACATGGAACATCCAGACTACGTCTATAAGCTCAAAAAATCAATCTATGGTTTAAAGCAAGCTCCGAGAGCGTGGTATGATGAACTGACTTCTTTCCTGATCAAAAACAATTTTACCAAAGGAACGGTTGATCCTACCTTCTTTACACGAAAATACAACAACGACATTTTTATTGTTCAGATTTACGTGGACGACATCATTTTTGGGTCCACTAATCCGAATCTTTCAAAACATTTTGAAAATCTCATGAAATGCAAATTTGAAATGTCCATGATGGGGGAACTAAAAAATTTTCTTGGTTTACAAATACATCAATCCCCTCATGGAATTTTCATTAATCAATCTAAATATACAATTGAGATTTTGAAAAAACATGGTATGGATAATTGTGATTCGGTTGGCACACCAATGGTAACTTCACCAAAAATTGGAGCCGATTTATTTGGGAAACCTATCGATCCGAAGAAATATCGGAGCATGATTGGTTCTCTCATGTACCTCACTGCTAGTCGACTGATATTCAATTTGCTGTTTGCTTATTAGCATGGTTTAAGGCAAAGCCTACCGAACTTCACCTCAAAGAGGTTAAACGGATATTTCGGTACACGAAGACATCCATTCACATGGGACTTTGGTATCCGTAGGAATCCGGATTTGATCTAATAGCTTTTCGATGCGACCACGCATGTGATCAAGTTACGCAAAAAGTACATCAGGCGGAGCACAATTTTTGGGTGAAAAGTTAGTAAGCTGGTCTTCAAAGAAACAAGATTGTACTGCACTTTCAACCGCTGAAGCCGAGTATGTGTCTCTATCTGTGTGTTGTACTCAAGTTCTATGGATGAGAACATAACTCACAGATTATGGCTTTACTTTCGATAAAATACCTATGTATTGTGACTCGAAAAGTGCTATAGCCATATCGTGCAATCCTGTTCATCACTCAAAGACTAAGCATATCAGAGTCCGCTATCACTTCATCAAAGAGCACGTAGGAGAGGGTACTGATGAATTACTTTTTGTGAAGACAGATTACCAACTCGCCGATCTATTCACGAAAGCCCTTCCAAAAGAACGGTTTAACGATTTAGTTTGACGAATTGGAATGCGAAGCCTAACCCCTGAGGAGTTAGAACGTCTTCTCGAATCTTCTTGAAAATGATTTCCAAAAAGCTTCGCTGTTGTCACACCCCTCCGAAGGCGGAAACACAAGGTGTAACTGGAAAGGAACACAAGCAAAAGATAATAGAACATACCAACGTTTAAGATTAAAGGAAAAGATACATTATTACAATACTAGTTTAGCCGACAACGGCAATTAAAATACAAGGTTTAGTTCCCAAAAGATTGCGTTCTAATACATAATGATTAGTAGTGACATGTGAAAACTTCATTATGCAAAGAACTTGAAAAAAAGCTTACTAACGATCACCTGAAATGCATGAGAGAAAACGGATCAACTATGAAAATAGTTGGTGAATACACACGTTTCGTATAATATGAAAACTCTTAAGAGAGAGTCAAAGGTTTTGGTCATCGAGAATAGTCCACAAAGTAAAGGCATTGTAAATCCACTCAGTTTTAAGTTCCGCCCATACAAAATTTGCAACCTGTGTGTTCACAACCCATTGCACAAAATATAGTGTGTATAGTAGTCAAGTATACGTTGTCATAATAGTTCAAAATATAGCACCAGGTATATAATAATGTATGCCAGGCAAAGCCCCTAGAATAAATAATATGCGTTCCGTAACATAGTGGACGAGAGGTTGGCCGACCTCTAATAGCGCTATCCATACTGCCTACTAATAGGAGACTAACAATGCGAATGTACGAACGGTACATCATACAACTATTATATACAATTAAGAACACTTCGAACATGGGAGAATTTGCACGCTCCACCAATAAGGCGAGACTTGGTGTTGCTCCGTTCACATAGGGAGACTTGGTGTTGCTCCGTTCACATAGGGCGGCTTTTAGGTCATAGCACGTACGGTTCAATAAGTTCAAACAAGTCATAAGTTCGTAATTAAGTTCAAGGATTTGATTCAAGTTCAAAAGAGTTCATAGAAGTAGTAATAAATTTAGTTCAAGTATAGTTCATGCATTTCGCCCCAAAATATAGTAAAACGGTAAAAAGAGGATTGTGAATACTCACTTGGTACAATTATGTGATGGCAAAAGTGGATACACTGAAATGAGGCGCAACTCTCTAACCACGACCTATTATGAATGATATGATCTAATATAA
This sequence comes from Chrysanthemum makinoi, assembly GCA_910596185.1. NCBI lineage: Eukaryota > Viridiplantae > Streptophyta > Magnoliopsida > Asterales > Asteraceae > Chrysanthemum > Chrysanthemum makinoi. Next base: position 185,580,496 of record OU343219.1, on the reverse strand, counting down.
GCAATGATATAATGTTATGCATGCAACTCATATGTTATCCATACCACTTGTGCATTTTGAAAACAAAGTTTATCGTCGAAAAATAAGTTTATAACGTCTTGTCAAGTTATAAATTACTTTACAAGTATTTACGTTGAAATGCTATCCTACGATAGTCATTTAGTGATTTATTATGAAGTTATAGTTTTTCGTCGCAAAACAATACACTTTGACATTTCATGAAAATGACCAATTTTTGAGTGATCGTATTTTATTCGTTATACATTCGCTTGACAAACGGTTAAACATTTTGGAAAATAGAATAGGCGAACTCATTTTTACTAGCAGACATCGCATCCTCAAAATTATTCTATCGATATGAAAAATAGCTCCAAACATGGTCACTTGCGATAACCATTTTACTCTAGTAGAAAATATATAAGTGTTATTACTTGTGTAAAATAGTTACGATAGCCATATTTAAAACGCGTGTAACTTAGTCGTTAAAGCTTGGTTTTCTACGTTTTATATATCCTTAGTTTCGTGTTAATGTATACTAATATATTTTTGATAAATCGACTCATTTAGATAATGTTTAATACTCATTTTTGCCCCTTAAATAACCCTTGACAGCAAGTATAATTTCAGAAAATTAGTTTTCGTCGTTAAACTTGAAAATAGCGTAACTTCTTCGTTATAAATCCGTTTTAACCCGTTCAAGCGACCACGGTTTCATTTTAAAGTATATTTTCTGAATATATACCCCAAAATAATCCATTACCTGTCGAAATTTCCAGATTTTACAAAAATGATCAGACCCAAATCTAGTGTTGTCGAAAATGGTTTTTCTAGCGTAATACTTGTTTCAATTACTTCAAATCAACACCAAATCTATTCTAAACCTACCATACACCTTCTTAGGGTGTCATGGGTTCTTAAAAATTATCAAAAATGATATGTTTCAAAGGATTAATTATAGGATGATTATAACTCATAATAAGTACTAAAAACAATTAAAAGTGGTATGAATCACATAATACTTGCATGTTTTGTACTAAAATGATAAAAATAGCTCAAGAATGATTATGAAAGATTAGTAAAGATCATGAAAAGCTTACTAGTTGATTGATGAGGTTTAAGTAACTAGGTTTCCTAAATACTCCTAGGTTTTTATTGCAAAACCTTAAAAGAAGTATACTAGTGTTAATATTATCAATTGATCTTGAAAATTTTATGCTTCTTCCTTGTTTTTCTTGCCTTGGCCGAATGATAGAGATGAAATGGGAGAGAGTTTGATTTGTTTTCACCTTTGCTAAGTGTTTTCTATGTGTTTTTGTTTGTATATAATTAGTATATTACAAATATCTATCTACAAATGTGTATGTGTCAAATTTTAAAGTCAAGATTTTTATGAAATATGATGACATGGGGGGAGGGAGGGAGGGAGGGAGGCCAAGGGGTTTTGGGTAAATAGGTTGTGCATTTTTGTTAAGTAAATGTACATAAAGTTAAATATAGTGTGTATTTTGTACATAAAATTAATTATTAAGTGTAGCGTTAGCTAGAAATCGATTTTAGCGGAACAAAATAAAATATATCGAAGTCATAAAAATTGTAAAAAATACATTTCTCGCAAAATTTGAGTGAATAAATAATTATTGATTAGAATTTATGAAAACCGTCGTAAATATATATATAACAATTTATATACAAAATAAATTTAAAACATCGGGTAAACTAATAATATAATTTTTATAGTCTTAAAATGAGTATAAAAATATATCACGATAATTTTTGAAAGTGTTGGATCAATTATTCAAAATAAATGATCGTGCGATAGCGTTTATTTAATAGAAAAATATACGTTAATGAAATATGCAAACCCATGCATGAACTAATATGATGATGATGTTACTGATGATATGTAGACTAACTCTAGTCTATATGAAGTGTTCTCAATGATGTTTCATGAATACGCAGCTAAACCCTTACGGTTACGCGAATTTGATACTCGTAAACCTAGTTTACGAAAAATGATGAATAGTGAACCATGAATATAATTTTTTCTCCGGGAATGAATAGTGTTTTGTGAATAGTTAAATTTTGAAATAACCTCTCAAAGTCAGTTTAATGATCGGTGTTTGAATCTCAAAAGAGCTTGACTCAGACGAAACCAATGAATTGACGAGAAATCAAAGTCAGTAAATGTACCATCTCGAGAAACTTGTGATAGACATGCACTTTCATGGGTCTAACCTTCTTTCGAGAAGAGTTTACAACTTCAAGTTAGTTATTAGAGCTAGTTGTCACCTAAAAACTTGTAGAAAACTAGAAGGGGGGTTGAATAGTTTACCAATTAAAATCTTTGTTTTGAAACTTATTGTAAAGATCAATTGATATTGATCTTAGATATGTTAATGAAATATGCAAGCAATATGTAAGAAGTAAATAAGGAAAGAAATGATCAAACCACAATAAGTTGTTTATAGTGGTTCGGTCTACAAGGACTCTTTTTCCTTGCCCTACTCCACTCCTCGAGTCTCACACTCGAGAGTTTAACTTCACTAAACCTTTACACTTCGCTTACACTATTTCCGACACTAAGCTAGATGTCGAGTTCTTTCCAAGGGTACAACCACTCCCACACATAATGTATTTTGAGGACTAAAATACTAACCACTCACACTCACAAGATTATGATGGTTTAATACAACAATGAAGTATGAATCAACACAAGATCATACAACACTAAACAAACAAGACTTCCAACTTCTCGTTTGAAGCTTGAATGTGACTTGATCTTCTTTGCTACAAAAGAGATCACTAATATGATATGAAACTGAGTTAGAAAGGTTAGAGAGAAGATATGTATGAGAGTATGTTAGAAAGGGTTTTAAAAACTACTTGGCTTGGCATTGCTATTTATAGCCAAAGTGGACAGGAGCGTCCACGGACCGCGGAACCCTTAAAGGGTTCCGCCCGTGTACCAATTTGGTACCGTCGGTCGGATCAAGATATCAAATCTATGCTAAAGTCAACTCTATCTAAGTGAGATTGTGCAAGATATGAAGAGTACAAATCCACACAAAATATCTAATGAAATCTTCCAATGATTTCCATGATGCATCACATGATGTCATATGTTGTATTTCTATTTTTAGAAATATGCAAGTACTTAAGTAGTGTTTGGTTTTAAGAACCTAACACATTCTAAAAACTACTATCATACATAATGATTAGAGTTATATCAAGATGTTACTAATCATAAATGTAAATGCTTGAATGATGAATATATTGTTTGAAAAAGCTTGTTTTAATATCTATTAAACTTGACAAGCTTTAAGCTTTTATACAAATTAAATTTACTTTTGTCGTTAACAAAACTTAGGTAAAGATCAAAAATATAAATAACGTTTAATGACGATATTTGTATTAACAATCTCCCCCTTTTTGTAGAGGACAAAATATAAATTTTATTTTTATAAAAGATACAAAGTTTGTGCAAGAGTTATAAAAATATTAGTTTTAGAACTTGAAAAGAGAATGATAATGCAAGTGTATGATGTTTGACTATTTATGAAAGTCAAAGTGTTCACTAGTTGATGCATGATGTTGACTTTTTCAGAAAGTCAAAGTATGCAGTTGACTTTTTTAAGAAAAGTCAAAATATAATCAAGTTCTATATTTTCTCCCCCTTTTTGTCTCAACAAAAAGAAGAGGCGATGCGGAATGTAATGAGCCCGAGCCATTATCTCCCCCTTGATCAAAGCTCCCCCTAAATTGGGTGCGTAATGGGAAGATACATGGATTGTGAAAATAAAAGCTACAAAAAAATGTTAGTAATAATGATCATTCACAAGCATTTCCAAACACTATGTAAAAGCACCAATACTATAATAAAAACACCATTCATTAGTTAAAATTTTTCATGAATAAAGATCATGAAATGGGAACACAATGATGTGTTTTAGTACAAGAAGAAAGGAAAAAAATAATCCTAAGAAGAGAAAACTAGAAATGCTAAACTATGACCATCCTAATTTGATGGTGGATGAGAAAGAGCGTTGAGGCGCTCAAGGATATGATTGAGGATGAACCTCATTTCTTCTTGAAAGTCAAGGACCATAACCCGGGTCCTATCAACGGTTTGGGCCGTTTGCTCACAAGTTGAGCAACCATGCCTAGGGGGTAGTATGTTTGGGGAGGTTGTGGTGGTGGAATGGTAGATGTGTTGGTGTTGGTGGAAATGTTTGGGGTGGTCATGATGGAAGCAAGCAAAGCACTTTGCATTTGCATTGTCTCACTCAGGTGAGAGTCCACCATGCCTTTGAATTGGTGGAGGTTGTGGAGTTCGTTTTGAATCTCCTCTCTAGTGGGATTGGCATCCCACATACACTCCTCAATGTCCTCAAGATGAGGGACATTGATGTGGGTACTGAATGATCCCCATACAAAGGACCATGAATGTCTTTGTGAATGGGGTGGAAGAGAAGAGGTTTAGGCCCTAATGGGGCGTTTGGGTCAAAGGATGACCAGAGGTGACTCATGAGCAATCCGCTCAATTGAGCCAAATGATGGCAATGGTGGTGGATGATTTGGCCTAGGAGGCAAGTCATCCAAGTCCTCAAAGAAAGGATTTGGTGAAGTTGGTGGAGTTGAAAACAACTCCATAGGAATGAGAGTTGGAGACCTTGGTGAAGGTGGTGAGGGTGTTTTGGATGTTTGGATGGGTGCCGTTGGAGGTGAAGTTGGTGTTTTGTTGGTGGTGGAGTGGTGATCACAATGTGTGATTGAGTAGGTGTGGCTAAGGTAAGGTTTGTATCATCTCGGATGGGAGATGAGATTGTGAGTGGAGAAGACTCGGATGAGGAGCTAAGGTTAACGAAGCAACAAGGCCTCACACTAATTCTAGCGGTCTTCTTGCAAGGTTTTGGAGATGATTTTGTCATTTTGACTTTGGTTTTTCTTTGCTAGATGATAGTAAGAATGAAGAAGGTGTGAGGATGATCATGGTAAAACCTCTCAATTTATAGAAGTGAAAAATCATGGAGAAATGTGTTTGATTTGATGTTAAGCCATTGAAGAGATGAGGTTCCTAATGATTTGGAAGTGGGTTGAATGCTAGTCATATCACCCAAGTCAAGCCATTCAAGAGAGATGGAGTGAAGAAGAAAAGATTTGCAATAAATGTGTTCTAGTGAGTGGAATTTCCTAATATTCAGATCACCCACGGATTTGAAGGTACCAAAAATTTGGTTCCTTCCTTTATGCAAAAGGGCTCCTTGGGTGGATTTTTCAAATTTTTGAATTTTGGTGGGAAATGGATTTCTTATATTCCTAAGTGAATTATACTAGTTCTAATAAGGGTATAAGCAATTTAGGATTGATTTATAAGCATTGGATGGTAATTTGGAATCACGAAATAGTCGAAATTGAGAAAGTTACACGAAGGATCCACGGCACCAAAACTTACACTCGGAACCCTAAAAGGGTGCCGGTCCGGTCCTGCATGCGGCGGTACCAATTTACATAACGGACGGTACCAAATTTATGGTGCCGTCGATCCGTGAAGTGCGAAAAATGGACGAGTTCGTTTTTAGGTGTCGGGGACTTTTCGAAACACGAAATTCTTCTCAAAACATGTTATACTAAACATTTCTAGTTAGGAAAAGCAAATAACATATATATAAACATAGTGGAACATGTATTTTGAGCAAGGCTTATTGATTTTCACATTATAGTGAAAATGGGTAAAATTTGATAGCATACTTGCTATCCCTGCATGAAATTGTTAGCATTCACCATTGTTTCAGGTTATATTATCATCCTACATAATAAAACAACCAAATTGTATCAAACATTAATGATAATGTATTGTTCCAAACGCTCCTTAAAAGTACCCTTATTTGTCCAACTTCTTGTAAATCTTGTTCATCATCCTACCAAGGCACTTGAACATTCCCTTAGTTTGCTTGAACTCGGCTGATTCATTCTCTATTTCGGGAAGAGACGCATAATACTCATGAGGCGGAAGGCGAGAGCTTGGAAGACCATCCTCGAAGCTATTTGATGATGATGATGATGGAGTTGGAGGTTTTGCTCTCTTGCCTTTTGTCTTAGCAACTTGTGCATCACTCAAAGGTACAAAGATGTGAGGGATGAGCTCATAGTGAAGGTGCATCCCTTTTGGTGTTGGTGGAATTGGTGCAAAGTTTCTATAGAGGCGGGTGAGGAGCATCCCGTATGGAAGAGCAACCGATCCTTGAGTTGGAATATCAATCATTCTCCTAGCTATGTAGTAGGCTAAATTGAATGGTTGACGGGTGGACAAGTTGTAGAGCATATGACAAAGGCAAGCGTTAATGTGATCCCTATTTCCTATGGTGCTAATGGCGTTGGCTCTAAGTAGCTCCTCCCATTTCTTAAATTAGGGCTTAAGTTCATTTAGCTCCATTCCATATGGATCTCGGTTTACTTCTTTTCCCTTTCGGGTAACTTCGGGTTGTGTCACCTTTTTGGGTTAAAAAGATGTTCACGGATGACATCCTTGTCGGCCAAACGGGTTTGGTAGGGTAGAGAGCGGTCATTGATAGCATCAAGAGCGGTGAGTGACCATTTATCCGAGTAGAGACAAGTTCCTCGGTTGGGAATTCCTAGCACTTGAGCAAAGTTGGCTAAGGTGATGGTGTAGTCGTTTTGATTAATTCTAAACCTAAGACAAAATTCATCATCGTCTTCATCACTAAAGCAGGTCACACTAGCATAGAATTCTAACACAAACCTAGGACAAATTGGTTCATCGATGTCAAGAAGACAATCAAATTGAATGGCGGCTAGTTCTTCACGAAGGTTGGTGTTTTCAAGGAAGGATGAGTGAATGGTTCTACCCTCATGGAAATACCTTGATTCTAGACCCTAAATATTTCTACTTGTTCCTTGGTAAGTCCTTTGGTTTTGTGGTGTTTGGGAATGTAGTTAAGGGTGTCTTTGTGATCATAGAATCTTGCGGCTACCATGGTTATTCCTAAGGACAAGAGTTAATATGTTAAAAATGAGAATAAGTTTTAACGTTTTTGGTTCTAGTGTGTGCCTATATGAAAACAATTTGGAGTTGCGGTTATCTCGACTCATTTTATGCACAAAATGGTTTTAGTGGGGTGTTTGGCAAATACCATGAGATAACCCAAATGCTCCTAATTCAATGTGGCTTCATTTGAATATACCCGGGAATGCATATTAGTTATGCAATACCTTTAGTATTCAAGAGCATGCAAGTGATGAAAATTTAACGTTTCTATTTGTATTAGCAATGAAAAATTGTTTTCCTACAAGTGAGAAGCTTTTCAAAACTTTTGACATGGGGTGTTTGGTTGTTTGAATAGGGCCTTATATTCATTATCTATCAATTAGTGGGAAGCATGATTTGTTTATGCAATATGATAATGTAGTACCTAATTTCAATGACTAGTTATGCAATTTGCCAATTGAATTCATATTTGGTATAAAAGCATACATAAAACCCCATGTAATGATTTGTGATAGTTTTGTGCATAAATAAGAATCCTAGACTCGGAATTAAGAGATGAAATGTAGTTAGGATACTTACAATGATGTTATCTTCATGATTAGTGAGTTGGGAAGATGACAATAATGAGCTTGGTTTAAGTTTTCCACGTTTTGGTAAAGTGGGTTTTGAGGAAGAGGATGATTTGTATATAGCGGTTTTTACGTAGACACCACGGACGAGCGGCACCAAAAATTTGGTTCCGTCTTTGTTGTCGTTTGGTGCGTGGCTACTGATGGTAGGTACAAGACAAATTAGTTTAGTTTTGACTATTCTAATGTTTTGGGCTATGTTTATCCTACATGTTTGGTTCCATTAACCCTAAACCAAGTCTAAGAAGATTAAAAGGTTCTCGTTTAAGAGGCTTAGTTAAGATGTCGGCAATGTTGTCTTGGGAGGATACTTTCTCGATTGAAATGTTTCCTTTTTGAACATTGTCGCGAAGAAAGTGATGGCGGATTTCAATATGTTTTGTATGCGAGCATGTTGAGCGGGATTCTTCTTTGAGATCGATGGCTCTTTTGTTGTCGCAAAGTATCACAATGTCGTTGAGATGAATTCCATAATCTCAGAGCTTGCTTCATCAAAGAGCTTGTTGACATGCTTTTCGGTGAGGCGTGCTACTTTCGGCTGGTTGAAATGGCCAAGGCGTTTGCTTCTTTGCAAACCATGAGGTGAGACAATGTACAACAAAAGTGCAAATACCACTTGTACTTTTTCTATCGACATAGTCACCGGCATGATCCGAAGCGGCATACACTATGGTTTCTACACCCGTTCCTTTGGGATACCATAATCCTAAACACGTTGTTTCCTTAATGTATCTAAAAATCCTTTTTAAGGCTTCTAAGTGTGATGCCTTTGGGTTTTCTTGAAAGCGAGCACATAGACAAACACTAAACATAATGTCGGGTCTACTAGCGGTAAGATAGAGTAGGCTACCAATCATTCCTCTATATTTAGTGTTATCTACGGATTCACCTTCCTCATCCTTGGTTAGTTTAGTGTCCGAGGACATGGGTGTTTTAGTTGGTTTGGAATCTTCAAGACCAAATTTCCTAAGCATGTCTTTTATATATTTAGATTGGTTAAAAAATATGCCATCTTCTAGTTGTTTTATTTGAAGTCCTAGAAAGAAATTTAACTCACCCATCATACTCATTTCAAACTCGTCGTGCATGATTTTAGAGAAATCATCACATAATTCTTGACAAGTTGATCCGAATATAATGTCATCAGCGTATATTTGAACAATGATAATATGTGATTCCTTTTCTTGGTAAAAAGAGTATTATCTACTAATCCCATAGTATATTTGTTATCAATAAGAAAAGTCTTAAGTCGATTAGTACCAAGCTTTTGGTACTTGCTTAAGACCATACAATGCTTTCTTGAGTTTGAAGACATGATGTGGTTTCTCAAAGTCGGTGAAACCGGGAGGTTGAGCAACATACACTTCTTCGTTAATAAACCCATTAAGAAAGGCACTTTTAACATCCATTTGAAATAATTTAAAATCATAGGCACATGCATAAGCAAGCAATATTCTAATAGACTCAAGCCTAGCTACCGTTGCATAAGTTTCATCATAATCAATCCCTCTTGTTGATTATAACCTTGCGCTACAAGCCTAGCTTTGTTTCTAGATACTATCCCATTTTCATCCATCTTATTTGGAAAAACCCATTTTGTTCCAATTATAGTTTGATCTTTAGGTTTTGGAACTAATTTCCAAACATCATTTCTAACGAATTGGTTTAATTCTTCTTGCATGGCAATAACCCATGATTCATCTTTTATTGCTTCATTTATGGTTTTTGGTTCAATGGTGGATACAAAGCAAAAATAATTACTTTGATTTTGGGCTTGTGACCTTAAGGTTCTTTGATTGAGTTGTCCTATGACTTTTTCTAAAGGATGACTTTTAGATTCTTTGATGTTGACAATTTCTTTATTTAATGGTTCATCTTCCTTGTTATTATTAATTATTTCTTGACCTTCTATCATTTGACTTTCAACTAAGTCATCATCTACCAAAGGTGATGTCTTAGAGGGAGGTGGACTTTCGTCGAATGTTATGTTCAACGATTCCTCGACTATCATTGTTTCTTTGTTTAGGACAATGTAAGCTTTACTAGTTTGAGAGTAACCAAGAAATACACCTTCATAAGACTTTGGGTCAAACTTGGTGAGATAATCCTTAGTATTAAGAATAAAGCATTTACAACCAAAGACTCTAAAATATCCTAACGTTGGCTTTTACCTTTATAGAGTTCATATGGTGTTTTGTTTAAGAAAGGGCGTATTAAGACTCTATTCAAAATATATGTAGAAGTGTCAGCGGCGTTACACCAAAACTTTTGAGGAATGTTTTGTTCATTAAGCATTGTTCTACTCATTTCTTGAATTGTTCTATTTTTACGTTCTACTACTCCATTAGATTGAGGTGTTAGTGGAGCGGAAAAGTTATGTGTTATACCATTTGTATCACAAAAGTTTCCAAATTGAGTTTAGTTGTCAAATTCACGACCATGATCCGTTCGGATCGACACAATTTTGATACCTAGAAGATTTTGAATTTTCTTGCTAAGTATTTCAAATTTATCAAAAGCTTCATTTTGGTTTTCAAAAACAACGTCCAAGTAAACCTTGAATAATCATCTACTATGACCAAAGTGTATAAGTTGCCTCCATAGCTTCTTATAGCGGATGGTCCAAACAAGTCCATATGTAATAATTCTAGACACTTAGATGTGGACACCATATTTTTAGATTTGTGACTACTATGTGTTTGTTTACCAATTTTGCAAGCGTCGCAAAAGTGTTGGTCATATTTAAGTTTTGGTAAATTCCTAACCAATTCTTTTGAAGATAGGTTTTGTATAAGTCTCATATTAGCGTGACCTAAGCGTCTATGCCAAAGAGATGAGCTATCATCTAATGTTGTTAGGCAAAGTTTGTCATTATATGTTTTATCTATTTTCATGACATATATGTTATTTTTCCTAACTCCTTTAGCTATGGTGATACCATCTTTTAGTATTTTACTACCATTTTCATCAAATAGCACTTTATACTTTTTATCACATAGTTGGCTAATACTAAGTAGATTAAATCCTAACCTATCCACATGAGCAACATTTTCAATAGTTAGGGAGTTATGAGCGATCGTACCTTTGCCAATAATTTTGCTTTTGAGATTGCTACCAAAGGTGACATTACCTCCGTCATACTCTTGGTATGATGAGAAGAGACTTTGTTGCCCGTCATGTGTCGTGAGCAACCACTATCTTTTATCCATTCATCGGGTTCCAATCCAACTTTCAAGCATACCTAAGAAGCAAATAACTCAAGCATTTGGTCCCCAATATCTCATGGGTCCATTTGGGTTACACATACCATTTATTTGATTCATGTATGGAAGCGATGGGTAAGAGTTCCATGGCATGTAATCTGGAGTTTGATATGGTCTAGGAAAGTTTTGATTCCAACCATTGTGTTGGTAGTTGGGTTGTATGTTGTGGTTGCTCTTAGGAAAGGGGCGTTTGGCAAAAGGAGTTTTATATCGTTGTTGAGTAGTTTTGATCTAAATTCATTTTTGACAAGTCCTACTCACGAAGTAACGCAATGGTTTTAGTTTAATACTATTATTGGTTTTCTTTGTTATTTTAACAAATTGATGCGGTCCGTATTATTGCGAACATTCATTACTGTTGAAGTACCCACGGCACCATTTTGCAGGACGGAACCCTTATTTTGGTTCCGTCGGTCCGTCTTTATCTTGCAGCAATTTTGGAGAATGTTAATCCTTTTCGGCCGTTTTATTTTGACTCTTTGGAATTAATACTTCATTAAAACCTAGCCCATTCATGTCTCATGGTGTTTTATGAATTTTAACTATTTCATCGGCAAGAGCGATGTTCTTGTTAAACCTTTTAAATTTAGAATTGTTTTCTATTAAAACATCTTGTGTGAGCTTTAGTTTTTCTATTTCAAGTTTAAGCTCTTGACATGATTTACAATCATCGTCATTTGCTTTTCCTTTTCTAGTCGTTTTGCTTTTCTTTTAACTCATAAACTTCATTTTCCAAAAATTCCTTTTTGGTTTTAAAATTTTTTTTTTTAGTTATGATTTTTAGACTTAGCTCACACAATTGATTATATTGTTTTTGCAAAGTGTCATCATCAATAGAAGAATAAGAAGAGTCGGAAAGTACCTCATTTGACTCATGTGCCATTAGAGCGATCTCTTCCTTGCTTGATTCTTCATCGTCTTCACTATCACTCCAAGCACCACTTACAAAAGCTCGTTGAGTTTTGCTTTTAGGTGGCTTGGGACATTCTCCTATGAGGTGACTTGCATCACCACATCTAAAACATTTTCTTTCACCTTTACCCTTCTTGTCATCCCGATCCTTTCGTAATGGCTTCTTTTCTTCTCGAGGTTGTCTTACGAACTTTCCTCTTCTTCTAAAGAACTTCTTAAAATCTCTACCGGCCATGGCATATTCCTCATCTTCGCTACGGAAGATTAGTCATCATCACTTGATTCGCTTTTGCTTTTAGAGCAGTTTGATCTTCTCCCTTTTTCCTTTGATGATCTCTGAATCTTTCTCCATCACCAGTTCGTGTACTTTGAGGTTACCGATCAACTCGTCTAGTGACATTATTGAGATCTTTTGATTCCTCAATGGCGGTCACTTTAGCTCTCCATTTGGGATGGAGTGCTCTAAGAAATTTCTGACAAAGTTCTTACTACGAAAAGATTCATCAAGTGCTTTAAGTGATGTAATAATAGTGTTAAAGCGAGCAAAGCCACAATCAATGGTTTCATCTTAAGGAATAACAAATTGTTCATATTGTTGAACAAGAAGATCAATTTTGTTATCCTTGACTTGTGAATTACCTTGATGTGTAACAATTAAAGATTCCCAAATATCTTTGGCGGTTTCACACATAAAAATTCTTTCATATTCTTTTCTAGGTAAAGCATTATAAAGCATCATTTTAGCTTCATTATTTTTAGCAACTAGTTTCTTTTGTTCATCAACGGAAATATCCTTTGTTGTAGAACTAAAATCCTTTTTAACAATAATAAACCAAAGATCTATATCTTTTGATTTTACATATGTTTCAAAACGGTTTTTCAATTAGATAAATCCATTGGTTTCAAAGAGTGGTGGTCTTTGCATAGATTGCCCTTCTTTAAAGTTTTGAGAATCCATGGATCGTTTCAAGTTTATAAAATACAAGTTATTTTAGAAATTCTTGAGCAACGAGGCTCTGGTACCAATTGTAGAAAACTAGAAGGGGGTTGAATAGTTTACCAATTAAAAACTTTGTTTTGAAACTTATTGTAAAGATCAATTGATATTGATCTTAGATATGTTAATGAAATATGCAAGCAATATGTAAGAAGTAAATAAGGAAAGAAATGATCAAACCACAACAAGTTGTTTATAGTGGTTAGGTCTACAAGGACTCTTTTTCCTTGCCCTACTCCACTCCTCGAGTCTCACACTCGAGTGTTTAACTTCACTAGTCAACAAGCTCCTTTCACCGGCGGAGAAAACCTTTACTTAACACACTATTTCCGACATTAAGCTAGATGTCGAGTTCTTTCCAAGGGTACAACCACTCCCACACACAATGTATTTTGAGGACTAAAATACTAACCACTCACACTCACAAGATTATGATGGTTTGATACAACAATGAAGTATGAATCAACACTAGATCATACAACACTAAACAAACAAGACTTCCAACTTCGTTTGAAGCTTGAATGTGACTTGATCTTCTTCGCTACAAAGAGATCACTAATATGATATGAAACTGAGTTAGAAAGGTTAGAGAGAAGATATGTATGAGAGTATGTTAGAAAGGGATGAAAAACTACTTGGCTTGGCATTGCTATTTATAGCCAAAGTGGACAGAAGCGTCCACGGACCGCGGAACCCTTAAAAGGGTTCCATGGTATTCATTTGGTACCGCCGGTTACGGCAGTCAAGATATCAAATCATTGCTAAAGTCAACTCTATCTAAGTGAGATTGTGTAAGATATGAAGAGTACAAATCCACACAAAATATCTAATGAAATCTTCCAATGATTTCCATGATGCATTACATGATGTCATATGTTGTATTTCTATTTTTAGAAATATGCAAGTACATAAGTAGTGTTTGGTTTTAAGAACCTAAGACATTCTAAAAACTACTATCATACATAATGATTAGAGTCATATCAAGATGTTACTAATCATAAATGTAAATGCTTGAATGATGAATATATTGTTTGAAAAAGCTTGTTTTAATATCTATTAAACTTGACAAGCTTTAAGCTTTTATACAAATTAAATTTACTTTTGTCGTTAACAAAACTTAGGTAAAGATCAAAAATATAAATAACGTTTAATGACGATATTTGTATTAACAAAATGGTTTTCTATTGGTTCCAATGGCAGATGAACCATACCAAATAGACCGACCAAATTTACTTTATGTATGGTGATATAAGGACGATAAGGTTAGGTATTTGTTCCCATGATCCGCCAAAACTGGGGGGATCTACCCAGGGACAATCCACTAGATAGTGTAGAAGTCCTTAGGTATGATGAAAAAAAAGGAGAAAAGTGAGATATGGGAAGAGTGCGGACTGAGATAGAGCTAGAGCTGGAATAAACCCAACAAGGTTCTAGTAATGAAGTCTCGGTAAAAATCGAAGGTTGAAGAATGAAAAGAAATGAAATGAGAAAAAGGGTGAAAAGAAATAGCCCTCCATTTTACTCAACCTTGATGGCTTGGGTTTAATACATATACTACGGTGGTTACCATTGTGCTTGATTATTGAAGACAAGGCGTCATGGACCCGGTGGCCTTGCTTGCACTAAACTTCCCAAACTACTCAAGTTCTCTTAAAGGGCTTGTGTCATTCTCCTGAGGAACCGACATTATCTATCGACTTTCTCCTAGAGATTGTGATATTGAAGAAGAGACCTCTCACTAGTCTCGGCATAGGAACCAAATATGCACTATTGAGTCTAGAGCCATGAGATCATCAAATAAATCTCTTTAGGACAATGTCATTGAAGACTCTCTCGGTTTCACCAATGTGGAAAGAGATTATATCTTAGGTCCTCGCATTATCCTTAATGGTATTGCGAACATCCCGAGTGATATGCAAACATATTATTCAATGAAGATGGAAAATATACAGTGCCAACATCAAACAAGCTCCTGGTAGGTGGCATGTGAGATCTATTCAATAGATCAACCATGTGACAACTAGCGAGAAACAATGGGGCAGTCATAGTATGATTCAATCACGTTCGGGTTATGGATTGAAGGATACCTTGGAAAAACCGGTCGTTGTGCTTTAAAACTCTTTGTTTAGCACATCATTTGTGGCATATATATTTCAAAATAAAAAAAGGTGTTTATGATTGATAATTGATTTTCATTAAAACCTTCGTTGTATTGCAAAAATAACAAAAAAAAAATCTATTGAGCGATACACGATTGTTTTTCAAATCTCTTTTCATCGTCAGGTGAATCTCAGTGATTGGTTCACTCCTCTGTGTTGTCTTCTTTAGAGGCGTTAGGTTTGAAACTGACTAGGCGGTACTTGAGGAAACCACAATCAAGGAAATTCTTTAGAATTATACATGATCCTGGCGGTACTTGTCTTGATCAGCGAGGAACCGTGGGCGTGTACCTCAATTCAACAAAAGTGATCAAAGACACTTTCGTGCGCTTTGCTAAGCTGTTGTATCTTGGTGCGCCCTACGTTCTTGAATGTTGAGAATGGCGGTCAATCCATAGCCTCATGCTCACACATCACATTCATTTCTAAAGAAATCATGATTAGTGCATCAATGACTCTGATATTTTCATTCCATGCTTCGCTCGTTAACCCAATATCATGAATCAACGAGCTTTTGCTACTCGATGAGAAGAAATCATGATCCAGAATATGAGCATGTCGGTCAAAATGTCACAACATCACATAATACCAACACCACAATGGATGAGTCAGAAATTTATGATAGTGATGATGATCTCAAATTTGGCTCAAACTCATTATTAAATTAGATCGATAAAGACCTCCACTAGAGTTATCCAAACATGCGAACATGAAGAATCAAAGACTACGAGTTCTTGAGCAAAAGAATTTAATCAAGAATCAGGAAAATTTAATGTAATATCACATTTTGTATTCATTGTAATTTGAGGTGACCTCCCTTAGGGGAGATTGTTAGGATTTAGTAAATCCAGTTATTAAAGTGTCGGTCACCTAGAGTATATGTAATAGTTAGAAAGCTCGTAGTCGTAGTTATTTAAAGTTAAGTAGTATTTAGTTTAGTATCCTTTGTGGAGACGGGGCGGTCTTTACCACTGTATGCACGATCCACAGCCCGTAGGTGGCAATTTGTGTAATGACTATAAATACTCTCTACCTCCCAAGGTAGAGAGTTGGAGCTCATAATAAGATTTTCACTTTCTCTCACTAAGTTCCCAAACCTCTAACTCTTTCTCTCTCTAAAACCTTGAATTATACGCCTACTTGTGATCATGTTATGATGTGTTTGTGAAATCCAATATGTTACACATATCTTACCCTTCCCGTCTCAGTCTAAACACCTAGGGTCAATTGGTCATATCTCCTAGGCAATTGGCCTCTACACCATTCAAAACTTTTACCGAAACAAGGGTAGCTACCAATAAACTATGCGCATACACTTAGAAATAATTGTGCGAGGAAGTAATGTAAATGCAAACAAAACAATTGAGAATCATAACTCGGCCAGCACCAAGAGGTGCTTAGCATCTCTTATTAATCATACAAACCAATTCAATATTCAAAAAATGCAGAAATACATGAATGAAAGTAAAAGAAAATATAAAATGCTAATGCTTATAAGTAGGGAATGAGTACTTCCCTTGGAGCGGCTACGTATGCTCCTCGTACCTTCCTTTAGCTTTTTCCCACGTTCTCGATTGTTATGTCGCGGAATGGGATGATTAGAAATCTTTGGAATTAAATGGGATATTTATAGGCGGATCGGGTCTGGCGTAACCATAACAAGAGATGCCGTAACCTTCAATTCCTTCGTATTTTGCACTAGATCACAGCTAATTCTGGTAGTAACCTTATTAGTGGTTATGCCGGTAACTAATAAACTTAGTTCTGCCGTAGTTGATGTAATAGTTTGGCGTAGTTATCAATAGCGTGGAACCTTATTTGACCTAATATAGTTGCTGGTAGCCTTTGGGAAGAGTTACGCGTAACCTTACGATGAGTTGGTTTCTAAGTCGCGCTTTAGTTCTGATAATGTGAGAGATGAGTTACGCCGTAACTTCTTCAATGTAACATCTTTGTGATAAATCTTTTGATATTTCTCGATTCAGCGTCTCTTTAGCTCCAATGCTCATAATTTACACGAAAGTGGAAAACGATGGAAAACAAAGCGTAAATCCATATAAATGATATAAATTACAAGTATTATCGAAATTGATACTTGAATATTGAGACTATTGATGTTATCAAATATCCCCACGAACTCTACTTACCTCAAGTAGACCTTATTAGAAAGATTCCCAAAAGATATCTCCCAAAACTGGAAAGATAAGTTTACAAATCCCTTATGCTAGAATAAAACAAAGCCGAACACCTCACGAAATGGGAGCGAAACACTCAAATCTCTCAACTATTCTAGGTTTCAATTTAGGGTGATCCTCAATCGCCTGTCATAGCATGTATTCTATCATAAGCTTGGCTGATTTACAAATCTCCACCACTAGAGTTAAGGGCTAAACACTTCTCAAAGGCAATATGGGTAGACACGACAAAGGTTAAGGGGTGACTCGTCATTACTAACATGTCATGGCGAAGTGGACAAAATCAATGATACATGACCAAATCCATGGCCAAGACACCAAAAGATTGCTGTTGCATCACCTAGACCGCGCTTCATGACTAAAAGGGTAGGATAAGACATGGGATATATAAATGGTGTAAAATAAAAAAACAAGCAGGTAGTCTAAATCTATAACCAAGTTATCACCACTTACCGTCCGTCCAAAGTTCAAGCTTTGAAGTCAAGAAACCGGATCATGGAATACTAGGTAGATGTGTCATTAGAGGACGTCGTGATGGGCACACTAACTTTTCTCCAACTGTTGGCATAATTATCAACTCCAATCTTCAAATGTGACCGAGGTGGCCTCCTCGATATTAAAAATATAAAGCTCATAACATAGTGCTTATAACATCGCACTTTACAATAATATAACAACCTTTTTTTTTCAACATAACAATAATAACTAAACATAATATCCCCACCCCCCACTTGAGATGAACAATGTGAATTTAGGGGGTCTTCAATGATCTTCAGGAATATGTCATCGACGAAAGTGTGATTTCCGAACCTTTCCACTTGAACCTTGAACTTAGGTAAATGATGATTTCCCAATCATAAATAAAGACTCTGTGAGGGTAGGCTAAGGTGTATCGAAATAATATAATGGGTGAACAAAGTGAAAGAAATGGCTCAGATGGGTGTATCTAGGGGTATCTTGCACTAAAGGTGAGTGCATGCACAAAAGGGTTTCACATGGGGTGAAATGAGGTGACTAATCGATAGTCACACAATGGTAGGCTATTTGGGTGATAATCCTATAATATTGCCTTCTAAAACTGAAAAGTCCAAATACATCGAGCTAACTCAACATACCTCATATATGGTCTCGAAATGATGTAAAGGCCAAGTTCTAAAGTTTACAAGCTACCGGCACACTCATAATTTGGTGGATTTGGGGTAAAATATTGGAAACGGATAAGGCTAATCTCACCATAAAGTATCAAGGGTTGTATGTGCTCGGCTAAGGTCTAATCTAGTTAGGTTAAGAAAAACATGTCAAAATTTTAAAAATGGAATAACTTTTCAAAATAAACTAGAAAAATGAGGGCAAAATAATGTTCAAGAGATAATTCTACTCCCGTCCCCCCACTTGAACTGTACACAGTCCCTTTTGTACTAAGCATTAAATAAGCGTGAAGAAAAGTTGAATTAGGCGAGAACTTCCACGAAATTTGCTCCATAAAGAAAGAAGGCCCACGAAAAAGAGAAGTGCCTTCCTATAAGCATCATGAACAAACTTCAATCCCTTAAATCACACTACCGACAAGCATAATTCTAAAAAGAAAAAATGAAAAATGAAAAACAAACCTAACTCACTTTCGTAGGAATCACGGTTGCATTTAGCATATGCAACAAGCCTTTTAAACCACTTGGTGTCCCAAGTGGACGAGTGAAGTCTCATGAGGGTTTACAGGGAACAAACCTACAAAGTTCATTTAAAATACTAATACAAGGTTAATGTGTTTTAAAATGAAAGAATTAAAGTAGAAGATTCTTGTCGTAACTCTTTAAGAACTACGCGTGGCGGCAAAACGACATAAAATTTTGCAGCGAGTGGTTCTGGCGTAACGGAGGAGATGGTAATGCATACGTAATTAATGTCGTCAAAATTCTCTGCAAAAAGTTGGTTCTGGTACGTGCGTAATCACCACGGATGAATGCAGCGTAACTGCTGTCGGATCGACAAATTTGCAGCAGCAATTACTTCCTTGTTTCCTACAAAAATGGTTAGAAAATACAAAACCCTACAGAAATGGAAAAAAACAAAAGGATAATGGGTTGTCTCTCGAAGAGCCTTTTCTTTATTCACAGTCTTTAAGTTAGACTCGAACGCTGGCTTCATGGGGGCTATGGTTGCTCGACTTCCTTCCGTCGGTCATTAAGTTGTTTATGATCCATGCGGCGAGTGGATGCTTTGTCTTGGAGGTATTCTTTGATTCCCACTTTCCGAACTTTGCAAAAATTTTCGTCCGGCCCCAGATGATACCTTATGAATTCAAATCTTTCGGTGAAAATTGTCGGTGTTTTTTTATATCGAATCCCAAGGAGATTGCATCTGCTTCGCGAATACCCCTCATCTGCAAGGTCAGTTATACTTGATTTATATCGCGGCTCATGGTGGTCCATTATTCCCACTTTGTTGTAATTCTTAGGTTCAATTGAATCATCAATACACCCGCTCTTGCAATCTTCTCTCGTGTTTATTTTGTCATCAATTTTTGAGTCACCTGTGTCTTGAGGAGTCTCTTCATCAGGGTTATCTTCATTCATGCAGTCCTTCCAAAAAAAAATTTAGTGAACGTATCCACTTTTCCATATTTGATTTCTACCCAATCGTTAAACCGCAATCCACCTGACCATTGTAACTCGGTTCGCTTATTATTAGTAGTTGAATTCCACAGAAATTCATCCGTTCCTATTCTTTTGGCATTACTTCCTCCATTACAGCTGTCATCGTAAGGATCACACGAGGCCCAAGAATCCCCATCAATTTTCTTTATTACTTCGCACCAAGGCTTTCGACCGTCTGGCCCCTGATCCGTGGTTGTTGTTTTATGATTATTCTCATTGGGTTTGCTGAAAAAAAGGTTAGTCCATATTTTTCTCTTATCATCATTGCTAACCTCTCCATATCTAATTCTAACCTAAACTTCGAATGTAATTTCCTTGTCATTGGTTGATGACCATAAGTACTTGTTGCTCTTCACTCTTTCCTTGTCGTGTCCCCCATCACAGACGTCCAAGTAAGGGTTGCATGAGGCCCATAAATCATATCCTTTATCGCGGTCAATAGGGATAGCCTTACACCAATGCTATTTTAATTTGGGAAAGTGCTTGTATTCCACTTTCTGAACTTCGTGCCAAATTTCATCAGACTCGTTTTCAAAAGTTTTCGATGTGTCATTGCGTTGTAATCCTCCCTTGTTGTATTCCTTGGATTTCCCACCCTGCATGTTACGATTATTAGTAGCGTAGTGCTTGTGTGTGATGATTGGGAGGAACATTTTTGCTTTTCCTTTCTTGATAACACAAGCGGTTTTGTGGTGACATTTCTAACGTCATCCATATTCAGAGTAAGCTTTCTATCGTTTATTTTCAAAGTGATGATTTTTTCAAAAACATTAATCTTAGCACGAGCAATAGCCAGAAGGGGTCTTCCCAAAATTAAAGGAATGTCTAGGTCTTCCTCCATGTCTAAAATAACAAAGTCTACAGGAAGAGTGAAATTATTGATTTTGATGAGCACATTTTCAACTATCCCTCTTGGTATGCTAAATGTTCTATCAGCCATTTCTATGGTCATGCAAAGGGGTTTGATAGGGCCGAGATTCAATCTTTTACACATAGAGAATGACATGATACTAATACTAGCCCTAAATTACCAAGGCATTGATATTATGTAAATTATTAATAGAGCAAAAGGGAGAATGAAACTTCTGGGTCCTTTTCCTTGAGAGGGATTTGATTCAAGATGGCTGCGAGCATCCGGCGTTTAATTTTACCGTTTTCTATATAGCGGCCGATATAAATGCATGTAATTCAACCTTTGGGAGACTTCGTCTTGTTACACATGACTTCATCATGTTTTGCAATCGAGGAGGTTCCTCTTCATCATTATCCGAAAGGGTATAGAGGGGTTTTCCATTGCTGGAGTAAATGGCATTACAGAAACTATCATCAAATGAATTGTCCTGATTAACATCATTTTCCATAATAAATGCTTTGTTGTACTCCATATCCATATCTTTGTTCTAGGAGAGCGGATCTAGTATCCTGGAATTTTTTGAACAATGCGTTCCTGTCGGCTTGCCGCTTATCATCATCTTCAAGATACTTATATATTTATTCCTCAAGCGAAGAATTTCTTGCCTACAAGGAATCTTGATAGAAGGACTTCCTTTCTCCATACATTACCTTCTCGACTCGGGGGTTTTAATTTTTCATAGGAAAATCTCCGGTTTGGACCCAGTCTTCACCTTTATTGCATTCAATCCGAATAGCATGAACATTTTCCCGGAGCTTCTTCATATCTCTTCCAAGGTTTTCTAATTTGCTTGAAATAGTAGCAATGCTTATTGAACCTTTCTTAAAGCTTTGGTTGTCCCCCCCCCCCCCCATCATGCCATATTTGAGAATGATCGAAAGTTTCTGAATGGCTTCAAGGGCTAGGGTAGGAGTCATGTTCGGGGATAGGTCCTTGATAGTGACATTTGCTTGTATTGGCGTTGATTCCTTTGTAAAAAATGTTGACCTTTTGCTGGTTGTTCAGATCATGTGTAGGACATTTGTAAAAGGAGATGCGTTTCTGTCGAGCTTGATACAACGATGTCATCTACTTGCTTGAAATTATGGATCTCAAAAAGTTTGTTAGAAATCTTTGATGGCGGAACAATATCTCTACGAATAAAGTGCTTCTTAAGTAGAGCCCAAGTATTAATTGCCGTGGTGTCTTCGATCCATCTTCAGCTCGGTAAAGTCATTAGGAATACCCTTAGTATAAAATCATCATGAGATACACCGGAATGTTGAAAAGGCTGCGTGTATAGGACATTTTCAACGTATGTATGCATCTTCGTCCTTGTTTCTGAAAAAGGGTTGCGCGAACCTCCCTCATAAATTGGTCTTTGATTTGAAAGCGGACATCCGCTCGATTGCGGTCTTACAGACCGACCCGCTATGTAAATATTTCTCAAGAAGTGAGGTCATCGATGTTAACAACTTCCATGGAACTGAAAACTTGAATAATGATATTGAGAATAATAGAAAAGTTTACTATAAAACAAAAATGAAAGACTTAATATTAATCCTAATATAACACTCGTGGCGGTGCCAAAAACTTGATGCAGTTTTCTGCTGACCGAGGTTTTAATATTTATACAGTCTCGTTATACCTATGGTCTACCCTAGTGCACTAATGGGCAGTGTACCCGATCGCGTGTAGTGTAGTATTGATGTAGAGTAGATCCCAAGAGCTATGTGTGTTGAATTATTACTAAGTCTAGGTGTCACACTATTTAATAATGGTTTCGATAAGGAATTAATTAATTAACTACTAAAGCAGAAAATAGCAAATAAAGGCAAAGGATAAATCAATAGAGGATAGTGGTGCTAACCTAGTTATTCCTCATAGCTAGTTATGTCTACGTCTACTTACTTCTAATTACTTCAGGTGGGGTCAAAGTCGAGAGGACAACATTTGGTCAATTAAGCCTAACCTATCGGTAAAAGATGCCATCACGGAGAAGTCAGTGTCCCCTCATAAAGTCTGTTGTTCACGGTCCTTAAGCCAAGTCATTAAGTACCGCTACATGCTACATTTATTATAGTGAGTGTGCCGGTGACGCTTAAACACTCACCCCTAATTCTTAAGTTCATCCAAATGGTAGGTGATCGGTTGAATTGAAATGGCACAAGTGAGAAAGGGTCATTGGAGTTGATCATCAGTCAATTGGCCTCTCAGCCATTCAAAACTATAGAAACAAGGGTAGCTACCAATAAACTATGCATGCATACACTTAGAAATAATTATGCGGAAGTAATGCAAGCGTAAACAAAACAATTAAGGAATCATAACTAGGCGGCACCAAGAGGTGCTTAGCATCATATTAATCATACAAACCAATTCAATATTCAAAGTGCTGAAATACATGAATGGAAAGTAAAGAAAAGATAAAATGCTAATGTTTATCGTAGGGGAGTGATTTCTCCCTTGGAGATAGCTCTGTATGCTCCTTTGGACCTTCCTTTAGCTTTTTCCCACGTTCTCTGATTGTTGTGTGTTAGCCTCGCTAAAGTGAAGTCATTACGGGAATTGCATTAGTTTCTTCTTTTACTCATTCACAAGGACTAGTTTAGTCAATAGTGCTAAGTTAGACTTGTCTAAGTATAAATACCCATCCTAGTCCCAACTAGGAGTAGGAAACTCACTTTGTAAAATAAGAGTGTGTGTGGTTTTCTTATTCTCTAGAAACACACACATCTTCCCTTTGCATCAATCAAAACAATACCATGTCTTATTCATTCTTTGAGCTTCCCGACCCCTAGAACCACATGAATCACCAGTTTTATCGATCCTACAATTGGTATAACGAGCCAAGGTTGTTGTTTTATTGATTTATGTTGGTTTTGAATCATGTTTTTAATTGTTTTTATGCTTATTTGGTAGCTCGGAAAATTTTTTTCCGTGTTATATGGAAAAAGATCTCTACTGTGTTTATTGGTATCCTTATCTTGGTCTCAAAACACAAAGAGTCTTAAACTTTCATGTGTAAATGCGTCTTGGGTCTCACTGGTCCAAAACTGATTCTTTTGACTTTTGTACCAAAATATGTTGTGAAAAAATAGTGGTCAACCTTTGGTCAACCTTGATTTTCTTGGTTAGCGGTCAAAATAGAAGCGAGTTTATATGCTTTTAAGGTTTTTGTATGAAGATGGTGGGAAAAACATGGTGAAAACTCGTAGGAAAAAGTGGCTGGGTCAAAACCCTAGTTTTCTACGCCAGGATCCGTCTCTTGAGATGATAAGCGTGAAACGTGAAGTGCAGTAAGGAAATGGTTTCTGGCGTATGTTTACGCCTAAGACCGGAGTTCTGTAAAGGTTCTTCGCATAAGCCTTCAACTACGCATAACCATGACGGGTCTAAGAAGCTACTTGGCAATGTTACGGATAAGGTTTTATTCTCAAGATATTATGCATAGATCTGAACCAAGAAAGTTCGCAGCGTAGACCAGACCACAAAGACCATATACCAAACATACCGCGACCTGGCTTCAATCATACCTCATCACCCTTACGTTCCAAAACCCAACTAATCCTAGACCTAGGCACCAATTAACCCTCACATATCACTCCCCAACTCTCAAACTTCAAAGAAAAATATTAAAAACAATCTGATTCGATTCTATTTTTTGTGTAATCTTTTATAGATTATTTCAAATTGAATCATCCATCATCATTGATCCAAATTGAAACATATCCGTTTCTTGTTAATTTCCGATTTCTACAAAGATAAAACAATAACAAAATTGTTATCATTTTTCTTTTAAATCGGTTTGTACTCAAAACAAATGTGAAACACCTTTTGAGACCCGTTTAGGATCTTGAAACGTTTAGAGATCGGCGTGTGTAGCGTTTTGTGCACTTTTAAAGAAAGTGGCTAAGGTTGTTTTGATTGTAAGAAAGAATTAGCAAGAGATGTGAAGTGTTTGTTTCTAGATCGATTTGATAAAGCGGGTTTGGTGAGAAAGAAAAGTATCGATGGTAGGCGTTATATCCAATGTGGTGTTTTAGGGTTAGTGAATTTTTGGATTAGTAATGTGTGATGCGTATATGTACTCACATACCCGGATGGGATAACAGTTTATGGATCGGGCCGGATCATACCATCTCATGGCATTTGGGCTTTGTTCGTTTGTTGGGGGCGTCGTGTTCCAAAATGGTGGTAGATCGAGTATATCACTAATAGGACAAATTTGCTAATCAAATTTTGTTTTGGATACAAATTTTTGTTAACTTTAAGAGTGGTATTTTTGGTATGGTATATTTTCACGGAGGATACATGTTCACGGCTAAAGGTTTCGATGAATTTCTAATGTGACCACGAAGATGACTCGTTATTATTTATTCGGGTTTGAAGTGACGTTGTGAGACGAGGTTACTTATTTCGTCTTCTTTCTTTCTTCCCTTCGCGAAGATGACTTGTGCAGGCAAATATGTTGAGTGTGATGAAGACTTGCTATCTAGTTACATTTGTGATTCTTTCTCTCTTAACCCACAAGGTAGCTATCACCGATTGTCTCCGCGTAGTTGAGGATCGCCAAGAGGTTTTGTACATTGGGTACACGTTCTTTTCACAAGGATAGTACAAGCTTAAGTAACTATTCCGGGAGATTTTACTTCATCCTCAAGTTCGTCATATTGGGTTATCCTCACATGTGGTTACTCTGGGGCAGTTGAATTTTGTCTGAGGGGTTGAGATGAGTTAGACAATTTCAAATGGTATTGTTTATCGACATCTTCTCACGAGCTGATTTGATTTATGATAGAATGCTTCCAGTTAATGCTTCATGTACACAATTATATGCTGATTCTGATAAATCGTAACCTTCAGGGGAGAGAAATGTGTACATTATGGGCTGATTTGATATATGAAGAGATCTGGAATGCATTTGGTGAGATAGAAGATGTTGATATCTTATTCCGAAATGGACAATCTTGAAGAATTGAGTCGGCGATTCTACATTTTCAGTGCGTGTTAGAAGACTAAAGGCGGTTCTAATTTAATTATCAAAAGACTTCTTGGTTCGGGAAATTCATCGAAAGGTTGTGGAGTTTGGGGAGAGCACTAATAGGGGAGAGCAAAAGGTCGGTTAATCCCTAATTAGATTTGCTGCATTGTTCTTACTGCAAGTAAAGAGATGGCGGTGAGAAGATTCATGAAGTTTGATGACCGTGAAGACACTCTTGGAGCTTCTTTAGCCTTTGTTGTATTTAATTTTGCTTGTAGGGAACATTGTAAGCAACTCCCGTATGACATCACTTGGGAGATTGTTAGCCTAAGCTAAAGTGAAGTCATTACGGGAATTGCATTAGTTTCTTTTTTACTCATTCACAAGGACTAGTTTAGTCAGTAGTGCTAAGTTAGACTTGTCTAAGTATAAATACCCCTCCTAGTCCCAACTAGGAGGTAGGAAGTTCACATTTTGTAAAAAGAAGTGTGTGGTTTCTTCTTCTTCTCTAGAAACACACACATCTTCCTTACATCAATCTAAAATACCTATGTCATTATTCATTCTTTGAGCTTCCCGACCCCGAACCACATGAATCACTAGTATTATCGATCTACATTGTGGTAGGGAATGGGATGATGAAAAATTAGAGTAGGTAAGGGCATTTATAGGCAGGTCACGGGTTACGGTGTAACCATAACAAAAGGATTCGTGGCCAACCTTCTTTCATATTTTGCACGGATACGCTGAATTACGTGGCAGTATTAGTGGCATGCCATAGTCTTCAATAAACTTGGTTATGCCA
>OU343219.1:185526094-185553900 GCA_910596185.1 Chrysanthemum makinoi | reverse complement strand
CTTGTTCAAAATGAATTACCCTCGCACTGATATTATTTAGCGGAGTGGCAATTTGAGTTTCAAAAACCTTTTTCATTTCATCGTGATAACTTGAAAACCATTTGTTAGAACTAATATTGGTTTTAGATTTAACAATTTCTTGAAGTTGCCCAATTCTAGTTTTAACGTCATCTAAAATGCTTCTAGCATCACTTGTGTTAAAAGGATTGTTTGAAGACATTTGTTCCATATTCAAGAATGATTTTGAAACAACTACTGGTTTTGAGACTGGTTTTGAAATTCGTTTTGAAACTGGTTTTGACTCTTTGTTTGAAACACAGGGTGTGATGGAAAACTTTGACTTTTCTTTTTGCGGAACAAAAGTAATTCTAGAAAATTTGTTATATTTGATGTAGTCGATTGGTTTTATTGCTGGATTCTTTTGTTTTATTTTTGATCTACTCTCGTCAGTGAGTTCTAACATTTCATGAGAATCACGAACTTTTACGTGTTCATGTTTATCTAACAAAGCTTTTCCATTATACAAAACATTTTCTGAGCTTTCTTGAGTGCACAAGGATTTTTGTTATCAAGAGCCATTTTTTGAGTTGTATGAAAATACGGATTCGTTTGATTTGTTAACATATTCGTTGTTTGAGCTGAATGGCCCGTTGTAACAAGCAAATGTTCCAATTTGATGATTTTTTCATTTTTCTCAAGAATTTCATCAAGAAGAGAATCTTCTCGTTTTGAAAAATCAGCTATCAACTGTTTCTTCTCTTTTTCAAGATCAGAATAAGTTGCTTTTTGTTTAGAAAGTTGGTTTTTAAGATCAAAAATTTCCTCGTTTAAAGATTTTATTTTTAAGCTCAAATTAACATCAAGTATGTCATACTTAATTTGCAATTGTTTTTCTCTTAAGACGGAATTTCTATAACCAATTTCTAATTCCGACTCTTTGTTTTTGTGAAATTCAAAAGCTTTTACATTCTCCTTGTACCTCTCAAGCTCAGCGGTCAATTTATCATTCGCGGCCTTAACATCGCGATTGACCTTTTTTACTTTCTCAATTTCAATGCCACAATTATTAATCAATGATTCAAATAAGGCACGTGTATCCTCATCAGTCTTAGTATTTTGTGCCACACAGCCTCTACTAGGATTCACATCTGGAGTTTCAGAGTTAATATTGCTACTACTCGGATTGTCCAGGTATGTATCATAAGTAGGTTACGGTTTCCACGAATCTTTGTTCGTCATGAGTAAACACATCAAATATGACATTGTTATAGCATGGATCAATGATTGGTACCTCAGAGACTGCATTGGCATCATAAACGGGAGGTGTGTCGAATCGAGGTGTCGTACTTAGCCTCCTGAAGATTTGCCATGAAGATGCAGTTTGCATTGTTATCTTCTTGGTCTTCCAATTCATCCATAATTGCTACAAAGTCATGTTCCTCAGCACTCAACTGCATCCCTGTTTCTGCCTTTTGTAGCAACAACAATGCTTTCTAGAGATGCGTTGAATCCTTCTTTTTCGGCTTAGTAGAGCAATTCCTTGCAATGTGACCCACTCCTTGACAGTTGTAACACGTAACCCGATTAGCCTGATTCACATTTCCATAATTCCCAAAAACTGGAGCTGCAACATTCCCATTCGGATTACCCACTGTTCTGTTTACAACATTTTGACCCATCTGATTTCCAACATGCTGACCCAACTGATTACCATGATATTGAACCACCTGATTTCCTGCATATTGACCCATATTCTGCATATTCTGATTACCCATCAGAAATCCAGTAGCATATCCCTGCTGATTCCCAATAACTCCAACCATTTGTCCTCCTTGACCTATATTCACACCCGGCTGAGCAATTTGTCTATTGCGAGTGTTTGAAGAAATCCTTTGGTTGTTGTTAGTTGGAGTGGAATAGCGTCCTTTGAATACTTTAGTCAAATAAGCGAATGCATTAGACAACGCCTCTGTTTGTTCAGCTTCAATATCAGTGATTCCTGGATCCTGGTATTGTGGATATTGTTGTTGTTGAATGACTTGTTGTTCGGGTGGGTAGAATTATTGTTGAGGGATGATAGGTTGTTGTTGTGGAATGTATTGTTGCATGTTTTTGTTGTTGGTGGAAGATGATGAAGAAGGTTGTTGTTATGTGTTCACTGGAGTTTGTGTCTTTGCAATTAGTGCCAAGGGATCATGATTCTTTGCCAATCTCTCTTTCCTCACTTCATTGGCTTCAGCTTGGTTTTGTTTTAGAAAATCGTAGAGTTGATCAAAGTTCACTTGATGTAAGTCCTTTGTTTGATTGACAATAGTGACATAGCGTCCCCATTCTTCTTGAAGATTGTTGATGAATTTGATGTTCACGATATTTCTGGGTGTCAATTTGTTTCTGATAAGCTCATTCATTAAAGTGCAAAACCTTCCATAGTAAGATTAAATGGATTCTCCTAGAGTTGAAGTAAACTTCTCCCATTCAGTTAGCAGCTTGTTCTCCATGTCTTGTTGACCAATTTTTGTTCCATAACATAGCCGTCTAACAAGTTCCCACATATCGTAAGCAGTTTCACAGCTGTCTACAGCAGCAAAGATATCTCTTGGTAATCCTAGTTGTATGATGTGTATTGCCATGTCATCTGCTTCGATCTGCTTCCTATCCTCTTCAGTGTATTCTGATTCATTTTGTTCACGAAAAGATGGTAAGACAAGAGGCGTTGCATCAGGAATTCCAGGTTCTAGGATTTGTCGTGGATTTAAGGGTCCATTCGTAATGGATTGAATCATGAGTTTTCCATTAGGTTTGGTCTTGATGTAGCGGAGCATACGGCTTGTCCATTGAAGATATCCACCTTTTTCCAGCATAGGAGGACGGTTTTCAGTACCGGCTGCATGAATGTCTTGTTGAGTAACCATTGATGAAGGTATTAGTGATAAAGTTGATGTAGAATTGATTCAATGACAAAGGAGTTGTGATTGATGACGATTAAGTACAGTACATGTAGTGAAAACTTGGTGAAAATTTGGTCCGACAACTTAAAAACCTCAATAACTTCTGTTCGGAGTGGATTTAGGCCTCAATGGTTGACCCAGCGTGCCATTCTCCTCGTTCTCACGGTCGTTTTGATAGGTAGAACGCTGAAAACGGAGTTACGGTTCAAAAGTTATGGCCGTTTGAAGTTTTGTCGGGAAAAGTCAACAAAATGCACTGATGAAATGGTCAAACCGCACTTTTGTCAAACCGCAGAGTTCTCAAAACGCATACGACAAATCGCACACTTCAAAATGCAGAGTATCAAACCGCAAAGGGTCAAATCGCTTAACCTCAAACCGCTTAAACGTCAAAACGCATAAGTGTCAAACCGCATAAGCCAAATCGCATAGGTGTCAAACCGCATACACGTCAAAACGCACAAGTGTCAAATCGCATAGGTGTCAAACCGCATAAGCGTCAAAACGCATAAGCTCAAATCGCATAAAGTACAAGTCGCTTTCACAGTTTTGTCTTTTTACACTTTTTACTCAAATCGCTTTGTACTTATTAGCTCAAATCGCACAATAAAACACAAAACGCATAGAAGATTTTGGCAAATCGCATAGAAGAAAAATAACTTCTTTGGTTCGAATAACACCCAAATGATCCACTAAACGTTTGATTTAACCTATCTAAACACTAAACTAATCGAATATAACTACCTTAAGCCTAAAAGTACAAACTTTAAGCTAAGAGAAGCAAAAAAGTCGAATGGTTTGATGCTTTTCACCACAAAAACGAATAAAAAACAACCCTAGATCATTGTTTGGCGATTGATACCACTTGTAGGACCTTAGATATATCAACTCTATCACACTAACACTAATATGAAGCAAGGAATGGTGACTTAAGTGATGTATATGGGGCGTATGGTACTAGAGAGAAAGATGAAAACATGAAGAGGTTTGTCTATATAAAACACACACTACACACTCAAGCACACACAACAAATGACTAGGTGTGTGCCTTTTATACTTATTGTTGTTCCCCGTTCACTATCGTTTAAAATAGTTTAGGAATATTAAAACAAGTTAATAGTGAACAATGACTGAAATTAACATAAGTAAAACACACAAAGTAATTTTCAACATCATATTCTTTATTAGAAATCAATCAAAAGAATACGTTACCCAAGTACTTGCGGAATAGTACTTGGGATTGAAATGACAAAGTTTGGTGACTCTTCTCTAAGCTCAGGCTAAGTCTGAGCACAACTCTTAGAACCCACTGAGCTATCTCCGGGATTAAGTTGTATTTGGAGGAGTGAAAAGATGGCTTGCGTGTATGTGTGTTTTTACAATTCACAAGCTTAACCTTTTCACTCCATCTCTTATGCTATTTATACATGTATGAGTTTAACTCTTTCCTAAGTGACAAACTGACATCTTACAGAAGACAAAATTCTGATGCATTTTGTCTCTGTTTACAAAGGCTATTCTAGGTAAGAGACAAGACTACTTTCCTAAGATCAGTGATGACACTGAGCACTGATCTTTGCTATTCAGGGAAAGTTGACTTTGGTTGATAAGGACTTCGTCTTATCTTTCAAACTTATCCCGCCTTGTCCCGCTCATTCTTCAATCTTTACATCCTTCAGTCTTCTACTTCAGTTTGTCTTCAGTGTAAGTAGTTGGAGAGGAGTCTTAGGGATTCAGTGAGTTGTTGTCATCACTCACTGAATCCACCATCTTCTTCTTGAGTCAGTCTTCACCATTTAAGTTCCGCCTTGCTGAGTGGAGAGACTATCTTGTTGCCTCGTTGAGTATCCTCGAAGATGGCTCACGAGAGACTATGCACTCAGTGACCTGTTAGTGTTTAACGGACTAGACACTTGGGCTATTTTCTATTCAAATCCTATATTAAGGGGTTTGGGTATTCTTGAACCCAATAGTCTCCCCCTATTTGTACAAATAGCCTAAGTGTTTGATCAGTGTAAGTGAGCAAATGGCTTCTTCTTACACTGAATGTACTAATGAATACAATCAGGAACACTAAGTAATTTAACAAAAACATACATCTTTTATTGATCCGATTACATGGCTCCTATCACTAGTACAAAAACATAAATCAAAATGATCAGTCTAGATGGATTCCCAGTGCTTCAAGCTTGACTTTCTTTGTGATCAGTGTTTCCCTGTCAGGATGCTCTCTTATCTTGGCATTTAAGTCAGCACAAAACTTGATATTTGCAGGAGACTGAATTTGAGAAGCCACTGGTATGTAGCTCAGCATTGTTGCCACTCTAGCCTTATCAATATCGCTCCACCTTTGGAACGCTGGGTTTCCATATTCATCAATGAAAAATAGCCTACTTTCAGGCTTTTCAATCACCAAACACTTTACAAACTTAACACCTTCAGGCGGCTCCCTGTTGCATTCAAAGCCATGCACTTTTATCTCAGGCTGGAACTCAACTCTCCTTCCTTTTCCATGGATGATTGTGGTTGAGATCCTTGAGGTGCAGTTAAGGCGGCTGAATCCTCGGTTGTCTTTGGTGCATCTCAGTCTTTCATATCTTTTACTGAGCATCTTCATCTGCTCCTTAACCACCGCATTCTTCTTCTTTTCAATAATTGGACCAAGCTCATCGAGTTCAGTGATCCCAAAGTCAGTGAACTTTAGGGGATCATGAACCTCGAAGTATCTTTTATCATCCCCTCTATAAACGTTCATGGCCAGTGGTTTGGTATTGGGGATGATTTTGACATCTGTGATCTTTTCAGGTAGCCTTCGGCTTGTCATTGTCCAGTTGTAATGCTCAATTCTGCTTTTCCTGAGGGCTTCAGTTTTCTTCTTCTTTTCTTCCAACTGTTTTCTCATTTCACCATCGACCAGCCTGAGCTTCTTGAACTTTTGTCCTACGACCCTTTTTAAGCTTCTTAGCATCTATTCCAATGTTTCAGCTTCTTCACGACCACCTTTACCGGTGCCTCTCTGCTTTTTCTTTCTTCCTCGGCAAGTTTCTGTTTCCTTTCTTCTTTTGCAAGATAGGCACTTAGCTGTTGTGGTGTGGCAGGTATTCGTGTCGCCGATATTAAAGGGAATCTTCTCGGCTCGGAGGTGTTGTCATTATGCCTTTTCCTTTGTCCTGGCCTGAAGAAGAAGATGCTACGAGGGGCGGTGTTGTTGTTATTATTGGTGTAACCACTGTCAGTGTTGTTGTTGTTGTTGATGTTGGTGGTGGGATTGATGAGATAGGTATGCTGAGGACGGTGGTGATGATGAGATTGGAGCTGCAGATACTGGTGGTGTTGTCTCCCCCTCAGTGTGAAGAGGAGTTTCTTCAGCTTTCTCCCCCTCAACTGTTGTCGGAGCGTCAGTGAAGGCAAGAGTTGGTGTTGGTGCTGAGGGGGACTGAGCTGCTTGTCCCTTGAAGGCTTGATAAATTTCAAAGATCATAGCCTTGATATCTGAAGTGTCGGTTTGAATACCAGTGACTTTTGCTTCCAAATTTGCCTGAGAAACTTCCAGAACAGTCATTCTAGGCCCGAGATTCCAGGCTAGGGAAGAAGATGCCTGAGCCAAAGTAGCCACCTGAGTATTCACAGAGCCCAATGTAGCTTGAAGAGACTGGACTGAAGATTAAAGACCCTGAACATTTGCAGATTGGAGCATTTCGACCAGTTCAGTGAGGCTGGAAGATTGTTTCAAGTAAGCCTCAGTAGCCTTCAGCACTTGAGAGTTGAGCGCTGGATCGTCTTTGACAAATTCTCTGATTTCATCTATCTTTGTGCCTACACCCTGAAGGTGCCTGAGAAATTTAGCCAAGTTTTTGTCCAGTCTGTGAAGATTGTCATACATCAGATCCCTGTGCTCATGAACATTTTCATCAAAGGCTTGTACCTCAGCCTTTAGATCAGCATAACTGGCAGCAGCCTCAGTGTGTTGTTCCCACAATGTTTCGGTGACTCCAGAGTATAACCTCCTTGAAGTTTTGGTGATCCACTGAACAAGCTGCCTCTCGGTGAGTGGAAGAACATTATCAAATCTCTTGAACTCATCAGTGGAGGAAGGGGAGTCATCATTGTCATGCTTGAATGGTGATTCAGTATGCTCTTGTGGATCAGGCTGAGGTCTATGTTCAGCTTGAACCTCAGCGTCTACTTCTTCCCCTGCTGATAAAATCTCATCATCACTGTCAGCAAGTTCATCTTCAGAAAATAGTATTCCAGTAACATCAGCAACGGTTAACAGGGGGTTGGTGATGGGTTCCATATCAGCGGGTGGTATATTTCCCTCTGAGTCTTTGTCCCCCGTTGACCCCTCAGACACTGGTGGGCGTTTCCCAGTGCCTTCTCTGGAGTCAAGATTGGTTTTGGGTTCCATATCGGCGGGTTGTTTATGTCCCTCCGAGTCTTTGTCCCCCTAAGACCCCTGAGACACTGGCAGGTGTTTTCCAGTGCCTTTAGCAGATTCAGTGAAGGTGGTATCCCTATCAGTGGGTTGTTTGTTTCCCCCTGAGTCTTTGGGATCATTTAGTGTGCCCTTAGACAAAGGCTGTGATTTGCTAATGTCATCCTTGGGCGTTGTGGAAGGCGCTCCCCTATCAGCGGGTTGTATGTTTCCCTCTGGATCTTGGGGAGTAGTAGTTGGGACCAAGGGCACTGATTGTGATTTATCAGTGTCCTTCGTTGTCACCAGGGTGGATGTTGCTTGGTCACCAGTGGGTGTCTGTTTAGTCGGGGGCTTCTTTTGCCTTTTAGGCTGTGCTCCTGAAGCCTCAGGGCCCTGAGACTTGGGTTTGGTTTTAGTCCCAGTCTGAGACTTCCCCTTTCTCTTTATAGGAGCAGGGTTAAGAGACACTGATTCTCTCTGGTTGTTTACAGCAACCATATGGGTCGTCAATTCAATATTTGTGACAAGGGATGGGTCCTTTTGAAAATTTGATTGGCTCAGGATGCCAGGTAAAGCACCAAATTGTTCTTCCTAAGGATAGATTGTACCCAGTAACACTTGCAAAGCACAAGAGAGAAACCTAGGATACGAAACGTATTTCGTCCTAGTTTTGCTCTGTAGCTTGGTTACGAGATCACTGTAAATGATCTCCCCTATGTCGACAGTGACCCCATTCATCAAGCAGTATGCCATCATCAACTGAATAGAGTTAACTTGTTCAGTGGATGAGTGGTTCCCGCCGAGGACCTGAATCACAAAAGTGAAGAGGATCCTCCAAGCCACGGGAAATGAGCTTTTGGTGACTAGGGTCTTGTCCAAAAAATTTGGATCTAAAACGATTTTTTTAACCCATCCTTCACTGTGGAGGGTTCAGGATGGGCTACATGAACACCTTTGTTGTAATCTAACCCTGTGGAGGTGCAAAAAGTTTTATAATCCAGGGTGAATTGTTGCCCCCCGTTGAGACTGAACCTGATGAGATATTCCCTGAGAGGTTTAAGGTTGTTCTCATCAGTAGAGGGTGTCGGGTCAACGGCCTTGGCTGTAGCCCAAAACTCCCTGAGGAGGTTTTGGTACAGTATTGAGGGACACTGAACAAAGGCCGTTTTCAATGGGCAGTTATATAAAAATTTCATAATGTCCTTATAGGCTGGGACAGTTTGAGGATATTCAAAATTGCTTATGACATTATTTGTTTTAAATTCAACATTTGAAAGATCCCCAACTCACTGAGAAGCAAACTGGAGAGATTGTGTACTTGCCATTTCAAAAATTTAGGGTTTTGATAAGAACAGTTGGACAAGAACAATCAAAGAGTTTTAAGATCTCTCAAGTTTGTGATGCAAAACTTTTGTAAATGTTTACAAAGAAGATTTTTCAGAAAAGGTTTTGAAGAACACAAAGATTTCTGGGTTTTAAAAGAGGTTTTGACAGAGTTTTGTTAGCAGAAATCTTTTGTGTGTGTTTATGAGGTTTTGAAGAGGGTATTTATAGAGTGGCGAGAGGGGTGGTTTTTGCACAAATGGGAGTATTTAGAGTCGGTTTTAGAAAACGTTTGAATTTCCACATTTAATGCCACCACTCCACTACCCGCAGTAAAATCCCGTTTTTCAAGGGAACAGTTGCAGTGCACAGTAAAAGTGCACTTTTGCAGTAATAAAATATCAATAAGATGTTTCATGAGAGAGGGGGCATTTAATGCCAAGTGGGGATTAGGTAAGTTTGTGAGGGACCCTTGATATGGTTGACAGTAAGACAAAGAGATATATATTCCTATATTAAATTGGCATAGTTACCAACCTAGGACATTTAAGTAATTGATACTTGGATCATTTAGTTACTCATTTAATGCTCAATATTAACTGTCAGGGTCCCTGAATGAGTCTTACTCATTCAGTGAGAGGTTGTATTGTGGGTTTCATTCAGGGAGGAGGAACCATTTCAGAGAACTTACTAAGATTGGTTTTCAGATGCCTGACTTTCAATGTCAAGCATTCCCAATTCAGCTTTCAGTCTCCTGAAGGTAGGTTCATCCAAGGGTTTGGTGAAGATATCAGCCAGTTGATATTCAGTAGGGATGAAATGGAGTTCTATGTCTCCTTTCATTATGTGGTCCCTGGTGAAGTGATATCTGATATCAATATGTTTGGTTCTTTGATGAAGGACGGGGTTGTTGGAGATTGCAATTGCACTGGTATTGTCACAGAAGATGGGTACCATTTTGTAATGGATGTCATAGTCACTGAGTTGACTTTTCATCCATAAAACATTGGCACAGCATCCTGCAGCAGCCACATACTCAGCTTCAGCTGAAGACATAGCCACTGATTGTTGCCTTTTAGCACTCCAACAAACCAATTTTCCTCCAAGAAATTGACAGGACCCTGAGGTACTTTTTCTGTCCATGTTGCAGCCAGCATAATTAGAATCAGAGTAACCCTTGAGATCAAACCCTGAGCACTTTGGATAATAGAGTCCAAGGTTTGGGGTTCATTTTAGGTATCTGAGTATTCTTTTGGCTGTAGTGAGGTGGGATTCTTTAGGATTGGACTGATATCTTGCTATTAGACAGACTGAGAATTGTATGTCTGGTCTAGTAGTAGTAAGATACATCAGTGAGCCTACAATCCCTCTGAAATGAGTTTGATTGACTGATTTGCCAGTGAGATCAGGTCCAAGGTTGTTTGGAGGGACCATTGGTGTCTTCACTGAGGCACAGTCAGATATCTCATATTTCTTCAAGAGATTTCTGGTGTATTTCTCTTGACTGATGGATATACCTTTGTCAGTTTGCCTGCTTTGTAGTCCAAGGAAGTATATGAGTTCACCCATCATGCTCATTTCAAACTTCTTTGTCATCAGTTTTTCAAACTATTTGCAAAGTTTGTAGTTTGTTGAGCCAAAGATGATGTCATCAACATACACTTGGACCAGTATCACATCCTGTTGTGTTCTATAGACAAACAGTGTGTTGTCTATCTTTCCTCTGACAAACTTGTTTTGTATCAGGAAGGCTGAGAGAGTTTCATACCATGCCCTGGGAGCTTGTTTAAGTCCATAAAGGGCTTTGTCAAGCTTGCAGCATAGTCAGGGAATTCACTACTCTCAAAGCCAGGAGGCTGCTGAACATATATATCTTCCTTGAGATCACCATTTAAGAATGCACTTTTAACATCCATTTGGTAGACCCTGAAGTTCATGAATGTTGCATATGCAAGAAAGATCCTGATTGCTTCCATTCTTGCAACAGGAGAAAATGTCTCATCATAGTCAATGCCTTTTTGTTGACCGTAACCTTTGGCTACAAGTCTGGCTTTGTTTTTAATGACAGTGCCGTTTTGATCAGTTTTGTTTCTGAAAACCCACTTCATTCCTATGACAACGACATCCTGAGGACATTTGATCAAGGTCATGACCTTGTTTTTATCAAACTGTTGCAGTTCTTCTTGCATAGCTTGAACCCAGCTTGGATGCTTTATAGCCTCAGTGACACTTTTGGGTTCTATTTCTGATAGGTAATCAGCATATAGACATTCATTGGCTGAAGCTGCATTTAACTTAGCAGCCATGCTTCTAGTGAGCATGCCCTTAGTGGGTTCACCAATAATGTTTACAAGCTCAATGTCCTGAGATTTTGTCCACTTACTTTGTGGTTTTGCCCGCGTCTAGGATCTGAGCTTGAAGAGGTCACTGGAGACTCAGGAGTGAGTTCTGGTGCTTGAGCCACAGAATCATTAAGAACATCTGTTGAGATGTCTTGTTCAGGTTGGGGTTCTTGATTCACAGGTTCCTGAACATTTGGTTCAGTATTACTTATCCCAGTAGGGACTGATTGATTATCAATGAATTCACTGATAGTTGGTTGGGGAAGGTTGTGAGGTAATACATAAAATGAGATGTCAGCATCAGCCTGATATGAGGAATTGAATTCAGT
Source organism: Chrysanthemum makinoi (assembly GCA_910596185.1). NCBI lineage: Eukaryota > Viridiplantae > Streptophyta > Magnoliopsida > Asterales > Asteraceae > Chrysanthemum > Chrysanthemum makinoi. Next base: position 185,542,541 of record OU343219.1, on the reverse strand, counting down.
GTTGTACTCATCAGGAGGGTATCTTGATGAGTCATCAATTCCTATTTACTCCACTGAGGTGTTGGTGAACCAAATGCTTTCAGCACTTTCATCAAAGGTGACATGAAAGGTTTCCTCAACTTGTTGTCTCCTTGTGTTAAAAACCCTGAAGGCTTTGGAGATCAGTGAGTAGCCTAAGAAATATCCATCATCAGCTTTTGCATCAAACTTGCCTAGATGATCCTTGTGGTTATGAATGAACACAGGACATCCAAACACATGAAAATAGCTGATGTCAGGAAGTCTACCTTTGAAGATCTCATATGGGGTTTTATTATGTCTTTTGACAATGATTGACCTGTTTTGAGTGTAACAGGCAGTTTTGACTGCTTCAGTCCAGAAATGCTTTGAGAGGGCTGAGCCATTTAGCATGGTTCTAGCAGCCTCAATGAGAGTTCTGTTTTTCCTTTCAGCGACCCCATTTTGTTCAGGGGTATAAGGAGATGAGAAATTTTGAGAAATTCCTTTTTCATCATAGAAACTCTCAAGCTCTTGATTTATGAACTCAGTACCATTGTCAGTTCTGATTTGTTTAACAATAATGTCATTCTGGTTTTCAATCTTCCTTATGAATGACATTATTGTATCATCTGCCTGACTCTTTTTGGAAAGAAAATATACCCAAGTGTATCTTGAGAATTCATCAACAATGACAAGTGTATACGTTTCATGCTGGATAGATCTGGGACTGACATGTCCAAAGAGATCCATGTGCAGGAGGTGAAGGCAGCTTTTTATGGAGAAATTTTGTTTGGTTTTGAATGATGCTCTGTGGTGCTTACCTTTTTCACAGGCAGAGCATGGTTTGTCTTTTGCAAAAACCAGTGATGGTAAGCCAAGGACCTTGTTTTGTTTTGCCAAGTTGTTGAGGTTTTTGAAGTTTAAGTGTGAGAGTCTCTTATACCACTGCCAATTGATAGTTTCAGTGGCTTTAGCAAAGAGACAAGTTCCATCTTGGGAGAGTGTTGACATGTCTAACACGTAAACATCATCTCTCCTAGGAGCTATCAACACAACTTCCTTGTTGGCATTGAAGATGGTACCTTGTTTGTCATTGAATTGCACAATGTACTTAGCATCACATAGTTGACTGACACTGATGAGATTGTATTTTAGACCATTGACATAAGCTATTATAGAGAAAACTATTCCATTGCAGTTTACTGAACCATAACCTTCACTGGGACATGATGAGTTATCACCAAACACTACCTTGGGTCCTGGTTCCTCTATATACTTGTGCAGATACTCCTTCACACCAGTCATGCTTCTTGAGCATCCACTATCTAGATGCCAAATAGGCTCCCCGGCGTGTCTCTGCACAAGTAGTAAACTGAATTAGTTTCTTTTAGTGACCCACTTACTAGTGGGCTTGGGTCTCAAGGTCTCTTTGAATTTGGTAATTGACTCATGGTCAGTGGTTGAGTGCATTGTGCTACCACAGGTTTTGCATTTGGAGACTGAGGAAGACTCAGTGACTCTGGGTTGTTTTGAACCTCTCCTTGCATGAATGACACTGTCATGTTGGGAAGTCTCATGAGCTGGATTACCGCATATATCACAGCATTTGTTCATGAGACAATCATCCTGATGATGATCATTAAACCCACAGTGAGGGCAAAGAGGAAAAGGTTTTGCTCTATTCTTGGGAGCAGTTTTGGAGGATGAAGCATACTGATGACCAACTTTGGTATAGTTTGCTTGACTGACATACTGTAGGTGGTCTGCAGTTCTGTGATCATCCTTTTTGCAGATCATGCAAAAAAGGATTCTATAGCAGTTGTCAGTGGTATGGCTGGTGTAATGACACAGCTCACACTTCTGCTTGGGTTTGTTGGTGGATTTTGACTTTGATGAGCTAGATGAGGCTGACTTAGTTTCCTTGATTGAATCAGGAGCTTTTTCGATGGATTCCATCTTTTCAGTCAGCTTTCTCCCAAGCTCAGTCAGTTGCTGAATTTGGTCAGCTTCAGTGGGAACATAGGATGTTGAAGTCTCAGTAGGAGTAGACTCTTGTTGAGTTGGTTTTGTTGGTCTTTTCAGGATGATTCTACCAAGTCCAGACCTTTCTTTTGGTGAGTGAGGATTGAATTGTAATGGAGTAAGCTCAGAGCTTGGTGCAGCACCCTGAAGAGGTTTCAGTGGTGTAAGCAGTGCTTGAGATTCTGCTTCAGACTCAGAGATGTGTTCAGTACTACTGGGCACATCAGGGAGTCCAAGCATGCTCTTTAGAGCTTGGCTTTCAGGCTCTAGAATCCTTCCAGAATCGAAATTTGGAAGCTTACTCTCAGGATTGACCCTTTCAATCCAATCACTCGGTTTGGGAATACTTAACATATTGGTAATCATACCACCAGACACAAATGGTTTAGGACCCTGGTCTTTGTTGAGAGAGTCAGGAAGATGATCTTCACCTAAGACTCTCTTCTTGCTATTGGGGGCTGCCACAGCATCAAAGACCCTGGGATTCTTAGCAGTGCAACTATCTAGAATATCTTGAACCTTTTTGAGTTCGTCTTGAAGAGCCTGATTTCTTTTAACTAGTTCAGTGTTTTGAATTTGCAAAGTGACAGCCTCAAGCTTAGCTTGTTTTAAAAGAAGCAGTTCATCCCTACACTTGTTTAATTCAAAACTTAGCTTGTTGTATTTTGAAAAAAGATTTAGTCTTTGCTCCTCTACGAAGTTAAGGTCAACATTAAGATAATTCATGTAAGACTGCCAGTCAAAGTCATCATCCATAGAAAGTAGAATATTTACCTTCTTCATTGTGATATTGACCCATTCTCCATTCCCGTCATGATTCTTTCCAACAGCCGCTTGTCCTCTTCGAGAGGACCATCAGTGCACGACATGCACCATTTCATCATCGATGACACGGCTCTTCATCCCAGTCAAAGGTTTCAAAGCAACAAGGCCTTTGTTTTACCCTGCAGATTGAACACTTTTTGTTGTTTCTGAGGGACTGGCCTCGAGCAATGCAAGCTTAGCTTTGACTTTCTTATAATTAGCTTCAAAATCAACAGTTTTGTTTTGATCAGATTTGTTTTGAAAGTTTTGATGAGACTGGTAGATTTTTGGTTGAAATTTGCTAAAGCCTGAGGACTGATTTGACCCTGATGGTTTATAAGAGGGTTCAAAAATTGTTTTTGAAAAACAGTCTTTTGCAAAATGACCTCTTTTGTGACACTTAAAGCATTCAGTGTCTTCATTTGCTTTGGCATTTGAAAAACTTTTGTTTCTTTTTATAAACCTTCGAGAGTTAGCAAGGAGTGCCCTTTCCTGAAATTCAGTGTTCAGGTCATTTAGGTACTCCTCACTTGATCTCTCATCAGGCTCATCATCAGAATTTTCCTGAAAATCTTGAACCACATTGTTAGAATAGAAAGCAGTTGATATTGGTGATGAGGTGGTGGTCAGGGACTTCTTGACTTCCTGAGACTTCTTTAAGTCAGGGTATCGTCTGTTGATGAGGTTTTCCTCATAGACAAATTTCCCATAAATTTCAGGAAGCTCAAGATTCTGGATATGATTAGCATTCCTAAGTCCCTGAGAGAAATTCAACCACTTCTCAGGGAGACTGTTGACAAAACCAACATTGATTTCATGTTTGGACAACTTAACACCATCATTTGATAGTTCATTTAAAAGAGTTTTGTACCGGGTGTAAGTTTGAGAGAGAGTTTCTGAGTCCTTAGCCCTGAAGGTGTTATACTCAAGTTTCAGGTCCATTATCCTGTTTTCCTTGGTATCAGATGGGCCTTCATGACTATGAAATAGGTCAGCCCAGGTTTGTTTAGCTGTAGTACAGTTTATAACAGACTCCATAATATCGTCAGGAAGACAGGATATTATGATACTTTTGAGTCTTTGGTCCTGGTTGACCACTCTCCTTTCATCCTGGGTCCACTGAGCTTCAGGTTTAGGCAAACCTTCAGCAGTCTTTGGGACAAATGGACCTTCATTTATACACTTGATATAATAAGGTTCCATCCCAATCAAATAATTTGTTGAATTTACCAACTTCAAGTCTAGAGGCAACAGCTGAATAAGCTCCACCCTTTTTATCGACTAGTTGGGGTACATCAATTTCAGCCATTTAGGATCCTAATTTAAAAACTTTTAGAGCGGCCTAAAAAAATGTTTTATAATTAGCCTTGCTCTGATACCACTTGTTGTTCCCCGTTCACTATCGTTTAAAACAGTTTAGGAATATTAAAACAAGTTAATAGTGAACAATGACTGAAATTAACATAAGTAAAACACACAAAGTAATTTTCAACATCATATTCTTTATTAGAAATCAATAAAAAAGAATACGTTACCCAAGTACTTGCGGAATAGTACTTGGGATTGAAATGACAAAGTTTGGTGACTCCTCTCTAAGCTCAGGCTAAGTCTGAGCACAACTCTTAGAACCCACTGAGCTATCTCAGGGATTAAGTTGTATTTGGAGGAGTGAAAAGATGGCTTGCGTGTATGTGTGTTTTAAACAATTCACAAGCTTAACCTTTTCACTCCATCTCTTATGCTATTTATACATGTATGAGTTTTAACTCTTTCCTAAATGACAAACTGACATCTTACAGAAGACAAAATCTTGATGCATTTTGTCTCTGTTTAAAAAGGCTATTCTAGGTAAGAGACAAGACTACTTTCCTAAGGTGATGACACGAGCATGATCTTTGCTATTCAGGGAAAGTTGACTTTGGTTGATAAGGACTTCGTCTTATCTGATTCAAACTTATCCCGCTTTGTCCCGCTCATTCTTTAGTCTTTACATCCTTCAGTCTTCTACTTCAGTTTGTCTTCAGTGTAAGTAGTTGGAGAGGAGTCTTAGGGATTCAGTGAGTTATTATCATCACTCACTGAATCCACCATCTTCTTCTTGACTCAGTCTTCACCCTTTAAGTTCCGCCTTGCTGAGTGGAGAGACTATCTTGTTGCGTCGTACTGAGTATCCTGAAGATGGCTCACTGAGAGACTATGCACTCAGTGACCTGTTAGTGTTTAATGGACTAGACACTTGGGCTATTTTCTATTCAAATCATAGATAAAGGGGTTTGGGTATTTACTGAACCCAACACTTATTACATAAAAGCCTTATGGGCTTTGATTGGTTTGTGGATTGGGCTTACATTACAACATGACTAAAGATAACATAACTAATAACCGGTTAGCTTGGCCCAATCCACGAGCCCATTTACTATTCTAACACACGTTACAAAGTTCCTAAACGTGAATGGCCATCACTTTCTAACACATTATATTACGGCTAACAATGATGTACCCTCCGAGCAACTCGACGGACACCCCTTCGAGATGTGTCGAAGCCCTTCTGTACGAAGGCCCAAGTTAGGTCTCCTGAATGCTCGTTGGCGTCAAACCATTCGTACACACGAAGGTTACCTGCGGGGAATTCGCCATTCGAAGCCTTAGGCCCTTCGGGGTACGGTTGACGAAGGAACAATGGATAGAGGATCTTCCTGACTTGGTCAAACCCACGATCTCCCTCTCTTTCCTGGCTTTCCCGCCAAGTTTGAGAACGTGGGTCACTAAGCCCTAGCGGTTACCCACAAACATGGGACGCCCCCATGTTCTCCGACATTTGCGCAGAGGTGCCCTCAAGCCTATTTCTTCCACTATAAATAGGTAGGACGGGCAGAAGATTATGGTAAGCTCACTTAACACTCTATCCTTTACTCACACTCATTTATATCACCATAACTCATACTTACTCTCACGCCGGAGGTGGTTCGCAGGGTCCAACCCCTGCGTAATCACTTAACGTAGTGTCTTCGTATTTCTTATCCTCAGGTGAAAGACAATCTTGGTTGGAACACACACCCCTCTTACCTTCAGTCACCATTGAAACCTGGTAATGCAATTTATTGTACAATCAATATCCTATATAATAAAGTTTATAAATGAATTTTTAAAATTATTAATACGAAAAAAGTCTCAATTTTTTTCATAATTGCCTAAAAACATAAGATATTTTACATACTTTCGTAAACGAACGAATTCTACATCTACCTGGAAAATAAAATAACGAAATAGAAATATGCTAGTTCCATTAAAAAGTACTAATATACAAAAGAAAATTCATATGGTAAAGTAGTAAACCATTTTCAGTCACTGACTTTTTGATTCTACTCCTTTCATTATTTATAAAGATACTAGCAGGGTACTCGCGCGTTGCAGCGGCGAGTACTCTAAAATAAAAAAATTCGGTAAATCATGTATTTTAGTTTATTATTCTCTTTTTGACAATAAATTTATGGATATCTAGAGTTTCATATGACGTATTTTAACTCTTTAACTAAGGAATTTATTTCATCTTTTTGGGTTTTTTTAAAGCAATTCGTATAACATAAGTCTGTTTACTACGTGTTTGTTTAGCCCGTGCACGTCTGGCCCGTGCCCGTTTGGCCCGTGCTCGTTCGGGCTCAAGCCCATTTGGCCTGTTGCCCGTTCGGGTTTGGATATTGGTATAATGTGTTTTATTATTTGTATTAGCGACATTTAATGCATGAATTGTGTTTAAGTTTGTTATACAATATGCTTAGTAATTTGTATTTTTTATGTAAGGGGTGTTTTAATAATTGTATTAATGTATTTATTGACTAGTTAATTAATTGACTACATTAAATATTTTGACTACATTAATAGCATTAAAGTGGTGTTTTGTCTGTATTAAAGTGGTGTACATTATGCTTCGTGTCTTGTAAGTCTGAAAATTAAGAGTGAGAATGTGCATTATAGTGGTGTACATTATGCTTCTTATCCTGTATGTAACACCCTAGGCAAATCCCACATCGGCTGTGGCCTGGAGAGATGCTGGGCTCATAAGATAACATTCGCCTTACAATGACACAACGCGTTTTGTGGTCTACTGCGGGTGGAGTTCTTAGGAACTGGCAGTTAAGCGTGCTCATTTGAGAGTAGTACTGGCTTGGGTGACCTGCCGGGAAGTCTTCACATGAGGCCACAAAAACAAAGCCGTGAGCCTGCGGGCAAAGTGGACAATATTGTGGTCGGTGTTACAAGTGGTATCAGAGCCACTCCTGAGCCGTTCGGGATGGTGGGGCAAACCTCATCGAGGACGATGAGTCCCTAAGGGGGTGATTGTAACACCCTAGGCAAATCCCACATCGGCTGTGGCATGGAGAGATGCTGGGCTCATAGGATAACATTCGCCTTACAATAACACAACGCGTTTTGTGGTCTACTGCGGGTGGAGTTCTTAGGAACTGGCAGCTAAGCGTGCTCATTTGAGAGTAGTACTGGCTTGGGTGACCTGCCGGGAAGTCTTCACATGAGGCCACAAAAACAAAGCCGTGAGCCTGCGGGCAAAGCGGACAATATTGTGGTCAAAAAAAGGCGGGGTGTTACACTGTACGTCTTAAAATTAAGAGTGAGATGTCTTCGTGCATTATATGTAGTATAGATATGTGCATAGCCATATTTTTAAAACATGATAACATTTAAATGTAACTTTGCTCCTATTTTACAAAAGTAAGCATTTAAAAGTCTTCTTTTTGGTTTCCAAAAATAAGTTGCATTAATTGTTTAAGTTTTCAAGAATTAAGAATTTCAAATTTTCAAAATTAAAAAGAGTATATGCCCTTTATATGTACTACATCCGTTTCAAAATTATAGTCTAAATTTTCTTTTCGAAATGTCTAAAAATTATTGTTCATTTTCCTTTTTAAGTAAAAACTATAAAATTTAGTGAAAGAAGTGGTTGTAAATTAAGGTGATCCTATTTTTATTAAATTTTGTAATTTTTGTCTCCTGACAATAATTTTGAAACGAAAAAATAGCAAAAATAGTACTTCGGTTTGAAAATTGATAAATAAGGATAGATAATAAATTTGCAAAATAATTGTTTCTTGAATCTTTTTAATGGAAAAGGTGCATTATGAATCAAGTAATGCAACATAAAAAGAAATCAAACTTGCGATTATCACATAATTGTCTCATCGGCTTAAGAGCAAAGGGTATGTTAACGTGAGTTAGGGCGTTAAACCTTAACGCTGCAGCGCTAAGGTGCATTAAGCACACCGTTCGCTGCGTTAAGCGTTAACGGGGGTGTGTTAACCCCTTAACGTTGCGTTAAAGCACATTCAAATTTTTAAAAAAATATAAATAAAAGTAAAAAAAATTACAAACACCCCCTACAACAGCTAAAGTATCCGTTGCATTTGAAAAAATAAAAATAAAAATAAAAATAAAAATAAAATAAAATAAAATAAAAAAACTTTACCCCGTTCCATTTAAACGGCTACTTTGTTTAAAAATAAATAAATACAAATTTAAAACCATTTTCTTACTACTATAATGTAACACCCCCAAATTTAGTTTAGCGGAAGCATACGTGTTATTCGGGAGCGTTACGGGATTGGTGAATCGTAACACAAGTAATAAAGAACGGAATACATACTCCGTTTAATTTCATAAAAAATTTTAAAACATTATCTTATAACATTGTTTATATAAATTGGCACATCCCATAATTTTTAGTGGTCCCAAAGTAAAAACATCATTTTTGTGTAAAAACACTTCTTTAGGAATTACTACGACCATTTCTCCGCCTCTTGTCTTGCATCCATGATCACAACTAAACACCTGAGAAAGTATGCTAAAAAGGTCAGCTAAAAGCTGGTGAGTTCATAGGTATAAGTTAAAATAGTAAGTTTGGACCATAAGCAAAGTCATATAATCATTACAACGAATATAATGATATATGGATGAAAGTCTATTACGTTAGCTCTAAGTTCATGCAACCGATACTACGACAGTTTCTGTATGCTAAAAGATGTCATACAATATAGGGGCCCATAGCGAGTGTTTCGTCCCTCAACACTCGGTTCCGACATGGTATACGTTTCGCCTTGGCCTAAGCATGGCCAACCGAACGGAGGAGTCACCCTCAATAGATCTATTTATAACATTCGCGTTTCCCAATGGGGAATTGACGGTTCATGAAAAAGGGCATTCTATAGGGACATAAGGGCTTAGGCTAAACCACGTAATAGTAATCATGTAATAGTTTAGTTCCATAAAAAAAAGTTTTGCATATTCCTCACCCCAAAATGTATTAAACAGTTTATCAAGTAAAAGAGGGGCTATGAAAACTCACCTTAGCAATTGTGAAATCCAAATGTGGGATCTAGTGAATGTTGTGATGCGGCACCGACACGCGACCTAGATAAGGAGGGCAATGTTTTAGTTCATTGTTTTAAGTATCACTTACTTTAAGTGGTTCAATATAATTGTATTAATACTAAACGTAAGTTTGTAAAAATTGTTAATATAGTTTTACTAGTAAGTATACAAAGTGTATATACTTTTTATATTGACATTGATAGGGATTTAAAATCCAAAGTTTGATATAAATAATAATTACAACATTCCAATAGTAAGTATATAAATGTGTATATACTTATTTAAGTTGACACAAAATGGTATTGTCAAAGTTTATAACTAATTGATTTATTTTCTAATTACTTTTAGAAAATGTTTAAGTTAAGTTTGAAGACTTCCAATTTTAATATATGATAAAATGGCATTGTGATCTTTAGTTATTTATCAAAACTTGTTCTTAATATATATAGTTCTAAACGGAAAGTTTACTTGACGTACATTTGTTTACACCTTGATGCTAAGTTTTGACGTAAGCATTATTAAATGGATCATGTTTTTACACATTGATTGTTCATGCCAAGGTTTTGTATATTGTTCGTTAAGTTACACTAGTGTACACGATTGACGTTAGGACGATACATACGAAGTGAAAAGAAAGAATTGAAGGAGACGGGTTTCAGTGTTTATTGTCCGATAAGTTTCCCGGGTATCACCTCATTCGATTCTTCCAACAGATGCTATATAAAAGGACATGGGTTGCGGCCCATTTTATATGTTAATATGGTAACAAGTGTTGGGCCTGGCCCGATGTGGTTGGTGTAACGAGAAAGAGAGAAAAGAAGCATAGGCCCAAGTTTATTTCTACTACTAAATTTTGATAACAGAAGTTTAGAACAAATATTTTCTTCCATGTTCTTATTTCAAAAGTCCACAATTTGTCTTTCAAGTTTAACGTGAGTACTAAAGCTCGAGTCGTTTGTTTCGAACAAGATTGGCTAATATCAAAAACTAGTAAGATGTGAGTAAATGAGTGATGAGGCCATGTATTAGTTGAGTACTACTTCAACTTGGTCTCATTCTCGTCAACTATTATGGACTTCGACACAACATAGGCTACTCGAAAATGTTTTAGTAACCGAGCACATTTGACTTGAGTTCTCCCTAGGCGTACATAGAGGCTTAGACACATGGTTCACCTCTAAGATTTGAGTCACAAGACAATGAGATACTAGCATGTTTCTCATACTTAAACAAGGTAAAAATCAAAGTTTGACATACTTTTAATCGACCTAAATGTCGACTGAAAAAGGTGAGTATCGACATGGGTTACTAATAGGCTTCGCAAACTTGACTCGTATACCTTATTTTTGTTCCCTAGTCTCGATAGAAAACCAAACGGACTCTAGTGCAAATGACCACACAAGTTCATGTAACCAAGATTGTTTACTAACACAAGGAGTATAACTTGTAAAAACTCAATCTCTCTAATTCTTGGTTATGCAATTCGACAAGACCCAAGATTAGCATAACAATATCAAAAAGAATCAACTTCTAGTTTTTCTTGTTTCTTACTCTCGACAAAAACCCAACACAACATCCAAGTGACATATTATTTTCGACATGAAACAATTAAAAGAAGTTAAACACGGTAAACCTTATAATATCATTTTGATACAAGTTATTAACTTAACATCATAACAACAACAAAAAGAACATTACAACAAGGAATATTTATAACCTCAACTCAAAGGTGACGCGTGAGGAACGAGAATGGCTTCGTGGTTTCGGACCAAACAAGACTTGAATTAGCTCCTACACACCTCCAATTGCAAAACCCCCAAATCAATTTTTGAAAACCCTAACTTTCACAAACCCTAGTTTTTGGTAAAATTTGATGAGAAACTGAGTTTGGGGCTTTTGCAACTCGACTAGGGATATAGAAGTATATTGGGGAGGAGCTTGGTTATCTTTCTTTCCTTTGGTCTTGGTTTGAAGCCAAATTCGGTTAGCTTCCAAAAACAAAGAATATCTTGGACTTTTGGCTCAAGCTAGATTTGTGTGAAGATATGATTCCCTTGGATGACTTGGCCTTGATTTTCCTTGGATTCGTACGAGTTGTAGCAAGAGTATCAAGGAGAGATTTGTGAAGCAAGAACTTTCATGAATTTGGTAAGAGAGAAGAGGATATGAAGGATTAAACCTGTTGGATTATCCTCTTTGGGGAGATTCGATTTTACTAGGGAGGTACAAGTCTAGAGGTTGAAGATGGGATTTGATATCTTTTCTCCTGGTTCTTGGGTTGGTTTTGTCGTGAATGGGAGAGAAAGACAAAGAGTTTATATCTCATTTTTTTTTATTTAATGTACTCATTTGTTCATTGTGTAAGTAAATAGATGTATTATACTTATTGTGAAATTTGGAAATGTATGCATATACATTATACTTATGTATAAATTGTAATTGAGTCTTATAAGAGTTATTGCTCAAGTGAGAGTGTGTTAAATATTTTGTGTCCCGTGACATTAAATTGTGACCGAAGTATCATTGTTTGATAACTTTTATAACGTAGTATCTTATGGTTACGTATCGGAGGTATTATTATTTTTGTAATATTTTTCTTTACGGAAGTTTGTCGTTTGTTTCATCAAGCCCTTATCATAGTGTCGGTACGCGTGTAGTGTCGATCACTGGGGAAAACGAGATAACCTCTCGTCTTACAACTTAAATCATAAGACAAAATGAAATATTCATAAAATGATATGAATGCAAGAGTGGTGAAATTATCTACTGTATGCGAGTTATCTACTCAAATGATCAGGCAAAGCTTATGCATGCTTCATGACTCATGCTTAGTAATAATAAATTACTAATTATCAGTTAAATTTTAGTGAAAATTTATCGTGTGTCACATCCTCCCCGCCTTGGAAGAGAAAACCGTCCTCGGTTTTCAGTTAGAATTGTTTACTGGAGTAGAGAAATAATGTGGGTATTTACGTTTGAATTGGTCTTCACGTTCCCACGTGTATTCTGGACCTCTTTGAGAGTTCCAACGGACTTTGACGATAGGAATGCGGCTTTCCTTAAGCCGTTTGATCTCTCTATCCATAATTTCAATGGGTTCCTCGACAAAATTCAATCTTTCGTCAACTTGAATTTCTTCCAAGGGAATATCAAGAGTTTCGTCAGAAAGACATTTCTTCAAGTTGCATACGTGAAACACGTTGTGCACAGAGCTAAGTTCTTGTGGTAATTCGAGTCGGTATGCTACCGGTCCGATTCTTGCGAGGATTTTGAAAGGTCCAATGTAACGAGGATTTAACTTTCCACGCTTTCCGAAACAGATTACGCCTTTCCATGGCGCAACTTTTAGCATAACTTTATCTCCCACTTGAAACTCGAGGGGGTTCCTTCTTTTATCCGCGTAGCTCTTTTGACGGTCACGAGCGGCTTGCAGTCGGTTTTTGATTTGTACAATCTTCTCAGTAGTTTCTTGAATTAACTCCGGACCAGTAAGTTGACCTTCTCCAACTTCGGCCCAACACACAGGTGATCTACGCTTCCGACCATAGAGTGCTTCATATGGTGCAACTTTGATGCTTGTGTGATAGCTGTTATTGTAAGAAAACTCGGCTAATGGCAAGTGTTTATCCCAGCCATTTCCAAAGTCTATCACACATGCTCTTAGCATATCCTCCAGTGTTTGAATTGTTCTTTCGCTTTGCCCATCGGTCTGAGGATGGTAAGCGGTGCTCATGTCGAGGTTAGATCCTAAAGCATCTTGAAGCGCTTTCCAGAAATTTGAGGTGAATCGGCTATCTCTGTCTGAGATGATGGAGATTGGTACGCCATGGCGTGCCATGATTTCCTTCAGGTATAGTTGTGCAAGTTTGTCCATTCCATCACTTTCTTTCATCGGTAGAAAATGTGCTGACTTGGTGAGACGGTCAACTATTACCCAAATAGTGTCGTAGCCTTTAGAGGTTTTAGGTAGCTTAGTGATAAAGTCCATTGTTATACGTTCCCATTTCCACTCGGGAATTTTGGGTTGTACTAGTAGACCTGAGGGTCTCTGATGTTCAGCTTTAACCTTTGAACAGGTTAAACATCGGCTGACATATGTTGCAATGTCGGCTTTCATGTTTGGCCACCAGTACAATTTCTTCAGATCGAGATACATTTTGTCGGATCCTGGGTGGATGGAGTATTTAGACTTGTGGGATTCGTGCATAATAATGTCGCGAATTCCTCCGCAGAGTGGTATCCAACTTCGCTCTTTGAAACACAAAATTCCATCCGACCTTTTTACGAAACCAATTTTGCTTTCTAGCATTCCGTAAAGGTTCTCATTCGGACGATTTTCCTCCTTGAGAGCTTCCAATTGAGCCTCAAGAATCTTGGTTGGAAGAGGTGAACTAATTGTCATACCCAAGGATCTGATTCTAAGAGGTTTTGGTCGCTCTTTTCAACTCAGAGCATCAGCAACTACATTCGCTTTACCTGGATGGTAACGAATCTCGCAGTCGTAATCACTGAGTAATTCCAACCATCGGCGTTGTCTCATGTTCAGTTCTTTTTTATCCAAAATGTGTTGTAGGCTCTTGTGATCGGTGTATACGACACACTTTGTACCATATAAATAATGTCTCCAAATTCTGGGTGCAAACACAACTGATCCTAACTCCAAATCGTGCGTCGTGTAGTTTTTCTCATGAGTTTTCAACTGGCGGGAGGCGTATGCTATCACCTTCTCTCTTTGCATTAACACCGCTCCTAGCCCCTTATGTGAAGCGTCGCAATAAACAACAAAGTCTTCACTACCTTCGGGTAAGGCCAGAATAGGTGCACTACACAACTTTTCTTTAAGGAGTTGAAAAGCTTCTTCTTCTTTTTCTCCCCAGTCAAACTTGGTGTTTTTCTGGGTTAATTTAGTTAAAGATTTTGCAATCTTTGAGAAACCTTCAATGAATCTTCTGTAGTATCCAGCGAGTCCTAAGAATTGGCGTATTTCAGTAGGAGTTGTGGGTGTCGCCCAATCCTTTATTGACTCGATCTTAGCGGGATCTACATGAATACCCTGGCTGTCAATTACATGACCTAGGAATTGCACAGTCGATATCCAAAACTCACACTTCGAGAACTTTGCATACAGTTCTTCCTTCTTTAGCAATTCCAGGATTAATCTAAGATGTCCTTCATGTTCCTTCACACTCTTGGAATAAATTAGAATATCGTCAATGAAAACGATCAAAAATTTATCCAGATAGGGTTTACACACTCGGTTCATGAGGTCCATGAACACAGCTGGTGCATTGGTTAACCCAAAAGGCATGACTTGGAACTCGTAATGTCCGTAACGTGTTCTGAAGGCGGTCTTGGGAATATCTTCTTCTCGAACTCTTAGCTGATGATATCCAGACCTTAAGTCGATTTTTGAATAAACACTTGAACCTTGGAGTTGATCGAATAAGTCATCGATCCTCGGGAGTGGGTAACGGTTCTTAATGGTTAGTTTATTCAACTCGCGATAGTCAATGCACATCCTAAAAGTTCCGTCTTTCTTCTTGACGAATAGGACTGGTGCTCCCCAGGGTGATGAGCTCGGTCTAATGAACCCTTTTTCTGCAAGTTCCGACAACTGGTTTGATAACTCCTGGAGTTCCGTTGGAGCTAATCGATAAGGTGCTCTTGCCACTGGTGCGGCACCAGGCACTAAATCAATCTGAAATTCAACCTGTCGGGTTGGCGGGAGTCTTGGCAAGTCTTCAGGAAATACTTCAGGAAATTCTCTCACTATTGGTACATCTTCCAGATGTTTTTCTTCCTTTTCTTTTTCGTCCTTTCCGGTGACTTGTGCTAGGAAGATGTGGCATCCTTCCTCAATACACCTCAACACTTTGGTACAGGAAATGACATGCAGTCTTGAAGCGTTTCTTTTGTCGCTTATGTCTCCTTCTATTGTTAGGACTTCATCTCCATAGGGTAATTGGACAAGCTTCTCGTCACAAATGATAGCAGCATGGTATTTTGATAACCAATCCATCCCGATGATGACGTCGAAACTACCCAATGCTACTGGTATTAAATCGATATTGAATGGGTGGTTTAACAGATTCAAGGTGCAACCTCTTATGATGGTATCTACCCTTTCTACATTACCGTTAGCTAGTTCCACATTGTATGCATTGTCTAATGCAGTTGGGGCAATATCGAGTAGTGGACTAAATGCATTAGAAACAGAACTCCTATCGGCTCCCGTATCAAACAATATGGATGCATAACGATTATTTATAAGGAACGTACCCGTCACAACATTCGGGTCTTCCTGAGCTTCCACTTTGGTCACGGCATAGAATCTTCCACGAGCTCCTTCGCCATTTCCATGATTACTTGGCTGTCCAACATTTCCCTGAATCCTGCCATTCCCATGGCTTCCTGGACTTCCTCGGTTTCCTTGGATTCCTCCATTGCCTTGGTTTCGGGTCTTTCGGCATTCATTCTTATAATGCCCTTTCTCACCACAACCAAAGCAAGTTATAGCAGCTTTTGGGTCTTGAGCTGGGGCTGTTTGAACCGTCGCCAATGACTTGGACCTGCAGTTTCTGGTCAAATGTCCGATTTTCTGACAGTTACGGCACTTGACTGTACACTGTCCTTTGTGATGCAGTGTGCATCGGTTACAC
Source organism: Chrysanthemum makinoi (assembly GCA_910596185.1). NCBI lineage: Eukaryota > Viridiplantae > Streptophyta > Magnoliopsida > Asterales > Asteraceae > Chrysanthemum > Chrysanthemum makinoi. Next base: position 185,526,675 of record OU343219.1, on the reverse strand, counting down.
AGTGGTGCAGTCCCTGCGTACGGTTTCCTTTCTTCAATCCCAGCTGCATAGGCTCTAGCAACATTTTGCCTTTTGTTTTGATTGTTGCTGCTGTTCCCACTGTTGTTGCCACGGTACCCATTGTTGTTGTAGGTTCGGGAGTGGTCATCCCATTTCCTCTTATTGTCAACCACTTTTTCCATGGAATCCTCAATCACTTGGTCCATGATTTTGTTGGCTACTTCGATGGTTTCATGAAGATCAACAGCATTATAAGTGGTGACATTTCCCTTGATAGGTTGGGGCAGTCCCCCGATGTATCTCTCCAACAATCGGGTCTTAGTTGGAACCATCTCAGGGCACAACAAGGCTAGTTCTTGAAATCGCTGATTATAAGCAGCCTTATTGGTGCCTTGAACTTTGAGGTTCCAAAACTCATGCTCTAGCTTCTTGATCTCATTACGAGGACAGTACTTTCGAAGTACCATCTCCTTGAAGTTCTCCCATGGCATGGCATAGGCAACATCGATACTAGCAGATTTCAGAAAATTGTTCCACCAGGTCAAGGAAGCATCTGTGAAAGTGAATGATGCGTACTTAAC
>OU343219.1:185508945-185525994 GCA_910596185.1 Chrysanthemum makinoi | reverse complement strand
CTTAGACTCTTCTTCACAATTGCAGATTTGGAACACAATCTCGAGCTTCTCGATCCATCTAGTCAGACTGACAGCTCCTTCGGTTCCACTAAAGCCTCCAGTCATGGTCTTACGAAAATCCTGGTAAGTACAAGTGCGGTTGTTGGTGGGTGGTCTCGAAGTTCCAGCGTTAGTAGACGAGTGGTTTTCCGCAGCCAAGGCGGCGTTCACTCGCTCATTGACTAGTTGGTCTATCATGGCTTGATTCATGGTAGGTTGGATTGGAGTAGCCCTAACAGGAGTAGTGGCTTCGGCAGTCTGATCACGTGTGACTCTGTTTGGAATAGCGGTGTTTGCAGCTTGGTTGCGAGTAACTCTCGCTGGAATAGGAGCATTGGGAGCTCCACCATGGTTGGTACGGTTTGATCTTCGTTTTGGCGGCATTTCTGCAGTAAGAAAGGAAATGAGATATAGAACCTTTTAAACAAGGTAAGTGCCAAGTAATTTGTGTAAATATCGCAGATAGATCATATGAGCAATCTATAAAAGAAAAGACAATTGGATAGGAAAATAAGTTTGACATAGATAAAACTTCGGTTACAAGGTTCCTAAAGTACATGATGAGATACTAGATGGAATCCAACTGAAATACAACGGAAATACAACTGAAGTACAAGAGTAATAGCTAACACTAACTGTTATAAATCCAGTTTAGTGTGATACATCACGAAATCATATCTAAAGATGTCCATGCTCGGTGCGTAGTCGCTCAATGGTAGCAATCAACTCTCTATGCGTATCCTCCAAACTCGCAATACGTCTCATCTGAGATGCTAACATGGACTCTAAACCAGTAGTCCTCTGCCATCCTTCTCTGGCAGTATCTCTAGCAATCCACTGGACGTGCTCTAGCTCCTTTAGTCGTCCGTGCATCTGGGCTTGACCTCTGCCCAAGGCTCGTGCTCTGCTGTCTAACTCTCTGACGTCCTCGGCCTGAGCCTCAAATCTGAAACCCAGTCGAATCCTCTCGTGTCTCTCGAGCTCCATGCTTTCAAACAACACATCAGTGACTCGGTCTAAACCCTCAACACGCTGCTCGCAAGCTTGCAAGCGTGTTGGATCGACTCTCTCTAGCTGATCAGTATGGACTCCTAGCAGTGTCTCATGAGAGTCCAACTGAATAAATATCCTCTCAGTGAGGGTCAGATCACCATCTGGAGATCCTGATAGGTCTGGCTCTGACTGTGCCTCAACCGGTGCAGCTTCCTCAATGGTCTCAAGCTGTCTAGTGGCGCGAGCAAGGCGCTCCATGTCTGATGCAGATGGTATGAATGAAGGTGATGACGGACTGTAGCCCGGGCTCGCAATATGTGGTACAGAACTGACCACACAACCAATATCTCTCCAAGCAACCTCATTACTTCCCTCCTGGCTACGGAGGAAAGCAGCCCTCTATCCTAATCCAAATGGTGCATCAATGTCCATGTCATCGCTCAATCTCTAAGCCATCCTGGAGCTCTGTCCTAACTCCTGAATACTCTGGACAATCTCCAGACCCTGTGTACTCATATCTGCTGCTATGCTAACATGCCCAGGAACACTCTCAATCGGCATAGGCTCGGGTAGCTCCTCCTCAGGATCCTCTTCCGGATCTTCTTCCGGGTCTTCCTCCGAGTAGGAATCAGTAGATCTCCTGAGTCTCTGATGAGGTGGTGACTCAGTGGGTGATGGTGTCAGTGACTCTGAATCAGTAGAAGGACCCATGTAAGCAGCGCGGGTCATCTGAGAGGCTAGTGCAGGCATGAATGAATACCACTCTCTATATCCGGGTACTCTCACGATCATGCGAGGCTTTCGCCTTCGCGTCAACAAAGCTGATGGAGTGGTGGTAAGGGTCAGTACAGATGGAGTGGGTGCAATAACTGGCTGAGCTGCTAGAGTGGCCTGAATGTACGGATTTGTGGCCAGATGTGCAAGCTGATGGACGGTAGGTGAGTGAGCAAGTAGGATGTCCTCCTGAACATCGTGAGGGAAGGCTGGTGAAGGCATGGTCTGTGACAAGACGGTGCATATGTGTAAGTATGTGGAAAATATACTCATGATGAGTATGAAGTAGTGCATAAGTAAATAGGAAATAAAATATGCAATCCTATTTAAATGAATTCTAAGTAAAATGGCAAGTAAGGCAAGCGGCAATCGGCGGTCGTAGTATGGTGTTTTTGTAAAAAGTAGTTATAGTTTAGGATTTATATGTACCTAGTTCTCTATAAACCTGGCTCTGATACCAATCTGTAACACCCCCAAATTTAGTTTAGCGGAAGCATACGTGTTATTCGGGAGTGTTACGGGATTGGTGAATCGTAACACAAGTAATAAAGAACGGAATACATACTCCGTTTAATTTCATAAAAAATTTTAAAACATTATCTTACAACATTGTTTAGATAAATGGGCACATCCCATAATTTTTAGTGGTCCCAAAGTAAAAACATCATTTTTGTGTAAAAACACTTCTTTAGGAATTACTACGACCATTTCTCCGCCTCTTGTCTTGCATCCATGATCACAACTAAACACCTGAGAAAGTATGCTAAAAAGGTCAGCTAAAAGCTGGTGAGTTCATAGGTTTAAGTTAAAATAGTAAGTTTGGACCATAAGCAAAGTCATATAATCATTACAACGAATATAATGATATATGGATGAAAGTCTATTACGTTAGCTCTAAGTTCATGCAACCGATACTACGACAGTTTCTGTATGCTAAAAGATGTCATACAATATAGGGGCCCTTAGCGAGTGTTTCGTCCCTCAACACTCGGTACCGACATGGTATACGTTTCGCCTTGGCCTAAGCATGGCCAACCGAACGGAGGAGTCACCCTCAATAGATCTATTTATAACATTTGCGTTTCCCAATGGGGAATTGACGGTTCATGAAAAAGGGCATTCTATAAGGACATAAGGGCTTAGGCTAAACCACGTAATAGTAATCATGTAATAGTTTAGGTCCATAAAAAAAAGTTTTGCATATTCCTCACCCCAAAATGTATAAAACAATTTATCAAGTAAAAGAGGGGCTATGAAAACTCACCTTAGCAATTGTGAAATCCAAATGTGGGATTTAGTGAATGTTGTGATGCGCACCGACACGCGACCTAGATAAGGAGGGCAATGTTTTAGTTCATTGTTTTAAGTATCACTTACTTTAAGTGGTTCAATATAATTGTATTAATACTAAACGTAAGTTTGTAAAAATTGTTAATATAGTTTTACTAGTAAGTATACAAAGTGTATATACTTTTTATATTGACATTGATAGGGTTTTAAAATCCAAAGTTTGATATAAATAATAATTACAACATTCCACTAGTAAGTATATAAATGTGTATATACTTATTTAAATTGACACAAAATGGTATTGTCAAAGTTTATAACTAATTGATTTATTTTCTAATTATTTTTAGAAAATGTTTAAGTTAAGTTTGAAGACTTCCAATTTTAATATATGATAAAATGGCATTGTGGTCTTTAGTTATTTATCAAAACTTGTTCTTAATATATATAGTTCTTAACGGAAAGTTTACTTGACGTACATTTGTTTACACCTTGATGCTAAGTTTTGACGTAAGCATTATTGTAAGGCCACTACGATATATCAACCTTATCACTTTACCAAGCAAACCCAACACACGTAAAACCACGAACACAAATAATATGCGTAGAATAGAAGAAGACTAGAACGTGGTGACTTGATGTATGTATAAAACCGTGTATATGTTTAGAGAGGTAGAGAGAAGAAAGATGAAACAATAAGATGTTATATTGCTTCAAGGGAAAACACACACACACACACACTCAAGCACACCCCTCAAATGACATACTTGAGGGGTATTTATAGTAAGAGAGATAATGCCCTAAGGCTTGGCCATGGGCCGTGAGATGGGCTTGGACATGGATTGGGTTACATGAACTTATACAAGGCTAACTTAACTAAACGTCTAACCATTTAGCTTAGCCCAATCCATGAGCCCTTTGACTATTCTAGCACGATATCTAACACACGTTACAAAGTTCCTAAATGTGAATGACCATCACTTCTAATAAAAACTATTAAGGCTAACAATCTCCCCCTAAGGGGTGGTCATTCAAATGATGCTCCACTTGATAAGATCTTTACTTTCCTTGAGCTTGAACTTTGCGTGTAGATATAGAATAGTCTTGATTCTTTGTTCCTTCATGCTTTGTGATCAGTTAATGTGGTTGTCTGCCATTGTCAACTTCGTTGGATAGGTATCTCCACGTCTTTCTCCACCATGCTCACACTTCTATTTGTCTTTTGGTTACCAATGATGTAGTTCTCGAGTCTTTAAACTTTGTAGATTCTTTGACATTGACGAAGAATCATCTTTAACTTTGAGTTGCCTTTGATTTTGATGAGAACTTTCATGTGTTGTTGGTATGAGCACGTGGCGAGTCTGCACGATCCATCCGCTCCGGAGCTTCCATAAGAAGAAAAACATAAAACAGGTTAGTAAAAAGCGGATTCCGGCACTTACAAGTTTGAATTTCGAGGGTGTTAACAGCATAGTGTGAAAACATGTCTCTAATTCTCACAAAGGCCGTTCCTGAACTGGAGTCTGAGATAACACGGTATACCGAAGTACACCTACAGTTCAGATGAGTCGCTGAGGTACACCGAAGCATCACCCCACGACTGTAGACCGTTTGAGACACACTAAGCGTAATCCACGGGGAGTTACCAAAGTGACCTGCTGTCAGGGCTGCTTGATGTTGACCCTGGCAGGAGTTTCCATTCAATCACTGAAGATCACAACTGTGAATCTTCTCATAAATGTTCTGGCAGATTGCTAAGATCTGCGTAGGACTCTATAATGTATCACTTGTGTCCTTATTGATGAACAACAAGCGATGAAATGTCATGTGTTCCTATGATATCTTTTGGTGAATCTCGTGGCTCTAGACTCAATAGTGCATTTTGGTTTTCCTGAGCGGAGACTAGGGAGAGGGTCTCCTTCTTCAATACTAACGATCTCTAAGAGAAAGTCGATAGATTATGTAGGGTTCCCAGTGAGAATGAAACAACTCCTTTTGAGAGGAATTGAGTGGCTAGAAGGTTTAGTGCAGTGCGTCACTGGGTCCATGACGTCTTGGTCTTCAATACCAGTGTCATCTAGTGACAACCAGTAGCAGATGAATTGAACCCGGTTTCTGCCCTATGTTTGAATATGGAGGGCTATTTCTTTTCACCCTTTCATTACATTTCTTTTTAATTCTTCAACCCCTTCTTTCTCCTTTCTCACATTACTCCTTTTTTCAATCATACCTAAGGACTTCTAGTTCTAAACTATTGGTGATGTCCTTGTGTAGATCCCTCCGGCTCTGGCGGATCATAGGACGGATTTCCTATCCTTAGTCACCTTATAACTCCATGACTGTCCTATTGTTGCCATAAAACCATTTTTCTTGAAAATCTCTCAAAGTGTTTATGATTGAAAACATGTTTGGAACACTCTGAGAGTTTTATATTTTCAGAAACACTCCCCCTTCACATGTGCTTATATTGTTTTGACAGAAATCTGCACATAGAGGGTAGAGTTCGCACTTTTTGAATTGATCGGCTCATGATAGACAATTCCCCACGAGACACGGTTACGTTGCCTAGTTAAAGAGTTCCATTGTCAGTTTTTAGGTGACAACTAGCTCTAATAACTACCTTGAAGATGTAAACACTCCCTGAAAAGGAGGTTAGACCCATGAAAGTGCATGTCTATCACGAGTTTCTCGAAATGGTACATATACTGACATTTATTCCTCGTCAATTCAATGGTTTCAACTGAGTCGAGCTCTTTTGAGATTCAAACACCGATCATTAAACATTTTGATCACATTTTAATCACGTTTCTCCCCCTCAAAAATAGCATATCCATGATGTTTTTGAAACAAAATGATTAAAAGATATGTTTTTCGAAAAGCATTTGGAGAGAAACTGATTTAGCATGAATTTTGGAACAATTTTTTGTTTTATACTCCCCCTTAACGAAAGCATATTTTTCATACAGAAAATTTAGAATCAATTAAGGGTTTAGAGGGAGTTATCTTGGTACCAAATGTGAGAGATTTTGAAAAATCTTTTTGAAAAATTTCGAATCAATGGTACGCAAGATGATGAAGATTTTGAAAAATCTTTTGAAGATATTGAAGAAGAATTATCTTCATTTGTTTTAGTATAAGTGCTCGATATTTACGAAAATCGATTTTGCGTAACACTTTCCTTTCTTTAAAGATCGGGTTGCAAGCGGAAATACTTACAAGCCATTATGTTTTTAGGAATAGTGCTTGAAAAATATTTAAAACCATTTATTTGGATAAGCACTTTCCTTTCTTTGAAGCGCGGGTCCTGAACTGATGTGTCCAGAAGCCATTATATTGAAGTCCGGGTTTCGTACTGAAGTATACGAAAGCCATTATTTTGAAGAAATTTTGAGAAACGACATGTTTTAGAAAACATATTAAAGAACTCTCGCTCAAGCATCTGTACATCCCCGTGTCATTGTTGAATGACATTTCTAGAAACGTACAGAATATCGATTATACGAGAGACATGTCGTGAGAAGAATATTTTTGGATTTTGAGAAATTTTATAATGTTTTTGTATTTTTGAAAGATTTTCTATTTTTGTATTTTGATTTTGTTGGTTTTTCAAATTTTGTATTTGGTTTTTTTGAAAAAAAAATATTTACAAAGAGAATTTGAAGAAAGAGAAATTAAGTTGGGACAAGTAAAAGTGGAGTTAAGAGTGGAATAAGAAAAGGATTTCCATATGCGAAATTGGCATAAAGTTCTTCTTTACCACATGGGGTATATGAACCTTCAACACTTTTACAAGTACCTGCATCCACAGAAGAAGAATTTGCACAAATAACAGTGTTAGAAGTAGATGATTCCTCACGGCGAGGGTGATCACTATCAACGGTTGTAGTGGATTCGACTTCCTTAACATGATGAGTTTCACTATTATCTGTGTTGGTGCAAGTATCAAAAATCTTTTCTGTGGGAATCCATCTAATACCTATTTTGTTGAAAACTTTGCCCGTGGGTATCCACCTAAGGTAAGATCTAGGAGTTGTTTTCTCATCAGATGCAGCGGAAGACTCATTTTTGGAATAACTACGTCCTGAAGAGATCCACCTATTAGGTTTCTGTTTGTTTGACATTTTATCAACGGGCTTGTTTCTATTTGGTGTCTTAGTGGATTGTGCCTTGGCACGAGAATTATCTTTCTTGAGATATTGTAAGGCACATGCATCATGATTAGCTGAAAAGATACATTTTTTACATGTAGTACAGACAAATTCAATATTCTTGTTTAAAACAGCAGCTTTAACTTTGTCACTACAGTCTTTTGGAAATTGATTCTTGTTCGAAAAAGACTTAGAATTCCTAGTGTTGTTTTCTAAGGGCATAGCATTTTCTTTTGCGCAACTACTCTTAGATGCAAGCCAATCCCTAGTCTTTTGTAGAGTGTTCCTAGGTAATGGTTTACTACTACTAGCAGTGCCATGAAATCTTGTAGAATTCGTCACCCTAGATGTTGCACCTAGAATTCCGTCTTTTCGAGTCTGTGCCTTTTTCCTAGCTTCTTCTAGATAGTGATTGTTTACCATGTCGTTAGAACCAACAGATTCTTTAACTAGATTTGTGGTCACATTCCGTTTACTATTCCTAGAGATGCCAGGTGTAAACACTTTTTCTTTCTCAAAAATAGGTTTTTCAAAAGCTTTGATAATTCTCTTTTTGATAGGCAAAGTCTGTGGAGTGACTGTTTTTGACAAATCATTTTTCTCATTGACTTTTGGAGGAAACTGAGAAATAGACATTTTTGGTTTGAAAACCGGTTTGGGAACATTTGTTTTCTCCTCAGTCAATGGTTTTGCAAACTTAGTATCCACAGCCTTTCCTTTTAGACTTTCCAGCTGAACTCTCAAAAGATCATTTTGCTCTTTCATGTCCTTGTAAGCACGCTCATACGACAGTTTGTCATACTTGCATTCCTCAGATTTTCGATCAAGTTGTTTAAAATAGGACACGTTTTCTTTTTCAAGTTTTGCAAGAGCATTTTCATATTTTGAAACAATTGCGGAGGTCTCAGACTGGAGTCTTTCATGATCTTCAACAGAATATGTTTGTAAGATAATGGACATGATATCTGTAGTCATAACATCTTCGAAGAGAGAATCATTGAGTTTTTCCAAAACTTTGATGTGTTCAATACTTTCATTAGCTTGCTTTACCAGGGATTTATGGTCCTTGACAAAGTCACTCGTTTCTTTCAAAAGTGCTTGTTCAGCATGAATTACCCTCGCGACCGATGGCGCTTAACGGAGGGGCAATTTGGGTTTTAAAAACTCTTTTGTTTCGTCATCATGACGAGTAAACCAGATGTTAGTTGTAATATTGGTTTTAGACTTGACAGTCTCTTGAAGATACCCAATTCTAGTTTTAACGTCATCTAAAATGCTTCTAGTATCACTTGTGTTAAAAGGATTGTTTGAAGACATTTGTTCGATTTTCGAAAGAGTTTTGGAAACTAAAACTGTTTCAAACCGGTTTTGAAACTGGTGTTGACACTTTGTTTGAAACACTTGGTGTGGTGGAAAACGTTGATTGTTCCTTTTGATTAACAAAAGTAATTCCATTAATTTTGTTCCATTTGTTATAATCAATCGGTTTGAGATCAGGATTCTTTTGTTTCATTTTTGATCTACTCTCCTCAGATAGTTCCAACGTTTCAAGAGAATCACGAACAATTATGGGTTCATGCAAAGGTTTTCCATTGTTCAACACATTCTGAGATTTCTGAGCTTTCTTGAGGAAACCAGGAGGTGAGTTACCAAGAGCCATTTTATTTGTAGTATGAAAAATCGGATTTACTTGATTAGAAAGCATCTTGATTGTCTTAGCGGAATGACCCGTTGTAAGAAGTAAATTATCCAATTTCTTGATTTTTTCCGTTTTATCGAGAATTTCATCAAGAAGAGAATCTTCTCGTTTTGAAAAATCAGCAATCAACTGTTTCTTCTCTTTTTCAAGATCAGAAAATAGTGCTTTTTGTTTAGAAAGTTGGTCATTCACATCAAGTGTGTCATACTTTAGTTGCAAATCTTTTTCTCTAAAAACAGAATCTCGATAACCAATTTCTAACTCTGAAATTTTGTTTGTATGAAATTCATAGGCTCTGGCGTGCTCCTTGTAACTCTCAAGCTCAGCGGTCAATTTAGCATTCGCGGCCTTAACTTCGCGATTGACCGTTCTAACTTTCTCAACTTCAATGCCACATTGATTGATTAATGATTCAACATAAGCACGTGTGTCCTCATCAGTCTCAGATTTTGTGCCACAGCCTCCACTAGGATCCACATATGGAGTTTCGGAGTTCGTATTGCTATAACTCGGATTGTCCAGGTATGTATCATAAGTGGGTGCTGGCGCCACGAATTCTGTTTGTCATGAGTAAACACATCGATATGACATTGTTATAACATGGATCAATGATTGGTACCTTAGATACTGCATTTGCGTCATAGACAGGAGTGTCGTACTTAGTCTCCTGAAGATTTGCCATTAAGACGCAGTTAGCATTGATGTCCTCTCGGTCTTCCAAATCATCCATAATAGTGAAAAAGTCATGTTCCTCAAGCACTCAACTGAACCCCGCTTCTTGCTTATCTGCTAACAAAGCAGCTTTCCGAAGAAAATCACCATTCTTCTTGTGCGGCTTAGTGGGACAATTCCTTGCCATGTGACCCAGTCCTTGACAGTTATAACACTTAACCTGATTACCCTGATTCACATTTCCATGATTCCCAACGACTGGAGCTGCAATATACCCATTCTGATTACCCACTGCTCTATTCCCAACATTCTGTCCCATCTGATTTCCAACATGCTGACCCGACTGATTACCCTGATACGGAACCGCCTGATTACCGATGCGACTGTTAAAAGCTTTATCCAATAAAGAAAATATCTGTTGCAAGGTCGCTTCTGGGTTTCAGGATCAGTGATTCCTAGTTCCTGGTATTGTTGATCTGGATAGAATTGTTGTTGTGGTTGTGGAATGTATTGCTGCAAGTTGTTGTGGAATGTATTGCTGCAAGTTGTTGTTGTTGGAAGATGATGAAGCTTGTTGTTGTGTATTTACTGAAGGTTGAGTCTTTGCAATAAGTGCCAATGGATCATGATTCTTTGCCAGTCTTTCTTTCCTGACTTCATTCACTTCAGCTTGGTTTTGTTTCAGAAAATCGTTGAGTTGATCAAAGTTCACCTGATGAAGGTCTTTTGTTTGGTTGACAATAGTGACATATCGTCCCCATTCTTCTGGAAGATTATTCAGGAACTTGATGTTTTGAACGATTGTTCTGGGTGCCAACTTGTTTCTGATAAGCTCATTCATCAAAGTGCAAAACCTTCCATAGTAGGATTCAATGGATTCTCCTGGAGTTGAAGTAAACTTTTCCCATTCAGTTAGCAACTTGTTCTCCATGTCTTGTTGACCAATTTATGTTCCGTGACAAAGCCGTCTAACACGTTCCCACATATCGAAAGCAGTTTCACAACTGTCTACCGCAGCAAAGATGTCTATTGGTAAACCCAGTTGGATAATATGAATTGCCATGTCATCTGCTTTGACTTGTTTCGATCCTCTGCAGTGTATTCAGATTCGTATTGAAGACGAGAAGATGGTGGGACGGGAGTTGTTGCATCTGCATTTCCAGGTACATGAACTTGTCGAGGCTGGAAGGTTCCATCCTGAATGGATTTAATCATGAGTTTCCCATTAGGTTTGGTCTTGATGTAACGAAGCATACGACTTGTCCATTGAAGATAACCACCTTTTGCCAACATAGGAGGACGGTTTTCGGCACCGGCTGCATGAATATCTTGTTGAGTTGCCATTGATGAAGGTATGATCTGATAAAGTTGATGTAGGATCGATTCAACGATAAAGGAGTTGTGGTTGATGAAGATTAAGCCCGGTTGAGGTGTTCTGAAAGTCGTACTCGTAACCTTGGTTCTTAAAAAATTTCGCCCAAAATTTGAAATTCACTATAAAAATCAATTCTAAGGTCGTATGAAAATTTTGAGTTATGACAATTTTGACGCCAAATTTGACCCGAAAAATTTGAATTTAGGCCCAAAAATTTGAATTTTTGACCAAAATTTTCACAGTTAAACCAAAATTTGATTTTTTTTTTTTTTTTTTTTTTAAACTATATGCGTAGAGAGAGCTTAGGCGTAGAAACAGAAAGTTACGAGTAGGAAATGGTTACGAGTAGGATGGCTTAGGTGTAGGATATTATGCGTAGGAAGCTTAGGCGTAGGATCTTATGCGTAGGATCTTAGGCGTAGGATTCCTTAGGCGTAGGATCTTATGCGTAGAAAGTATATTACGCGTAACCTTAAGCTTATGCGTAGACAAAAAGTTACTCGTAAACCTTACGCGTAATTGTGAAGTTATGCGTAGAGTTACTCGTAAGCTTTTAGCTTATGCGTAAACTATGGTTAAGAACCAAAAATCCTTTACACTGTCACAGCGTAAGGGATATCCACAAGTCGAAGTGTTCCACACACTTATCCAAGTGAGGGAAGCACTGAGTAACCGTTAAAGCTCGAAGAATCTGCACCAAAAAGTTATGAGTAGGACCTTATGCGTAGTTGACTTTCTTACGAGTAGAACTAGGGTTTTGACCTACTCGTAAAAAATTTCCAACGATTCAAACTATTTCTCTTGCACAGATATCCTTAAAAACACTCGAATAACCTAAAAATGTTGACCTTTTTCACCCAAAGTGCTTAGAAAAGTTACGAGTAGAAATGACCAAAGAACCAAATACGAGTTTAAAACTTAACCAAAACGCGTAAAGCTTTGAACTTTTTGCAAAAAACTAAAACTTTAGCACCAAATAAACCTTAAACCACAAGAATCTTGAATTTTTAAGTGCAAAAATTAAAGCTTTAAGCGTGACAACTTTTATAACGAAGCTACGCGTATAGTACCAACCTTCAAAACAAACACAAACACTCCTAAACCATTGTTAGGCGATTGATACCAATTGTAGAGTTACTCCTAAACCACGAAGAACACGTTACACAAACAGTTATGCGTAAATAAGAAGCAAGAAAGATTAAGATAAGAACTTGGTGACTTGAATATGAATTCGTGTATGTTAGAGAGAAGAAAGATGAAAACAATAAGTTGTATATTGCTTCAAGGAAAACACACACACACACACACACACACTCAAGCACACCCCTCAAATGACATACTTGAGGGGTATTTATAGTAAGAGAGATAATGCCCTAAGGCTTGGCCATGGGCCGTGAGATGGGCTTGGACATGGATTGGGTTACATGAACTTATACAAGGCTAACTTAACTAAACGTCTAACCATTTAGCTTAGCCCAATCCATGAGCCCTTTGACTATTCTAGCACGATATCTAACACACGTTACAAAGTTCCTAAATGTGAATGACCATCACTTCTAATAAAAACTATTAAGGCTAACAATTATTAAATGGACCATGTTTTTACACATTGATTGTTCATGCCAAGCTTTTGTATATTGTTCGTTAAGTTACACTAGTGTACACGATTGACGTTAGGACGATACATACGAAGTGAAAAGAAAGAATTGACGGAGACGGGTTTCAGTGTTTATTGTCCGATAAGTTTCCCGGGTATCACCTCATTCGATTCTTCCAACAGATGCTATATAAAAGGACATGGGCTGCGGCCCATTTTATATGTTAATATGGTAACAAGTGTTGGGCCTGGCCCGATGTGGTTGGTGTAACGAGAAAGAGAGAAAAGAAGCATAGGCCCAAGTTTATTTCTACTACTAAATTTTGATAACAGAAGTTTAGAACAAATATTTTCTTCCATGTTCTTATTTCAAAAGTCCACAATTTGTCTTTCAAGTTTAACGTGAGTACTAAAGCTCGAGTCGTTTGTTTCGAACAAGATTGGCTAATATCAAAAACTAGTAAGATGTGAGTAAATGAGTGATGAGGCCATGTATTAGTTGAGTACTACTTCAACTTGGTCTCATTCTCGTCAACTATTATGGACTTCGACACAACATAGGCTACTCGAAAATGTTTTAGTAACCGAGCACATTTGACTTGAGTTCTCCCTAGCGCTTACATAGAGGCTTAGACACATGGTTCACCTCTAAGATTTGAGTCACAAGACAATGAGATACTAGCATGTTTCTCATACTTAAACAAGGTAAAAATCAAAGTTCGACATACTTTTAAACGACCTAAATGTCGACTGAAAAAGGTGAGTATCGACATGGGTTACTAATAGGCTTCGCAAACTTGAATCGTATACCTTATTTTTGTTCCCTAGTCTCGATAGAAAACCAAACGGACTCTAGTGCAAATGACCACACAAGTTCATGTAACCAAGATTTTTTACTAACACAAGGAGTATAACTTGTAAAACTCAATCTCTCTAACTCTTGGTTATGCAATTCGACAAGACCCAAGATTAGCATAACAATATCAAAAAGACTCAACTTCTAGTTTTTCTTGTTTCTTACTCTCGACAAAACCCAACACAACATCCAAGTGACATATTATTTTCGACATGAAACAATTAAAAGAAGTTAAACACGGTAAACCTTATAATATCATTTTGATACAAGTTATTAACTTAACATCATAACAACAACAAAAAGAACATTACAACAAGGAAGATTTATAACCTCAACTCAAAGGTGACGCGTGAGGAACGAGAATGGCTTCGTGGTTTCGGACCAAACAAGACTTGAATTAGCTCTTACACACCTCCAATTGCAAAACCCCCAAATCAATTTTTGAAAACCCTAACTTTCACAAACCCTAGTTTTTGGTAAAATTTGATGAGAAACTGAGTTTGGGGCTTTTGCAACTCGACTAGGGATATAGAAGTATATTGGGGAGGATCTTGGTTATCTTTCTTTCCTTTGGTCTTGGTTTGAAGCCAAATTCGATTAGCTTCCAAAAACAAAGAATATCTTGGACTTTTGGCTCAAGCTAGATTTGTGTGAAGATATGATTCCCTTGGATGACTTGGCCTTGATTTTCCTTGGATTCGTACGAGTTGTAGCAAGAGTATCAAGGAGAGATTTGTGAAGCAAGAACTTTCATGAATTTGGTAAGAGAGAAGAGGATATGAAGGATTAAACCTGTTGGATTATCCTCTTTGGGGAGATTCGATTTTACTAGGGAGGTACAAGTCTAGAGGTTGAAGATGGGATTTGATATCTTTTCTCCTGGTTCTTGGGAGAGAAAGACAAAGAGTTTATATCTCATTTTTTTTATTTAATGTACTCATTTGTTCATTGTGTAAGTAAATAGATGTATTATACTTATTGTGAAATTTGGAAATGTATGCATATACATTATACTTATGTATAAATTGTAATTGAGTCTTATAAGAGTTATTGCTCAAGTGAGAGTGTGTTAAATATTTTGTGTCCCGTGACATTAAATTATGACCGAAGTATCATTGTTTGATAACTTTTATAACGTAGTATCTTATGGTTACGTATCGGAGGTATTATTATTTTTGTAATATTTTTCTTTACGGAAGTTTGTCATTTGTTTCATCAAGCCCTTATCATAGTGTCGGTACGCGTGTAGTGTCGATCACTGGGGAAAACGAGATAACCTCTCGTCTTACAACTTAAATCATAAGACAAAATGAAATATTCATAAAATGATATGAATGCAAGAGTGGTGAAATTATCTACTGTATGCGAGTTATCTACTCAAATGATCAGGCAAAGCTTATGCATGCTTCATGACTCATGCTTAGTAATAATAAATTACTAATTATCAGTTAAATTTTAGTGAAAATTTACCGTGTGTCACATATAAATACCCAATTAACACACCATTTTTTTCACACTTCCACAACTCAATCTAATCTATCTTATACTTCCATTTGCTAAAAAGTAGGCAACAACAACGATGATTCTTTCATGAATCTTCTCGGTGGGTGGAATACCTTAAACCCGGGTTCATATTCAAACCCGAACGCGGGTTCATCATCGCCCAACTTCTCTTTTCCTAACCCACTAAGCTTGTCGAGCCAAGAACTTTACCTACAACATCAACGATTTCTATTTTGGGAACAAGGCCAACAAAACACACTAAACACCAATTTCAAAAATCTACAATTCTCACAACATTCACAAACTGAAACACATGAGGTTCCTGAAACACCCACGTATCCTCCAAAGCCCAAAAGTCGTGATAAACGAAAGACCCCGAACTAATCGATGAGGATGAAGAAATTCCCAACTTCGTCCCTACACGTTGGCAACCAAAAGAGGAAGAATTACTTGCCACTTGTTATGTAGCCGCTACGGAGGATCCGCTTCTTGGGCGTGCACAAGATCGCGATACGTCTTGGCAGCGGGTAAAAATGAGTTCAATAGACTCAGTTTTCAACCACGCAACAAGGATATGATACAAATCAAGTGGAAAACGTTGAACCGTGATTGCACAAAGTTCAACGCGTATAACAAACGTTCGCAAAGGGAACAGAGAAATGGGGAAAGTGAGATGGATGTCCTCAAACGGGCGAAACAAATGTATCATGACGAGCACAAAACTGTGCCATTTGCCAACGAGGAGGCTTGGGAGGTTTTGCGTGGTTATAAGAAATGGGACGCGCCAGATCCAGTTGAATTAACCGGCGATATCCCAAGACAAACAAACGAGGCTTTTTTTGGTCATGATGAACAACCACGCCTCATGGGCAAAAAGCATGCTTCGAAGAAAGATAGATCCGAGAGCACGACAAGTATCGGGGGAGCGAGCACCGGAGGAACGAGCTCGTCAAGCCAATTCACCGAGACTATGAAAACCGAGTATCGTATCAAACGGGAAACCGCCCAAGCGGCGTATCGGGCGGCCCAAGTAAATTATGAAACGATAACAAGATTGGAAGAGATGAAATTTTTGATGACCGACATTGACGGCAAAGATCCAAACGTTGTGGCTTGGATCAATGAAGAAAATGACCAAATCATCAAAAAATATACCTTGCAACCTCGTCACTAGATTGTATTTTTGTCATTTCCTTTATGTTGTAGTTTACTTTGCGTTGTGTTTTTTTAATTTCGTATTTTCTGTTCGTTGTAATCTTTTTTTAATTTCGTATTGTAATATGTTTAAAAATTAATGATATGTTTTTTAATAAATGAAGTGTTAGTTTTAGTTTAGGGGTTGAATTTGAAAATATTTGAGTTAAAGTGAGTTAAGGTTGAGTTATGATAAGGGGTGTTTTTTTGTTCAGTTAAAGTGAAAAGTTAAAGCTGATGTGGCGCTCACGTGACAGTGTATTAAACCTTAACTTGTGTTAAGACACCCCACGCTCTAAGAGTCAAGTTTTCATGTTACTGCAAGATAAAATCAAAATTTTGAACTAATGCTACAATAGATTATCATGGTGATGCCTTATTTGGAACTTGAACACGAATTTTTCCATCGCGTAAATTAGTCTGTTTTGGAGATGGAGCATTTGGGAGTACCTTGTGTTCAAGATATTGGATTCGAACTTCAAGAATTGAGAGCATGTTACTATGTCCAAGGGCTGCAAGCAATTGTAGCCCAACTCATCTAACGGAAATTTCTAATGAGATAACATGAAAATGGTATTATTGTTTGAAAAAAATTAATATAACCAAGGGCCCGTTTAGTATGCGGGTTTTAGGGGGTTTAGAATCATTAATTTCCTAAATTAATTGTTTGGTGTAGATATTTAGGAGTCAAGTAATCCTTTCATGCCAAAGATCCATTCCACACTCACTCAATGGGTGTTATGATAACATGTCAGTGAAACTACTGTGGAAGTAGATTATTTTATTTCATAAAATTTAAAGCAAATTACCAATAAACACTAAACATATACTTCATTTACCAAATCAAACCTTTTTTCTTTATCTTATCAAAATGAACATTGCATAAAAACGAAAACTAATAAAATGTCCCGA
>OU343219.1:185459167-185508845 GCA_910596185.1 Chrysanthemum makinoi | reverse complement strand
GACAAGAGTTAATATGTTAAAAATGAGAATAAGTTTTAACGTTTTTTGGTTCTAGTGTGTGCCTATATGAAAACAATTTTGAGTTGCGGTTATCTCGACTAATTTCGTGCACAAAATGGTTTTAGTGGGGTGTTTGGCAAGTACCATGAGATAACCCAAATGCTCCTAATTCAATGTGGCTTCATTTGAATATACCCGGGAATGCATATTAGTTATGCAATACCTTTAGTATTCAAGAGCATGCAAGTGATGAAAATTTAACGTTTCTATTTGTATTAGCAATGAAAAAAATTGTTTTCCTACAAGTGAGAAGCTTTTCAAAACTTTTGACATGGGGTGTTTGGTTGTTTGAATAGGGCCTTATATTCATTATCTATCAATTAGTGGGAAGCATGATTTTTTTATGCAATATGATAATGTAGTACCTAATTTCAATGACTAGTTATGCAATTTGCCAATTGAATTCATATTTGGTATAAAAGCATACATAAAACCCCATGTAATGATTTGTGATAGTTTTGTGCATAAATAAGAATCCTAGACTCAGAATTAAGAGATGAAATGTAGTTAGGATACTTACATTGATGTTATCTTCAGTGATTAGTGAGTTGGAAGATGACAATAATGAGCTTGGTTTAAGTTTTACACGTTTTGGTAAAGTGGGTTTTGAGGAAGAGGATGATTTGTATATAGCGGTTTTGCTTCTGTAGACACCACGGACCAGACGGCACCAAAAATTTGGTTCCGTCTTTGTTGTCGTTTGGTGCCGTATTTCTACAGATGGTGTACAAGA
Source organism: Chrysanthemum makinoi (assembly GCA_910596185.1). Classification (NCBI taxonomy): domain Eukaryota; kingdom Viridiplantae; phylum Streptophyta; class Magnoliopsida; order Asterales; family Asteraceae; genus Chrysanthemum; species Chrysanthemum makinoi. The sequence goes on along the minus strand of OU343219.1, from coordinate 185,508,052 downwards.
TAAATTTGTTTAGTTTTGACTATTCTAATGTTTTGGGCTATGTTTATCCTACATGTTATGTTCCATTAACCCTAAACCAAGTCTAAGAAGATTAAAAGGTTCTCGTTTAAGAGGCTTAGTTAATATGTCGGCAATGTTGTCTTCGGAGGATACTTTCTCGATTGAAATGTTTCCTTTTGAACATTGTCGCGAAGAAAGTGATGGCGGATTTCAATATGCTTTATACGAGCATGTTGAACGGGATTCTTGCTGAGATCGATGGCTCCTTTGTTGTCGCAAAGTATCACAATGTTGTTGAGATGAATTCGTAATCTACGAGCTTGCTTCATCCAAAGAGCTTGTTGACATGCTTTTCCCGGCTAAGACGCATTCTCGGCTTCAGAGTTGAGATGGCCAAGGCCGTTTGCTTCTTTGCAAACCATGAGGTGAGACAATGTCAAACAAAAGTGCAAATACCACTTGTACTTTTTCTATCGACATAGTCACCGGCATGATCCGAGTCGGCATACACTATGGTTTCTACACCCGTTCCTTTGGGATACCATAATCCTAAACACGTTGTTCCCTTAAAGTATCTAAAAATCCTTTTTAGGGCTTCTAAGTGTGATGCCTTTGGGTTTTCTTGAAAGCGAGCACATAGACAAACACTAAACATAATGTCGGGTCTACTAGCCGTAAGATAGAGTAGGCTACCAATCATTCCTCTATATTTAGTGTTATCTACGGATTCACCTTCCTCATCCTTGGTTAGTTTAGTGTCCGAGGACATGGGTGTCTTAGTTGGTTTGGAATCTTCAAGACCAAATTTCCTAAGCATGTCTTTTATATATTTAGATTGGTTAAAGAATATGCCATCTTCTAGTTGTTTTATTTGAAGTCCTAGAAAGAAATTTAACTCACCCATCATACTCATTTCAAACTCGTTATGCATGATTTTAGAGAAATCATCACATAATTCTTGACAAGTTGATCCGAATATAATGTCATCAACGTATATTTGAACAATGATAATATGTGATTCCTTTTTCTTGGTAAAAAGAGTATTATCTACTAATCCCATAGTATATTTGTTATCAATAAGGAAAGTCTTAAGTCGGTCGTACCAAGCTTTTGGTGCTTGCTTAAGACCATACAATGCTTTCTTGAGTTTGAAGACATGATGTGGTTTCTCAAAGTCGGTGAAACTGGGAGGTTGAGCAACATACACTTCTTCGTTAATAAACCCGTTAAGAAAGGCACTTTTAACATCCATTTGAAATAATTTAAAATCATAGGCACATGCATAAGCAAGCAATATTCTAATAGAATCAAGCCTAGCTACCGGTGCATAAGTTTCATCATAATCAATCCCCTCTTGTTGATTATAACCTTGCGCTAGAAGCCTAGCTTTGTTTCTAGATACTATCCCATTTTCATCCATCTTATTTCGAAAAACTCATTTTGTTCCAATTATAGTTTGATCTTTAGGTTTTGGAACTAATTTCCAAACATCATTTCTAACGAATTGGTTTAATTCTTCTTGCATGGCAATAACCCATGATTCATCTTTTATTGCTTCATTTATGGTTTTCGGTTCAATTGTGGATACAAAGCAAAAATAATTACTTTGATTTTGGGCTTGTGACCTTAAGGTTCTTTGATTAAGTTGTCCTATGACTTTTCTAAAGGATGACTTTTAGATTCTTTGATGTTGACAATTTCTTTATTTAATGGTTCATCTTCCTTGTTATTATTAATTATTTCTTGACCTTCTATCATTTGACTTTCAACTAAGTCATCATCTACCAAAGGTGATGTCTTAGAGGGAGGTGGACTTTCGTCGAATGTTATGTTCAACGATTCCTCGACTATCATTGTTTCTTTATTTAGGACAATGTAAGCTTTACTAGTTTGAGAGTAACCAAGAAATACACCTTCATAAGACTTTGGGTCAAACTTGGTGAGATAATCCTTAGTATTAAGAATAAAGCATTTACAACCAAAGACTCTAAAATATCCTAACGTTGGCTTTTTACCTTTATAGAGTTCATATGGTGTTTTGTTTAAGAAAGGCCGTATTAAGACTCTATTCAAAATATATGTAGAAGTGTCAACGGCGTTACGCCAAAACTTTTGAGGAATGTTTTGTTCATTAAGCATTGTTCTACTCATTTCTTGAATTGTTCTATTTTACGTTCTACTACTCCATTAGATTGAGGTGTTCGTGGAGCGGAAAAGTTGTGTGTTATACCATTTGTATTACAAAAGTTTCCAAATTGAGTTTCGTTGTCAAATTCACGACCATGATCCGTTCGGATCAACACGATTTTGACACCTAGAAGATTTTGAATTTTCTTGCTAAGTATTTCAAATTTATCAAAAGCTTCATTTTGGTTTTCAAAAACAACGTCCAAGTAAACCTTGAGTAATCATCTACTATGACCAAAGTGTATAAGTTGCCTCCATAGCTTCTTATAGCGGATGGTCCAAACAAGTCCATATGTAATAATTCTAGACACTTAGATGTGGACACCATATTTTTAGATTTGTGACTACTATGTGTTTGTTTACCAATTTTGCAAGCGTCGCAAAAGTGTTGGTCATATTTAAGTTTTGGTAAATTCTTAACCAATTCTTTTGAAGATAGGTTTTGTATAAATCTCATATTAGCGTGACCTAAGCGTCTATGCCAAAGAGATGAGCTATCGTCTAATGTTGTTAGGCAAAGTTTGTCATTATATGTTTTATCTATTTTCATGACGTATATGTTATTTTTCCTAACTCCTTTAGCTATGGTGATACCATCTTTTAGTATTTTACTACCATTTTCATCAAATAGTACCTTATACTTTTTATCACATAGTTGGCTAATACTAAGTAGATTAAATCCTAACCTATCCACATGAGCAACATTTTCAATAGTTAGGGAGTTATGAGCAATCGTACCTTTGCCAATAATTTTGCTTTTGAGATTGCTACCAAAGGTGACATTACCTCCTTCATACTCTTGGTATGATGAGAAGAGACTTTTGTTGCCCGTCATGTGTCGTGAGCAACCACTATCTTTAATCCATTCATCAGGTTCCAATCCAACTTTCAAGCATACCTAAGAAGCAAATAACTCAAGCATTTGGTCCCCAATATCTCATGGGTCCATTTGGGTTACACATACCATTTATTTGTTTCATGTATGGAAACGATGGGTAAGAGTTTCATGGCATGTAATCTGGAGTTTGATATGGTCTAGGAAAGTTTTGATTCCAACCATTGTGTTGGTAGTTGGGTTGTACGTTGTGGTTACTCTTAGGAAAGGGGCGTTTGGCAAAAGGAGTTTTATATCGTTGTTGAGTAGTTTTTGATCAAAATTCATTTTTGACAAGTCCTACTCCTGAAGTAACAACTGGTTTTAGTTTAATACTATTATTGGTTTTCTTTGTTATTTTAACAAATTCAGTACGGTCCGTATTGCGAACATTCGTTCTATTTGAAGTACCACGCACCATTTTGCACAACGTTGACGGAACCCTTATTTTGGTTCCGTCTCGGTCCGTGCTGCATCTTCTTGAGCAATTTTGACGAGATGTTCGTCCTTTTAAGCCGTTTTATTTTGACTCTTTGGAATTAATACTTCATTAAAACCTAGCCCATTCATGTCTCTTGGTGTTTTATGAATTTTAACTATTTCATCGGCAAGAGCGATGTTCTTGTTAAACCTTTTAAATTTAGAATTGTTTTCGATTAAAACATCTTGTGTGAGTTTTAGTTTTTCTATTTCAAGTTTAAGCTCTTGACATGATTTACAATCATCGTCATTTTTTTTCCTTTTTCTAGTCGTTTTGTTTTTTCTTTTAACTCATAAACTTCATTTTCCAAAAATTCCTTTTTGGTTTTAAAAATTTATTTTTAGTTATGATTTTTAGACTTAGCTCACACAATTGATTATATTGTTTTTTCAAAGTGTCATCATCAATAGAAGAATAAGAAGAGTCGGAAAGTACCTCATTTGACTCATGTGCCATTAGAGCGATCTCTTCCTTGCTTGATTCTTCATCGTCTTCACTATCACTCCAAGCACCACTTACAAAAGCTCGTTGAGTTTTGCTTTTAGGTGGCTTGGGACATTCTCCTATGAGGTGACTTGCATCACCACATCTAAAACATTTTCTTTCACTGTTGGAATCACTCCTAAACAGTATTTCAAGTATTTATATTTCATATGTAATAGGTAGCTTTATTATGGCCTTTATGTTTGTTTTAGGTCAAGCTTATGTAGAAGGCCCATAAGCTTGACCCAAGCCCAATAAGGATAGGAAGGGAACTAGGAGTGTTGCCCTAGTTTCCCTCCTATAAATACCTCTTGTAAACCTTCATTTGAAGGTGGATTGTTCAAGTTTTTCTCTCATTCACTCTCTTTGCATAACCGGTCATATTATACGTGAGTGTGTGTGTGTTTAGCTTGTTCAATCGCCTCATCCCCTTCTCTTATAAGCTTGTGTTGTAAAACTAGTGACCTAACAGTGGTATCAATCGCCAAATAGTTGGGTGTACACTTTGTTTTTTTTGAAGTTTTTGGTTTTGGGGTCTTACGCGTAAAGATAACACAATCTTTGGTTCGCTTAAAAACTGATTTTTACACTTTTGAATCCAAGATTCTTGTACTTTCAACGTTATTAGGTGTTAAACTATTGGTTTTTGGCAAAAGTTTGGAACTTTACGTGTTTTCCTTGTTTTAAGCTTGTTTTTGCAAGTGTTATCCTACGCGTAACTGTTTTAAGTGCTTTGGATCATCAAGTTTCACACTTTTGTGTTATTTTGGTGTTATTGAAGCTATTTCATCACACAAAACCGGTTTAAAACATCTTTGGGCAAAATCATTCTTACGAGTAGGATTACGCGTTATCAAAACCCTAGTTTTACGAGAAATAGTTCTACGCGTAACTTTGTTCCCCGGCTTGATCTACATTTTCACGGTTTATTCCGTGTTTTCTTACTTGGATAAGTCGAAAATACGAGACTTTGGATATCTTTTGCACGTGAAGTGTAAAAGATCATTGGGATAAAACCCTAAAATTACGCGTAAGTTCAACTTTACGCGGCGTAGAAATCTACGCCTAAGATTTTCTTACGCTTAAGCCTTGTCTTACGCATAAGCTAAATCCTACGCCTAAGTTTCTACGCCTAACTTTGTGGTCTACGCATAACTTTAGATTTTTTTTCACTTGCAGCGTAAGCTAAAACCTTCGCGTAACTCCTCATTGTTACGCGTAACTTTTGGTGTTTTTACGCATAAGTGCTACTTGGTTCTTGTCTTTTCTACGCCTAAGGACACTTCATCAACAAAGGTTCATTCGACTACAAAGATCCATTTTTACCACACAAGTTTATCAACATGTCACAACCACCATACTCTAACTATTTCCCTTACACTTATCCTCAACAACAACAACAACTAAGTCCACAACATCACCAATGGAATCAACAACAAGCAATTTATCAACAACAATTTAATCAACAACATACTCCACAACTTGCTGCAAATCCACAACCTCAAATGGTTCAACCACCACCAAGTCTTCAAGTTCAACCATACACAAATGAATTCAATCAACATCCATCAAGGAACACTATGAAGGAACCCACTTGGTTTGCAAAGATGTGTGAAGCTTTAAGCCGCCAACAATCAATTCATGAGGCTGGATCACTTGATAGACCTCCAATGCTCACTCCAGAAACTATGATCAATGGGTGATAAGGTTCTTTAGGTTTTGTGATCAGAAGAAGCCACATGGAAAGTTCTTAAAGAAGGTTATCTTAGAAGGTCCATTTGAGATGCCTACTATCATTGTATCCGGAGATCCAAATGCCATTCCACCAAGAGATGAACAAACCAACATTGCTACTGTTGCAGATTTAAATCCCACAGAACTTCTACACTATGAAGAGATGAACTTGCAATGGAATACATCCTCTTAGGATTACCAAAACCAATTCTTCGTAGTGTTGATGCTCAAAAGACCGCACAGAAAATGTGGGATCATATTCGTCTTCTTATGGAAGGATCAGTACTCAATCAGGAGGATTTGGAATCCAAAATTTACTTGGCTTATGAACACTTCATGATTGAACCCGGAGAGACACTAGAGTCCTATCATCATAGATTTTCAGACATCATCAATGATTTGGATAAACACAACATCATCATGCCAAGAATTGCAATGAATACTAAGTTCCTAAGTAGTCTTGGTCCTGAATGGGAGAAGTATGTCATTTTTCTCCGTCAAGCGAAGAACATGCATCAATCTACCTATGGATTGTTGTACGATTACTTGAAGCCTCATGAAAAGGAAGTTGATCGGAAAGGATTCTCCGTGCTCAAATTGCTAACAAACACAACCGGACAATCAACAACTTGCCTTATATGCTCAACAGAATTATCCCTCTCAACCAGCAACTCAACCAACTGCTTCAAACACATCTTCACAACAACAACCTCAACCTCAACAAAATCAATTGGTTCCATACAACAACAATGCTCAAGCATATGTCGGTGAAGCTCTGAGGAATCCGATCCGTTCGAAGCATTGCAACAAGGATTTGTGATGATTGCTAATGCTTTTGGCCGTTATACCAACAAATCCAACAATCGTATTCGTTCCTCATCTAACACACGGACTCAAGCTTTGTTGTGAACAATGGGCGTGTTGAAGTTGAGAATCGTGATTATGGTCGTCGGATGGGCGGTGGTCAAGGGTTTATCTTTGTGGGTAGGAATAACAACAGAGCTCAAGTGGTGGAACAGGGAAATGCTCAGCATAGGTTGAATGGTCTTCGATGCTACAACTGCAATGAGAAGGGACACCTGGCTAATGCATGCCCAACCAAGGACTAAGGGCGGTGCTTATTTCAAAGAGCTCTTCTTTTGGCTCTTGGATGAAGGCGGTGGAACTCTCACGACAAAACGAGCTTTATGGCAAATGCGACTCGGATGATGATATGGAGGACTTGCGGGCCAATGCGGTTTGTTATGTTGATGGCTAATATGCGTTACACATGAGTGACACAGGTCCAGTGTATGACGATGGCTTGTCTCAGTACGAACAAACCATATTTATCTCGATCTCATATCTCGCCAACATGCATCCGGCAAGGCTCAGAATGGTCAAAATGAGTCATCCACATCTCATTCCGGCGATTTTCAACTAGACCCCGTAGTTATATTTGACGATCAAGATGACCAACGGTTTCCCTTGATAATCAAATTGACTCCGTGGTCATACTTGAAGATCTAAATAATGATCATGTTGTGACTCACATTGAACAAGATGAACTTTTATCCAGATCTTGTTCTGTTACTTCAAGACCAACAATCCCAAATAGCTGCATGTGTTGCATTAAATCAGGACTTGAAAAGTAAAAATACTTGTTAACAAAGGATTTTGAATGTTTACAAAAGCAACTCAACTTTTTCAAAACTCAAGAAAAGCGTGAAACGGTTTTGGCGACCTTTGCCAAATCTTATCAAAGCGAAAAATATTTAGAGCGACAGTGCGTGATCTAGCCGCATCGAAGAATGCTTTGTTGTATGAAATAGAACAACTGAAACATGAACATAAAAAGCAAATTAACGCTCACCTTGGAAAATCAAAAAGCTAAGGCTGAGTTGTTAACTTGTCAAAAGCAGTTCTCTGCATACAAAAAGCATTCAACGAAGCGAATAGATGATCATCTTGAAGAAATCATCGGCTTGCAAAACAAACTTAAAGTTTAAACTGTTGTTTACAACCATGGCGAGTCGGTCACAACCATTGAAAAGTTTACTTTAAAACCAAATCCAAATGGATATGGACCGAATCTTCCTGATTACAAACCTAAGCTTTCAACCAAAACATTCAAACCAAATCCACGAAGTTTCGGTGCGAATATAAAATTGATAATTACATATGAATGTTGTTGAAAATCATCGTCAAGAGGAATTAGATGCAGAAGACGAGAGTCGATCAAAATTAAAAGCTGTTGTTTACAACAAACCTTTTAATTATTCTAAACCGGTCACTTTAGGTCACACCAGCGGATTCTTCCAACACACCAAGAGTTATCATCGGAACACCTGAGTCTTCTATTGTTAATCCCAAAACAGACTTTGCACAAACTTATGGTCCTTTACCTTCCATTAGTGAAGTAAACTCACAACATGAAAATCGAAAAATTCTTCGATATTTTGACATTTTCATGGCTGACCTCAAAATTTTACAACATGAGATAGAATATCGATCTGAAATCAAAGTTGAACATTTTCAATCGCCTCTGGCGAGAGAACAAAGAGACATTTTTCAGAAAAATCTTTTACCTAATGTTAAAAACTTGAAAAGTTGTGCAATTGCATGGGAAAGGATTTTCATAAGGAACTTGGGGTCATGAAAACGCTTTTAGAGAAACAAACATCTATTTCAAATACTAAGCGTAAAAAGAAAATGTTGAGAAAAGATGTTGATCGACTCTTGGAAGATGTTATCACATGCGATGTTCAAAATGTTGTGTTATTGAATTCTTTGTCATATGCATTTGATAATATCTCTGCGATACTTTATTTATACGTGGTAAATGTTGAGAACAGCGATAATGTGCTTCGGTCGAGTCCTTAAGTTGAAAACAAGCGATTGTCAAACGAACTTTCAAATGCAATACGTCGTCTTAATTGGTGTCAAAAGATATTCACGATCAACAACTTGCTTTTCAACACAAAATCAACCGATTGCGTGCAAAACCTCGATTCTAAAATTGAGCAACTGGATGATCAAAGCGTGTCTTTCAAGTGTCAAATCTCAAAATATGAACAAGAACTTGTAAAAGTTAAAAGGAATATGGTGTCATATTTGATTTACTCAAAAGACTCGTGATGAAGCATCAAATGAACTTGATCATTATCTTGCACACACTAAAGAAGTTATGCATTTTGCCGAAATGTTCGGTCCGAAAATCAAGATCTGATTCACACTATCATCAAGTTAAGAGGAATGTTAGGAAAGTATGAACAACTTCCACCAACAATCATTAAGAGATTAGCCCCGTAACACTTAGTACTCATGCACCTAGAATCTCTATTGCCAAATCACAAGTAGCTAACGTGCTTCCTTCTCTTGAAACAGGGAATAGTTGAGCCTTTTCCAAACGTCCGCACTTCACAACCTAAGAGCACTCAATCGAAGAATAGGAAGTTGCGACCTAAGAAAAGATCAATCAAGAATGCTAAAGTAGAAGAACACCCTAGGACTATGAATAAGACACCGCGTTGCCTCCACTATAAATATTGCGTCTAGCAAATGTAATAGAAATAGTGATGTAACGAATGCTAAACCGTTAAGTACTTTTGATATTCAGTCGGATGCACCTTGTGTTATTTGTGGTAAAAGTATGAATTCTGATTGCCATGATAAATGTGTTGCTAAAGCTATAATCTCTCGTTTAAGGAATCCTAAGAACCGAAATACCTCTAGGCCAACTAATCTTTCTAAGTCTGTGCTTGGTAGACCGCCATCTTTAGATTCTAAGAAACGCATTTTTGTCCCTGTAGCTCCAGTTTCACCTCCTAGGAATGTAGTACCACCTAGTGAATTCACTAAGACTAAAGCAAAGAGTAGTTATAGATGGCGGAAATGGATATATAACACACTAGGATTTAAGTGGATACCTAAAGCTATTGATGTGTGTATATCTACTATAAGCGCTATGGAACCCTCTAACATTTCGGGTTCCACATCTACTTCTATTCCATCTTATCGCCTAGATGCATTATTGTAATGCAGTGTCTGATCATTCTCTGGATAGTTGATAGCGGATGTTCCCGACACATGACAGACAATCTTAAACTGTTATCAAACTTTATTGCAAAGTTCATTGGCTTGTCGAGGTTCGGGAATGATCACTTAGCGCTATCATGGGCTCACGGAGATTATGTCAAAGGGAACATCGAAATTAGCAGGGTTTACTATGTGGAAGGCCTCGGTCACAATCTGTTTTCGGTAGGTCAATTTTGTGATGGAGATTTGGAGGTTGCTTTCAGGGAGAAAACTTGTTTCATTAAGTGATCTACAAGGAACTGACCTTATGTATGGCTCGCGTAATTCTAGTCTCTACACTATCTCTATGCAAGACATGGTTGCTTCCTCTCCCATTTGCTTACTTTCTAAGGCAACATCAACAAAATCACGGCTATGGCACCGTCGTCTCTCACATCTAAACTTTCAAACCATCACCAACCTTGCTCGACACAAACTAGTTGAAGGACTCCCACGATTCCGGTATTCAAAAGATCACCTTTGCTCGGCTTGTGAACAAGGGAAAAGCACTCGTGCTCATTTTCCTTCAAAGGTGGAACACGACTCTCAGCATGTGCTTCATCTTCTTCACATGGATTTGTGTGGCCCGATGCGCGTGCAAGCGATCAATGGCAAACGCTACATCTTAGTAATTGTTGATGACTACTCTCGATGGACTTGGGTCTACTTTCTTCGTAGCAAAGACCAAGCTCCACAAATGATCATCACCTTTCTCACAAAATACGAGTTCAGCTCCGAAACACCGTCGGAATCATCGAGCAGGACAAAGGCTGAATTTGTTAACAAAACCCTTCGTGAATTCTATGAGAAAGTGGGAATTCAGAATCAAACATCTATTGCACGTACACCTGAACAAAACGGAGTTGTTGAAAGATCTAAACCGAACGTTAGTGGAAGCTGCAAGAACAATGTTAATAAATGCTAAACTTCAGTTACTTATGGCGCGTAAGTGTATCTCGCATGCTATACTCAAAACCGTTCTATGATCACAAGCATACAACAAAACACCTTTCGAGCTTGTCCATAACAGTAAACCGAATCTAAAACACTTTCATGTATTTGGATCTCTTTGCTATCCGAATAATGATCGTGATGATTTGGAAAGCTCAAAGCCAAAGCGACATTGGAGTCTTTATCGGATCTTGTGATAATTCAAAGGTTTCGAATCCGGAATCGTCGTACAAAGCAGGTGATGGAAGCGATTCATGCTCATTTCGATGAACTTGAAATGGCTTCGAGTATATGACTTAGAACCGGTCACAACCGCTTAAACTTCCCTCAAACCCCATCATCGTTGAAGAAAGCCCTCGACACTCGTCACCAAATGGAAAGGTTATTTGCTCCTTGGTGGCGATATTGATGAGCGTGCTCGGTGTATCCGCTTTGTTTCCGGCGCACAACCGATAATATTCCTATACGATACACCGCTACAACAACTCTTGTTGAAGAAGCACCACTAGTTGACTCCAACACAACAGTTGAACACACCGCTTCCAACAATGATGAACCGGCTGATGATATTCTGAATGAAGACTACCCCCCCACTGCAGATTTTGATCCAAATCGTTCTTCAACCCGTTTGCTAATGAGGCTGCTTGCACCGGATGTCGCGGAATCTTCCACAAACCATTTGAATCCTCGAGAATGCACAATGTATACCAACATCAACCCTCCACACATAGATGGACGAAAAGACCATCCTCGGAAAACATTATTGGCAACCCGAATCAACCGGTGTTCTGAGACAACGTCTTCACTCAGGGCACGGTGAACATTGCATTTATGCACTCCTTTGTACGCCAATCGAACCTAAAACATCAAAGACGCAATGACAAAAGACACCTGGATTGAATCCATGCAAGAAGAACTCAACCAATTCAAACGTCTTGAAGTATGGGAACCGGTTGAAAGACCAACAGAGTCGTCATTGGTCTAAAATGGATTTGGAAAAACAAATTGGATCTTTGAAGGAACGTTATCGAAACAAGTCACGCGTCGGTCGCTAAGGGTTACCGTCAGGAAGAGGGATTAGACTTTGAAGAATCTTTTGCTCCGGTTGCTCGTCTTGAGGCTGTTGGATATTTCTAGCATTCGCAGCTCATATGAATATAACGGTCTATCGGATGGATGTCAAAACTGCGTTTCTCAATGGACAACTTAAAGAAACGGTTTATGTCACCAACCGGATGGATTCGTTGATCCCGAGTTTCGAATCATGTCTACAAAGCTGAACAAAGCTCTGTTTGGTCTCAAACAAGCTCCTCGGGCATGGTACGATAAGCTATCATCTTTCCTCATTGCTAATAATTTCACCAAAGGTTCGGTTGACCCAACTCTTTTTATACAATATCACGGGGAACATATCTTAATTGTTCAAATTTACGTGGATGACATCATTTTTGGGTCTACACATAAAAAGTTTTCAATCGCTTTTGCAAAACTAATGAAGAAAAATTTTGAAATGTCCATGATGGGTGAACTTACATTCTTTCTAGGACTGCAAGTTCATCAATCACCCGTGGTATTTTCTTGAGTCAAATATGCCCTTGAATTGTTAAACAAATTTGGAATGAAAACACGACACCTATGCCACACCAATGGCTCATACCAAGAAGTTAGGCGTGATTTACATGGGAAATGGTGGACCCTACAAAATACCGTGATTATTGGGTCTCTCATGTATCTAACGACTAGCGGACACGATATTGTCTTTGCCGTTTATCTATGCTCCCGTTATCGTCGCGACCAAGCTGAAACCCACCTCTCAGAGGTTAAAAGAATCCTCCGATACATCAAGGGAACCATTAACTTGGGGATCACGGTATCCAGAAGGATTACGGTTTTGAACTAATCGCTTTTTAGGATGCGACCCGCGGATGCTTAGACTCACGGAAAAGCACCCGGGAGCTTTACAATTTCTTGGTGATAAAGGTGTCTTGGCAATCGAAGAAGCGAGGATTGTACATATTTGTCATCAACGAAGCGGAATATGTAGCCATGTTCGTGTGTTGTGCTCAAGTCATATGGATGAGAACACAACTCAAAGACTATGGTTACGTATTTGTGAGAATCGATGTATTGCGACAATCGAGTGCCATTGCAATCTCGTGCAACTTCGGTTACTTTCGAAATCAAAGCACATCGATCTTGATATCATTTCATCAAGGATCCGCGTGGAGCGAGTGCTTGTTGAATTATATTTTGTGGAGTGCGAATACCAATTGGCAGATCTACTCAACAAAGCCTTGCCTCCCGCTAGGTTTAATGAGTTGGTCCACCGGATTGGTATGAGGTGTTTGACTCAAGAGGAATGGATGACCTCTAAACAGTCTTAAAACACATCAAACACCAAAACATCTTTTGTAAATAATTTTTCAAAACAAAATACAAAATTATAAAACACGATAAAACAACAAAATATTCTTCTAATCTACTTTTCTTTCAACATTGCAAGTACATTTCTTCCGTCAACACTTTAATCTTTCAAAATTCAATATTTTTCCGATCAAGTGTTGAGGGGAAAAAATAAACTTACTTGTTTCAAAACATGTGTACTTGCATGTTATCATATCTCGGTTGATTCTTTTACAAATGGTGGTACATTTCTTGGTTCAAAGACACTCCTCGAACTTTAATTAATAACCTTTCATTATTTTCTCAAGTTAGAGGTGTAGTCAAAAGTTTCTTTCAAAAATCTTCATTTGGTAACCAAAATGGAAGTTAAAAGGCTTTGGATGAAAATGGAAAGGTGGAGGGACCAAAATCCAAAACTTAAAGCTATTTTTAAAAAACCTCCACCTAACTTAACTTCATTTATATCAACAAACATATCCTACGCGCAAAATCAATCTTCAAATCGTGTTTTGGATCATCATTTTGTAAGTTGTTTCATGATCTTAACATGTTTTCAAACGGTTTTGATTTTTCATGAATCCAACGGTCAAAAAGATGTATAATCTTGATTTTGTGTTCTCGCATAAGCGTATGAACACATAATCAGATGTGTGGTTGTGGTTAAAAAGATTGTGTCAAAATGTTTTAATTTATCAATGATAATATCTTTATCCTCAAAATCCACCCGAAACATGAATTGATGATTTTGAAATTAGGGTTTATGAGTCAATTTGGGTTTTTCCAAATGTGAAGTGTTTTGGTCCAAAAGATTGTTGGGAAAAGTTTATATAATGTTGAATTGATTATATCCTTGCTCTATAACCACCCGACTCTAATTAATTGATTTTGAAATTAGGGTTTAAGGTTCATAAGTTTGGGTATTTTGATTCACCATGAGTTAGATGTTAATACTTGGTATATAAGCTCATCAACACTCTTGAACTACGAGAAAAGTTTGGTGCATATCCATGGCTAGAAAACTTCTGCAGCGTAATTCATAACCCTTAGGGTTTTGACTTACTGATATGACTTTACAACGCACATGAATGATTCATACCATGTTTTGTTGATAAAATGAATGCTATGTGTTTAACTTTGATGATATGATGTTTTATTTGAGTTGCTACACTTAAATTGAATCAAGGTCATTTGATTATCTCATAAGGATTACCCTACAGTAGTTATGTTATCGCGTAAGAAAAATCCTCGCATAGACTACGCGTAAGGTTCTACAATGGGACTACGCGTATCTGTGAAGGATATCGTAAAGCGGTGACCTCTACGCATTAGGTCAACTCTTACGAGTAGCCTTACGCGTAAGGTTAATATATGCCTACGCATAAGCTCTACACATAAGGTCTCCTTTTCCTCGCGTAACATTTCTTACAGCGTAAGTTAGGTTCTCTGCATAAGTTTAAGCATATATATCATTCCTATCTCGCATAACTTTGCCAATACTACGCAACCTGGATTGACCTTCATAATGAATTGTTACGTGTACAAACTTGTAAATAAACTAATCATATCATCCGAATCCAAAATGTCACTAATAAACTTAAATGTTTGATATGTTGTGAACAATAAGTGATAAAATAAACTTTAAAACTTAAAGTTAACTAACTCACGAAACATTTCGCGACGTCATTGGACTATTGAACAAACAAGTGACTTAGGACTCGTAACAATCATTGACCTTTGTACATAACTAAACAGATAAGACCTTACGTTGACTAACATTATGTCTTTCGATATGTTGGTTCTTTTGGCTAATGTTATTTCGGATCCGACATGGTGAACAAATGAATGTGGATGCACACGAAGTTCTCTCCATTGTTGACATCTATCCTCATGGCTATCCAATGAAGATAGGAAAGAATAATCTCCGTGTTGACTTTGACACCTCACTTGCTCGAATCTTCATGTCTTAATTGCTATTGATATTCGGGACTCATCCGTGTCGAGAACATGCTTTCACACTCTGCAACTGTTCCAGATCTACATCCAACAGTTACGGAACACTATGGAAAGGGTCAAGGACAAGCTGCATGGCGGTGACTCTGAATCACAAACAAGTCACCATTACACTGCTGAGACTTAAAACATTCTCCTAATTCTGATGTCGATCCAACCAAACTATATGCCACACCTGTGAAGAGCTCACTCTCAATTCTTAATCAATATCGGTTATGAGGCTACGGGGAGTAATCACCAAGCATTCTCACGTAGAGCTTAAGAGTATTCCTCAACCATGGAGAACACTCTACATGATCATCACCAATCATTTGCAGTGCGTGGCGGTGATATGAGCACCCTAAGCTCATGGAAGCGCAAATATTCCGGCATTGGTCAACAAGAAACACATCCTATCGAAGCTCGATTTGGGATGACATGATGTCATTTCTCAACAAACTTGGCTCAAAGATTCCCTACATCGGATATACAAAATTGTTGATCCAGAGAGCACTTGGACTTCATCCTGACATTCCCAAGAGGCTCAATGACCCAACAATCCGCGACATGTTGGCGGAACCCATTCTATCGTTAGAATCAAGAAAGCGTCTACAAAGAAACAAGGTCTTTGTCTTTGCCAGTTCCTTCTAGAAGATGTCGAAAGCTTGAAGCATACAAAGGTATCGGAGGCGGTCAGACAAGGCAAAGTTGGTCATCTCGTGAAAAATCTTACGGAACACACGGAAGAGAAAAGGAAGGGGAGAATGCGCCAAATGCTTGTGAGTCAAAGGAAGTTCCCCAGAGGAACCCTCCTTCAAAGGGATTGTTCCATCTAAGGAAGCGCTCCCATCCAATTCCCAACCGAACCGCAAAGAAAGCTTGTGGGCCTCTGAAGGAATGCGACACGGATGAAGAGATTACCTTCTCACGAATGCGGCAATATCCCTCCTCCGGCTAAATCTACAAGTCCAATAGCGAACATGGAAAAGGAAAGACTCACGTACTTGAGTCTCATGATGAAAGCTCTGAAGAAGAAGAAGAGCAACTGGATCAATCCTACAAGAAGAAGTTTAAATTAGTTAGACAAATTCAAAAGGCGAAGAATTTGCTAAAGATCAAATGGGTGGCCGGGAGGATCAAGTGGTGCCGCTCCTCCCCCAGTCGATGCGGTTAATCAACCCGATAAGGGATGCGGTGCCACCACTCTTCGCAACAACAACTTGCCTATTGAGGTTACTAGGAAGGTATGATTTTGAAAAGCGAGGAACTGAGAAAGAAAGTCTAAGGATAGCCGAGGATGATTATATGACTTTCTTCTAGGCAGTCCAACATCTCAAAGGAGAAACCTACGAACCTCCAAAGGACCCGAATCTCCTCATGTCTCCTCATCATCAGATTCTTCATCTCATTCATCACACCACCATCAAAAGATCAACAAAATCATCATCCAAATCTGTGAAGAAACCACCTCGATCTTGGATTTCTCAAGCTCATAAGCGAATTCACAAAGCTGTCAAACAAGTCAGGAAAAGCGTGCTCTCAAAAGCTAAATTTCTTTCTTTGATCACATACGGCATATGTATGGCAATGACAAGATGGAGAATTTGTTCGAAGTTCATGAAGAGTCATCGTAAAGAGGAACTGAACGAAATGCTCGAAGGTTACACTAACAAGTACCTTGGGATATCGTTCCTAAAGTCCTAAAGGAGGCTGGAAAGAAACGACAAGAGATCATACTCACAAGTTTCTTCTTGACCTGTCCCGGTGTGACTAGAGAAATATTTTCAGACAACTCACCCCTAACATCGTAGCATTGGTTAAAAATACAATGGCCAAAGAAGTGATCTCTCGAATCCGAGTTAATCGCTCAACTTGTGATACAAATGTCAAAGCGATCTGGAACGTTTACTTCGGATGAAGCTAAATTTTGCGAAAATCTACTTGATTTTCAACTCGGATCATCATGCAAGAGTCGGCCGATCAACCCAGCGACCAAGAGATGGCGATGATAAGGATAAGGAATCGCACCTAAGCGTCGAAGCTGATGCGGTAAATCTACCTCTACGCCACCTCCTCCACCACGAACTTCTTCTCAACAAAAGTCTCCTCCACCTCGGTCTTCTGATAAACCTCGGGGCGATTCCGAGTTACCACCACGACTCATAAAGCGGTGATTACTTTGAGTATACGGGTGGTGGCGATGAAAGATCCTTGAGCCCGACAACAACCCACCTCACCCAAACAAGTGCGAAAGCGGTATATCATCATCAAGGCCTTCCAAAAGAAGAAGAAGGCGACTCGGCACAGGTTGTCTCATGGCTAGATAACGATAAAACCGAAGACTTTGAATGGTTCTCCACACTTGTCAATCAAACTCTACCCGATGAAGGTCAAGAATTGGTAAGCGGTTCTACATTGGAGCACATAAAACTTTTGCAAGAAAAGTTCCATGTGAAGAAAATGGCGAAATCTGAATTGAAGCGAATCAAGAATGAAGCATTCCAACTTCTTAAAGACGACTCACGGCGCCATGAGGTCGAATATCATCTTGAGAACATCGACCGAGCTATGTCTAACGACATGGATTGGCTCAATCCGGAAGCAAACATTGACTTCACACAAAGGGACAACCCTCCATACTACACCGATTGGACCAAACCTCTACCGACCATTGGCCAAACAGACGAACCCGCATTCCCTTCGATACTTCTTTACAGAGAACGGATTTTCTCTTACGCGGTAGCGATGGTTCGCGAAATCGCTACATCATTGACTCTTCCATTCCCGGTGACTATTTACTCAAATGCATAGCTATCGAGGAACGTGCAAATCACTTGTTTTCTGACAGCGTGCAAGCATACGACCAAGATGCATTGTATGGGATTCATCATTGGCACGAGCGCCGAAGAATCTACTACTGTTTGCTGGTTCGAAGTCTCAACATGCATTATATAGTTCTAAGGACATCGTGGCCATCAAACACATTGATCTCAAGTCTAAGTGGGACTACACATTCTTAAAGAATATCATAGTCAAGCGACAAGATGAACAGGACTATGGATTCTCCGACTTTGAGAACTTGTCCCTCAAGCGACATGAAGACATGTACCTTGCCAAAGTGCAGTCGTATGAGACAATTCTCGTTGAAGTTCAGCGTGAATTTATCAAGTCAGTTCTCATCTTCATTAGGCAATTGTGATCAAGAGCGTGTTGAAGATATCCGGATGGCTGTTGAATCTTATCGAGCGGCGTGTCAACCTCACTCCTCAATGCTTACTCTTCCGATCTCAATCGGCTACCTCAATATACGCTCATCGGCAAACCTTTGGAGTTGTTTACGAAGTGAACTTCAAAGCGCTTAATGGCGTGTAGTGATCTTCAGTGGGGATCATACTTTGAAGCCGGTTAGGGACGGATTAGCATCTGAGTTGAAGGATATCGCTGAAAGTGGGTCTAAAGCTATGGAATTCTCGGAAAGGAGGGATGTGAAGGATCATCACCATGATTGATGAGCGGTTGTTGAGAGGGATCGGTTCATTGGAGAGCTATGTTGGTGGTCGACCAGGAGAAACATCACCGGCTTTCAGCGCCCATGCGCACTCACAGGAACATCACTGCACTTCCGGTACCCTTGAATTGTTTCCATCATAATTTTGGATGTATGATTATATATGTAAATGGCTTGTGCACACATAACGGTGTACAACCCGTAATTGTCAAGAAAGGACCCCGTAGTGCGACGATTGCCACAATCCTTATAAAAGGGGCGAAAGCTTCTTACTTTTGAGTAAAACCTATCAAACCTTTCACTTTTCAAGGTTTTGCTCAAAGAACAAGTACTTTCCCTTATGATTTTCAAAACCTCAACCGTTTATATCACTTGTTGAGGGAGAGTATTTGAAACTTTGTTCACAAATTGTTCACGATGGTCATTCTTCCCATAACACTTTCGAAATGGTCATATTTATTCTCAAGCGTTTCAAAAATAACACTTTAATATGCCATTTTTGAGGGGAGAAAATTGTGTGATAAGAAATATGTTGTACAAAATGCAAATGAATCTGTGTACCTCGGACTTAACCAGGTGGCGATACTTAAGCGTTAGTAACTTCGAAAAGACTTGTCTGGGCGGGTAATAATTTCAAGCTAGTTAGCTAGTGATGTAAGCGTGTCTCGAAAGGACTTGTCTGCGAGTAGAATGTACCATTCGAGAAACTTTTGATAGACATGAACTCTGGCGGGTTTGACAACCTTCCAAGGTTTGTCTACACCTTCAAGGTAGTTATTAGAGCTAGTTGTCACCTAAAAGCGGACAATGTAACTCTTTAACTATGCAACGTAACCGTGTCTCGCGGGGATTGTCTATCTTGGTGGATCAATTCAAAAGTCGCGCTCTTTCCTCACTGTGCATTTAACCGTTAAAACTCTTAAGCACATGTGGAGGTGGAGTATTTATGCAAAATCTTATCTCAACAATGTTACTAAATGTTTTCATTCACAAACCCTTTGAGAGATAATTTTTCATACAGTGGTTTTAATGGCAAACATAGGTTAGTCATGGAGTTATAAGGTGACTAAGGTTAGGAATAAGCGTCCTATGATCCGCCAGAGCGGAGGGATCTACCCCAGGACACCACAAATAGTTAGTATTTAGAAGTCCTTAGGTATGATTGTAAAAGGAGAAAATGAGAATCGGAGAAAGAAGGAGTTGAAGAATTAAAAGAAATGCAAAGAAAAGGGTGAAAAGAAATAGCCCTCAGTTATTCAACTTAGAGGCGAACCATAGGGTTCAATTCATATGCTCTTGGTTGTCACTTAGTGACAGGTATTGAAGATTAAAGTCGTCATGGACCCGATGGCATGCACTAAACCTTCTTATCCACTCAAGTTTCTCTCAACAGAAGCTTGTTTCATTCTCAGAGGGAACCCTACGTAAACTATCGGCTTTCTCCTAGAGATTGTTGGTATTGAAGAAGGAGACCCTCTCCCTAGTCTCCTTCGGGGAAAACCAAAGCGCATTATTGAGTCTAGAGCCACGAGATTCATCAAAAGATCTCTTAGGAACACTTGACATTTAATCACTTGATGATCAACTAATAAGATCATCGGTGGTTCATATCGAGTCCTTCACAGATCTTAGCAATCTGTCGAGAACATTTATGAGAGGTTCACATCGTGATCCTCGTGATTGAATGGAAACTCACCGGGGTCAACATCAAACGACCACATGTCAGGTCGCCGGTAACTCCCGTGGATTACGCTGGTGTGTCTCAAGCGGTCTGATCGTGAGGTGATGCTTGATTGTACCTCGGCGACTCATGAGCGTAGATGTACTTGATACATCGCGTTATCTCACTTGTGGGACTCCGATTCGAGCGGCCTTTGTAAAATTAGAGTTGTGTTTTCACACTATCTTTGTTGACACTCGAAGTTCAAACTTGTAAGTGCCGGAAACGCTTATTACTAACCGTTTGAAATGTTTTCTTCTTATGGAAGCTCCGGGCGGGATGATCGTCTTGATTCTTCTCATGCTCACGCCAACATCATCACTAATGGGAAGTTCTATTCAAAAGCAACACAACGTCGAGAATGATTCTTCGTCAAACCAAAGAATCTACAAAGTTAAAGACTTAAAGAACTTCATCGGTATTGAATTCCAACGTCAAAAGTGTGAGCATGTTGAAGAATGGCGTGGAACCTTTGAGCAAGAAGCGGACACGAAGGCGGACCGATCGGAACAACAACATACTATCAATTTCACCACAAAGAACAATGATCAAAGAACAAAGTTAAAGATGGCGTCAAAGCATAAGCGTTCAAAGATAACTATCTCTCTACACTGGGGAGATTGTTCGAATAAAGGCAATTCTTCTCACAAGAAGAAGAATGTCGGAAGGCGTCCTTTGCTACTATTACATCAACGCCTTCACCGTTTTCATTCATATATACTTGAAGGGGAGATTGTTGGAATCACTCCTAAACAGTATTTCAAGTATTTATATTTCATATGTAATAGGTAGCTTTATTATGGCCTTTATGTTTGTTTAAGGTCAAGCTTATGTAGAAGGCCCATAAGCTTGACCCAAGCCCAATAAGGATAGGGAGGGAACTAGGAGTGTTGCCCTAGCTTCCCTCCTATAAATACCTCATGTAAACCTTCATTTGAAGGTTGGTTGTTCAAGTTTTTCTCTCATTCACTCTCTTTGCATAACCGGTCATATTATACGTGAGTGTGTGTGTGTTTAGCTTGTTCAATCGCCTCATCTCTTTCTCTATAAGCTTGTGTTGTAAAACTAGTGACCTAACACACGCTCTACTATATAACACATCATTTGTTACAAACTTTTTCAATTATACTTTGATTATTTTACGTTGTATGCATCTGATTACACACAACACTTAGGAAAATATAGCAACTATAAATTATTTGCAGCTAAAAAATGCAGTACAGGGTACTTTCGTCTATTTAAATACTAATATATT
The DNA here is from genome assembly GCA_910596185.1 of Chrysanthemum makinoi. Taxonomy (NCBI): domain Eukaryota; kingdom Viridiplantae; phylum Streptophyta; class Magnoliopsida; order Asterales; family Asteraceae; genus Chrysanthemum; species Chrysanthemum makinoi. The sequence goes on along the minus strand of OU343219.1, from coordinate 185,486,411 downwards.
GCAAGATTAACAAAAAAATATCAAGCTTTATAAGGTTACGGTCCATTTTAGGACCAAATAGATAATAAACAAAAGTGGACTGTTAAGATTGGTCCAATACTCTGTTCAATTATTTACAGAGGGATGCTACATTCACTCACAAACTCCACACAAATCATTAGCGCGAGATGTCAAATTGATTGGTGGAATGAAAGAAGAAAGAGAAATTATAATAAAATCCACCAATTAGTGGGTGACCTTCACGTGTGTGAGTGATTTGTGTGGATTTATGAGTGAATAGCATTCCTCTATTTACATAAAGGTTTCCCTAACATTATCTTACATCCTCACATAATCACTTCATTCAACTTGTTATCCATCCTCACATAATCACTAATCACTTTTGTAACACAAATTCAAACAGTCCAAAATTTCAAAAGAAACCTGTTTGAAAATCTAAAATTCGAAGTTCCAAGCTATAGCCTACCATGTTAATCAGATCAAACAACCGAGAAAACAAACACGTGTATTAGATACATCAGCTTAAATCTTACCAACTTCTTACATGTTATTAAGGACAATCCGATCACCAAAGGCTGTCTAAACAAACAAAAAACAACGCTGACAAGCCTATTTATATTTATAAAACCAGCATTTTAGAACAATTAGCATTAAGATTCAAGATTCATTGTCCTTATTCAAGTATAAATTAAATATTGTGGATCCATGGAAGGTAGTGTTTGTTGAGATCTGCAACTAATAATAGTATTATACTATTCAAACCCAAGATCATGGCATACTTTATGGTATAAATATTGATGTTTAGAATAAAGGAGTTGATTAATCACTTGCCCTGATCTACAAACAACACTCCAGGTAATATAGAAAAAGAGATCACATTCCAAAGGCAAGTCAACATGTTTTCAACATCTGTTTGCCTATGCTTGATCATGTTACAAACTTACAATTTGCCTTTCACTTTAGAGTTTATATTATACGTACTCGAAAGGCTCTTATCACAACATACTCGTTGAAAGTGAATACATGGTTTTCGACAATCCCTGTGAATTGATCCTTAAATATTACTATATCCTGTATCCTGTATTCTTGAACCTAATACATATTGCTACCACAATTATTTAATGGACACAAGAACCACATTAGCATGATAGATTAACAAACATCTGACATGTTCAGCTATATTCAGCTATGGATCTGAATCATTGTCATGTGAGTTTGTTTCAAATCATTATTTATTTAACAGTATCACATGACCTGTCAACTTATGTCTTAAATCTCACGTGACTGTCTCCTCCATCCTAATCTACACACACAAGATCAGTTCAGAAGAAAGTTGGAATCTTATTTCCAAATATGCTGCTGGCATTTTGGTTTTACAGCTAATATGCCAGCCTAATCAGATCCACAAAGTGATTATCATGTCCAAATTAAAAAGCACAAAATAAAGGGAACTGAATTGTGCAAACCAGCATAATTCGCTCGGTTAGAGACCCCAATGTCATGACTACCAGAAGAATAGGATAAATTCAGTAGAGTTCTTTCACTCAAATTATCACTTACTGGGTGTTGGGGAATGAGATTACATATCTTTAGCTTCTGCTTATAAAAAAAATACAACCTCAACTCCTCAAGTGTAGTTATATATATTTGCTTGTTTCAACTTTCAACCCAAAGTAAGCAAATATGAAATAGGCAAATTCTCCATCCTAAGTACCTAACACTCAAAAGTTCTTATTGTGTTTTAAAACACACCAAGTACAATTCACTTTTTAGGAGATGCAATCCCAATCACTCTATAAGTAAAGTTGATGTTCTTTCGGTAGATTCAACCTCAAAAAATGGAATCTTACCTAATTTCCAACTACAAGATTAAAAGAACTTTAATAATGCATAACTTTAATATGAAGCTAAATCAATGGAAACTTATGCAAAATCTAAAGTGCAAAACATTACAAACATAATCATGTCATTATTTCTAACTCAAAAATTAAATCCCACAAAGACTTTACCTTTAACAATAACAAGGAAACACCATGAATTACAAAATTGCATAACTTAATTGAAACTACACTAATAGCAAATTCTGCAAAATCTAGTTCTTTCCAACCGATCAAATTTAAACACAGCAAATTAAACTGTAATAAAACAGATAAATCTTACTAGTAATAATTAAACCAAAACAGAAGCAACACAAACATACGATAAAAAAACCTTAATAATCATGATCAAGATTCTTCTTGCTTAGGCTTCTTGAGAAGAATCATATGCATAGGCGAAAAGATCCCAGTCTCACCACCTCTACTAAGATAATCAGCAGTCTTGAACAACATCTGATGCACATCAATAGTCCCTTTAGGCGCAACACCAATAGTCTCAAGCACCATAACCACAATATGATTCCTCCAATACGCAATTCGCCCCATCTTCAACCTAGTCCACCACGGCTTAGAAGGCGGCTTAGCAAGATCCAACTCCTTCACAACTTCAAACCCAACTTTCTTAGCAACCTCGGCAATATCAGAATAACTCCTCAATCCAGGCAAAGCATCACCTCTCTCAATCCCTTGAATAACCTCCACATGTTCCGGGTCCTCACCTCTATACAACTCAGTAGTAACCCACTCGTAACTCACATACAAAGCCCCAGGCTTCAAAACCCTAAAAATCTCCCCATAAACATCCTCCAACTTAGGCGCATGACAAGTCGCCTCAATCGAATACGCCCCATCAAAACTATCATCCTCAAAAGGCATTTCCAAAAAATTACCACATACAACATCACACAAATGGTCCAAACCAGCCTTCTTATTATGCGCCTTTGCGCGACTGACCTGATACTCATTAATAGTAATCCCAACAACATTACACCCAGAATGAGCAGCTATAGCCCTCATGGGCCCACCTACCCCACACCCAGCATCCAAAATCTTCTGACCAGGTTTAACCTTAATCAGATCTACAGCCATCTGTTCATGAATCTTAGTACTTTCCAAATTCGACTTCCCGTCAATAGCGGGGGAGAAATGAAAAGACTGACCCCAACCCCATTCATAAATATCGGTCACAAGGTTATAAAAAGTGTCAACAAAAGCAGGTACGTTTTCTGTTTTTTCAATCTGTTTGGGTTTTTTAAAAAAGGACCAGTACTGATTGTAATTGTCTTGTACCTTTTCACGGTCGATGGACCCGCCAGAAAGCTGGCTCGCGTGTTTGCCTTTTCGTTCAGCGGATCCGAAGACGCAGACGAACCAGTACAGGCCGCCGGCTATCAGTGAGGCGGTGCAGACTAGAGTCACCGAATCCATCGAGGTAGAGAGATGGTGTGTGTGTTTTTTAGTGTGTGTGAGTGGGTGTAGGACTGCGGTTCTTATGGTGTACTGTTTAGGTGTGTGAAAAGTATTTTTTTTTAGTAAACTAAATAGATGGACTAGATGGTCCCTATGGTTTGTCAATTGTTACGGATTCAGTTCATTTTGCATTTTCGTCTCGGATTCAGTCACTGTGATTTTGGCTTGTTACGGATCCAATCCGTTCTACTTAATTTCGTTAATTTGACTAAGTTTGACCGTTAACTAAAAGGTAATTTTGGTATTTTCTTATTCTTTTTATAAGAGTGCTAGGTGAGGTGAGACCCAATAACACGTTATTGGTATGCCACCTCAGCGCCATATCATCCCCTCCTAATAACACACCAATAACTAAAACACCCCTCCTTCATAACACACCAATAACATGTTATTGGGTCCCTTTTAGGTCCCACAAAATATACCCACTCACTCACAACACACCACCAAAAAAAAAAGCAAATGGGCGTAAGCCATTGCAATGGCTGAAAACCATTTAAGTGACCATTGGCTTGCGGATGGCTAAAGCAACGGTAAGGGAATAACGTGTTATTGGTTTTGAAATGGTACCAATGGCGTGTTAAAACACACCTCACCGTGCCCTCTAAGGGAGTCGATACTCACACCATTTTTTTATACATACACCACAATTGTGCATTACTGTCTTGTACAGTGTGCATTACGTGGATGTGATGTATGTATAAGAAAAAATGGTGTGAGTATCAACCCTCTTTTTATAATAGCAGTCATCCTCTCAATGCACAAACACAAACACAACGCACCATAGATTTATCCCTCCAAACTATTATATTCTTAGTGCCTGCCTTTAATCTAGTAGTGCGTTGAGTTATCCACCAACCTAGAGGTTGTGAGTTCAAGCTTCGCTGAAGACATTTATAAGATATATTGTGAGATAGGTGGTATAAGGTGTGAAAAAAAAAATTTTTAAAAATTGATGTTAAGAAAATATATATTCTCCTTCTTCTTCTCTTTAATATTATACACCCATCATCAAACTCCCACTTACCACCACACAACCATCACATGCAAACCCCTATTACCATTGACCACAACACAAAACCACCCCCAACCCGCCACCACAACCCACCTACAACCCGCTTGACCAACAACATCTCATTAGATTTGTGGTTTCCAAATGTGAGGGTTTTAGTTAAAGAAGAAAAATGATTGCTTTTTATGAGTGAATAGTGCACGAAGTTGGTTTTTTTATGATGCTTGAACACTCATGGTTCATAATATGGGTGAATGAATTTTTTGGTAGTTGCCAAGTGAGTTCTTAAAAGTAGTTGAATCGATGGGTTGAATAAGATGAATCAGGTTGTAGTTTTTGTAGAAACATTTTTGGTGGGTTTAGTTGAATTTTTGGGTAGGTTTTGATTTGTGTTTGCTAAAAGTTGTGTAATACGAAGTATATTTTAGTAGGTTTAATTGAAGAAGATAGGTATTTGTATATTTTGGGATATAAGATAATATTTGAAAGTATATATGTATTTTAAGTTTTATTATTGGATGATAATGATAATGATAATAATGATTAGCTATGTTATAGATAGATGAGTGGAGGCTCAGATAGTATCAAGACTTTTCACTAATTTCTTGTAAATTTTATGAATTTTAAAAAAAATTAATGTATGCTTTATGATAATACTAATAATAATGGGCCCTTAATAATAATGATAGAAAACAAAAAAATTTAAATGAGGTAAGGATATTTTGGTTATTTTGTTTAATTTTATATAGCAAAAGTTAACGTAATAAGAAAAACGGACTGGAAGAGTAACAAGTCAAAATCATAGGGACTGGAATTGAGACATCCGTAGTACCCTACAAACTATACATGAAATCTGGACTAACGAATAGCAACATGTTAAACGTTGGGGGCGATCGCAGTATTTTTGTTGAAATTTTGACTATACATAAATATGCAAAAACCTTGAGGACTAAACGTGTAATTTACTTTTTCTTGTGTTGTAAAGTCTTGTGTTATGTTGAGTAGTGTGTGGTCCCCACCACGTTTTGCCACGTCAAATAAATCAGTGGAGAGAGTATAGAAGGAAAGAAGGGATTGAGAATTCTAGATTTTGAATTTGAGTCTATTGTTGTTTGAGGGAGTGCGATTATTTGACAAGGATATTTTCTAATTTAAGTATTGAATTTAATGGCTCCTTCGAATGTCTTTACAACATTGTTGGTAAAATAAGTAAAACATTCTCGTATGAATTTAAACTCATTAATACATACCATTTTGCTAGTTCAAAGGTGTTTGTTTAAAGGCATGTTTGATGAAAATAAAAATTAGTTGTTATTGAATTTCAATACATATGATTATGTAAAATAATGACATGTGTAACAGATAAGATTATAAGAAAATTATAGTTATTTTTTTAAAAGAAAAAAATATTTAAAATATCATCTTTGTTTGACACATAAACTAGGTTTTAGAAAAATAACTTTTCATAATATTTTAAAATCAAATGGTACTTAATGTAGTTTATAAAACAATCTTCATTTAAATCTTCCACTTCATCTCCATTTATAGGTATATTTCTAGCTCAAGCAACAATTACTTTCGTCAAACATATTTGTAATGTTATAATTTTAATGTTTGTTTTAACTGCTTGTTTTCAAACAAGTTTTTTTTTTTTTTTTTTTTTTTTTTTTTTTTTTTTTTTTTTTAATCGAAAACGCTAAAATGTTCTTCAAAAGGTTCAAATCAACGAGGAAAGACCTGAACCAAATGCACCTTTTTATGTGTCGACTCACCCTTCCCCAAAGGACTTAGCTTCATATATTGAGTACTTATTCTAGTGATATTTACCCAATAGTTGTTATTGAGCCCAATGCCTATTTCTTCAAAAGCATTAAATATTTGTTTACGTAAGGTACGTATTAGGGGTGAGGGTAGTCACTCATTTGGTTTTCCACGTTCGGTAAGGACTCGAATGTATGACTGGAATAACGAGTTGGGGTGACACTCACGAGGTGACTAATGTGTGTAGTTTTAGTTGAGAATGACTTGGTTCATTGCAAGAAAATGGCATGATATTTTATAGGGATGTATCTAGAGTTTCGTGCAACCCATAGATGTGATCCAACGGTTTGAGGATGGTTCACGTGGTGGCCATTCAGAGGAGGGAACAAGGATGACATGTGGCATCCCATCCTTGGTTGTGATAGATTTATGGAATGTCTCATGTACGATATTGCGCAACTGCGAGATGTTTGTACCACTAACTTTATTCCAATGAGGCATTGGTACGTGGCGTCTGTTGTAACAAACCTGCCTTAGGTTGCCAGGCGAGTCGTGACTTGTGTGTATATCAAGTCTGACTTCATTCGTGGTTGGCCTGGGAAGGTGCTTCCCAGGAAGTCTGTGTTGGACCTTTGCCTTAGTAGGCTTGTCTTGGGCTTGTTTCGATTGTATGGGCTTTAACCAATTGGTTTGATGATTCCATACGCTATAAAGTCCCCCAAGTCCATTAGTATATTTGATTGCCAGAGAGATATAGTGATGGACTAATGCTTAGATGATGAAATCCTTGATAAGGTGTTTTCCCAGGCTTCAGGGAGTTTTGAACATGCACTCTGCCTGGGAATATGAAAATCCATGCAATTAATTGCAGTGTTTGAAGAGTGTTTCTTCAATTATTCATGTAAATAGTCTTCAACTCATATAAAACCTCTCTTTGAAAGTTGCTTTCAGAAACATCGGATTCACACTAAAATAAGCTTTGACTAAGAGACCATAAACACCATAATGATATCGGGTTATGATGTTTTTCTTTGGTCGACTTGTCGTCTATTCATAATAAACGACACCATTTGCTAAAAAACCTATGTCCGGACTAATAACTTATTTTTCTTCCGATGAGTCTGTGAACATTATTGTTTTGGAAATTATATCCTCCATAAGTTTTGTTTGAGTAGAGAAGTATTAATAATAGAATAAAGAGTATAATTTAAAGTTGTGTTTAAAAATGGTGAATTTATGAGGTATTTGTAGGTAGAAATGACAAACACCTACGCCCAGCTGACTTGTTACTTTACTCGTGGGAGAGAGGCCTTGATGTGTGTGTTGATCTTACTGGGTCATCGCCCTTAACGCAAACTGGTATGACTGACTTTGTGGCATGGCGTGCCGTGATTGAAGCTGCACAGCGCAAACGTGTCAAGTACGAGACCAAATGCGCTGATATTGGATATGGGTTCATCCCCTTCTCTTTCTCTTCTTTTGGTGAACTCGAGAATGAGGCGGTGACCTTGCTGCGTATCCGAAAGTTCTCGGTCACTCAAGATATTGGCGCGCGTTGTGCTAACTATATTTTTAGTATGATTTGTTTTGCTATTGCTAGAGGAGTGGGGGCCCAGTTAGTTTCTCGGCTCCCCACTAATTTCTTGTAATTTCTTTTGATTTTCTAATGAAGTGATGTTTTTATAAATAAAAAAATAAATAATAATAATAATAATAATAATTATTATTATTATTATTATTATTGTTATTATTATTATTATAAAACATCACTTTATTAGAAATTCATAGGATTTAAAAGAAATTATTATTATTATTATTATTATTATTATTATTATAAAAGAAGACAATAACTAGAATAAGGCCCCCCACATTTTTCACACTTTCATATGTAGTGAGCTTCTCACCGTTCGCTCCCTTGAAATTCGTCCCTCACATCGTGACTTGGCGACCACCAGCAATGCTCGCGCGTGAGCAATGTGTTCACGGGAAGCTTACCACCCTTGGTGGCACCACTCTAATATTGAAAATGGGATTGAAAATCCGTAATACTTGACTAGAGATTTACTATTCAATCCTATCATAATAACTCTGAAAATTTAAATCACGGTCTCATCTTTAATATATCGTCAGTAACTTTCGGCTGGTAATCTTTCAATAACCCTAATACGGTAAAAAAAAAATCGATTAAGTGGACATCAAAAGAAAAAATGAGTTACGGTCAAATGTTAGGAATTACGTTTATTTCGCCGACATGATTTAGGTCTTGATGTAGAAAACGAAATCCTTGTTGATGTTTAATTGATGTGTAAATCGCAAGAATTATTTAGTCGGATATTTTTTTACTGGTGTTATGTGATGGGTAGATGTGAGTGTTCGAAACACACACATTGTTCTTTCAAAATAACGATCAGATACATCCACTTGATATTGTCACATAGGATTTCATGTCACATTTAATCCTGTCGATCATATGTCATATTTACAAACACTTTTTTATATAGGTTCGGATATAATGTCCGTTAAACAATTTCTTGTAGGAAGTTGCACTTGATTTAGTGTTAGGATGTCATTTTTGTGTAACCATGTAAATTCAGGTATAATGCCCGTTAAATAATGGGTGGGGTTATTCATACGGTAGCTATTATTTTAGATAAACGGGGTCTATCCCTTTAGGGTGGGCCCCTCCTCTCTTTCTCTTCCCTCTCTCTCTCACATGGGCTGTGGGCCCCCCCCCCCTCATATGCAATTTTTTTTTTAATTTAATTGTGTAGTGTTTAGGTATATGTATAGTGTATTTATTTGTGTAGTGTTTTTATATGTATAGTGTTTTTAATTGTGTAGTGTTTTTATATGGTATTTATTTTACGTTACTTTTTATAAACTTTTTTTATAAACTTTTTTTTATAAACTTTTTTTTATAAACTTTTTTTATAAACTTTTTTTTATAAACTTTTTTATAAACTTTTTTTTATAAACTTTTTTTATAAACTTTTTTTTATAAACTTTTTTTATAAACTTTTTTTTTATAAAAAATTTATAAAAAAAGTTTATAAAAAGTTTATAAAAAAGTTTATAAAAAGTTTATAAAAAGTTTATAAAGTAACATAAAATAAATACAATAAAACACTACACAATTAAATATACATATAAAAAATACTACTCATATCTATACATAAAAATCACTACATTAAATTAAAAAAAATTGCATATAAGAGAAGGACCCACACATGTGAGAAGAAAGAGAGGAGGGGGCCACCCTAAGGATAGACCCGTTCCTCCCTTCTCTCTCTCTCTCTCACATGGACTGTGGGTCCTTCTCATATCAATTTTTTTTTTTTTTTTTTTTTTAATTTAATTGTGTAGTGTTTAGGTATATATATAGTGTATTTATTTGTGTAGTGTTTTTATATGTATAGTGTTTTTTATTGTGTAGTGTTTTTATATGGTATTTATTTTACGTTACTTTTTATAAACTTTTTTTATAAATTTTTTAATAAACTTTTTATAAACTTTTTTTTTTATAAACTTTTTTTATAAACTTTTTTAAAAAAAGTTTATAAAAAAAGTTTATAAAAAAAAGTTTGTAAAAAAAAGTTTATAAAAAAAGTTTATAAAAAGTAACGTAAAATAAATACCATATAAAAAAACTACACAATTAAAAACACTATACATATAAAAACACTACACAAATAAATACATATACATATACTTAAACACTACACAATTAAATTAAAAAAAAAAAAAAAATTGCATATGAGGGGGCCCATGTGGGAGAGAAAGGGAGGAGGGGCCCACCCTAAAGGGATAGACCCCGTTTATCTAAAATAATAGCCTCCGTATGAATAACCCCACCCTTTCTTGTAGGAAGTTGCACGTGATTTAATGTTAGGATGTCATTTTTGTATAACCATGTAAATTCAGGGGTACCTTGTACTTGAGTACTAAAACAAAGTTAGATGTTATTCAAACTTAGTTGGCAAAATCAAAGATCCCTGTATTAATATGTAGGTAACAAAATATTTTTTCTAGGCTTGTTCTTATATTAAGTTCCTATTAAGACTACTCGGCAAGGGAGTGTGAGTGCCAAGGTGAATGGTCCACTCACGAGTGAGTCTTGTGCACAGGGTATATGTTCACGGGCGGGCTCACAATTCAAGAGAGATTAAGTTGACTTACTCATCTTATTGTTTTTCACGCCGACCGTTTCATGCATTATTAAAAAAATAAAATAAAATCCACTACCCCATTTTCTCCTTATTAATACCTATCAAATATATTTTCTAAAACACACACTACATTTTATAACTACATATTTCTTTGAAAAACCATGTCTCAAGAAAAAACACCACCAAAAACTATATTTTATAACTACATATTTCTTTATATATTTTGTAAAAAAAAAAAAAAAATTAAGGTGAGTAAAAGTGAGTACCTTGTCCACAGAAAGGTGAGTGAAAGTGAGAGGTGAGAGAAAGCTGATGTCGCGCTGATGTGTATTGTGAGTGTGTTATAACTAGGGGTGGCAATTTTTGACACGACACGATAAACGACACGAACCAGACATGAAGTTAAACAGGTTTGTGTTGAGGATAAATAGGTTTGGGTAAAAAACGGGTCAACCCGTCTAACCCGTTTAATAAACGGGTCATGTTTGGGTTGAGTAAGTATTAAACAGGTCAACCAATGAACCCGTTTAAATATATAATATCTTAAAAATAAAATATATAACTTGGTTTTTATGTTGGATGTGGATTAAATGTATTTTGGTATTTACTTAGTATGAGTGAATTATAATTTTATACCTTAGATATCATGAAAATTGACGCTTGTAATTCAGAAAATTGTCGCATAGTTATTTGTATGTTATTCTTATCGTATTTTAGATCCTTAAATCATTTTTTGCATTTAAACTAGTTAAATCGACAAACCACCAACTTTATCACCGCTTGACCTATTTACTTAAATGGGTTAAACGGGTCACAAATGGGTTACACGTGTTATGCAGGTATGGGTTAGGGTTGAGTTTCTTGACACGATTAATAAATGGGTCGTGTTTAGGTAAAGGCTAGACTAACCCGCAAACACGCGAACCCGAATACGTTAACACGAACACGACTCGATCGCCACCCCTAGTTATAACCTTGCCCTCCAGCCTAATGTAATGAGTTAATGACAAGTTGACAACTAATATATGTATTTTTCCACAGGACAGTTGTTTCCTTTCAGATTTATATGGCCATGGCTATCTCTCTCTCTCTTTGATATTGTCATATCCAAAGTATACAAAACTAAATAGGATAAAAGTTGATTTGTCTTTATCAGTTTATCAACTTTGAAAGATTGACAAGATAGAAGAAAAATAATGTGGTATTCATAAGTCAAAAGCAAAAGTTCTACAAAGCTGCACTCTTTTTCTTTCTTTGTGGACCCGTTTCTTTCACAGGTGGGGTTTCGATTAGGATTTGAATTTGATTTAAAATTTAAAGCTCGTTTGGTTTGTTGTTAGAAATGATAATGAGTATCGGATTTGATATAAAGTAAAATGACGATAGATATAAAAAAGTGTATCATTCCGATTATTTATGTTTGGATGACAAAATATGGTATGCAAAAGTGTATAGACATTCAAGTTTTGTAGTGCAAAAGTGAGGGGCCCACGAGAATGGATTTCATAGAAACCAAATTGGTGTGTAATAAATCTATGGCTATAATATACACATTTCATTCCTTGACCCACTAAACAAACATCTTGAATCGGAATAAAATCCATAAACCCATTCCGATTAGTAGAAACAAACGCACCTTTAGATTTATGATAGAATTTTGAATTTGATGTAGGAAAGAGAAAATAATATAAAATAAATTAAAAATAAATGTGTATTTAAATAATATGTTTTATAATATAATAAGTCAAATAAAATAAAAATAATATTTGTAATACAAAGGAAAAAAGAGAGACATGGACTTAATTTAACCGAGCCCACATAATTTCATAAAACCCAGAAACACATATAAGGTTGGACACAGTAAGGCATGAGATCGACTTGTCGATCGATCACTTTTATTGTAGGTGTCGATCGGCAATCGATCATCGATCGCTTAGAGGAGAGAAGTGATCGTGCCTACGACCGATAGTCACTCTCCTCTTTCTTTCTCTCTTTATTTTTTTTAATTCGTGTGTGTTTTTAGTGTGTGTGTTTAATGTGTGTGTATGTGTTTTCAGCATAGATTGAAGATGAAGTTATATATATAGGCTCTGGATCAAATAAAAGGTTTTTAAAATAAAAAGGATAAAAAGTGTATGTGTCATTAATATCGTATTAAAAATGTGACAATTGTGTGTCAATTAGAAGAAGCTATATGCAAGTGTGTCAACATATTTAGCTAAAAAAATCGTGTGTGTGTCAATAATACGTCAATTATATGTCAATTACAATATTTTTTTTGCAAGTGTGTCAACATATAGAGTTATGTGCCAAATGTGTCATTAATACCTCAATTTAATATCATTAATACACCAATTTAATCTCATAAACCAATTGTTGGGAACCCTAAGCTTAAACTGATAGAAAACAACATATACAAAATTTTTGCCATTTTCACAATAAAATATTCACACAAACATTGATATCACACAAATTTAATTGACGAAAAAAAACCCATTATTTATTTGATAGTAAAAATCACTAAACTGTAACCAAAAAAGAAAAAAAAAATGTTGCATTTTGAGTAAGAAAGTGACGTGAGTTAAGGCATTGGCAAAATAAAACTTAAATGAGATGTTAAAAGAGGCTTAAATGAGTATAAATGAGATGTTAAAAGAGGCTTAAATGAGTATTTAAAAGAGAAGTGGTAAAATGATTAGAATACTTTAGGGGGAGGGAGTGGTACCCTAGTACCCGAATTGACACATAACCTATATCCAATAAAAACCCTCCAACTCAAAACTACCCAATTCTACCCTAATACTACCCTAAGTGGAGGGAGTGGTACCCTAGTACCCGATTTTTTTTATTTTTTATTATTTTTTTATATATATATTTTTAATACATAAAATCACATACAATATTAAAATAAAAACACACCATTTCATTAAAAATAAAAACATTACATAATACTTAAAAAAAAACTACAAAAGACTTGATTTGCAACATACCATAAGACCAAGGACACACCATTGAACCTATAAAACCCCTGAAACCATTATCCATTCATAAAAGATAAAACCTTCTCTTATGGCCTCAAGAAACCATTATCCATTCATACAATAGAACTCTCATTTTCATCAAAAAATTTATAAATTTACATTATAAAGATTACACATTTGATGCATATTAATGGAAGCAGCAGCCTCAAGCAACATGCTTTCATCATCTTTATCATTACCACCAAGAACCCAACGTTCTAAAATTTCAAAAAGGTGAGAAAACACCGATCGGGCTTGGAAGCCGATTTCCTACCCGATTTGTCATACCCGATGCCCAAGGGGCGGTGTTACCGATCGGGTTCACCTACCCGAAGCCCTACCCGATGCCCACTCCCTCCCCCCTTACTATTCAAATGATATATTTTACACATTTAACCCTTTTTATCCTTTTTACCCAAACATACTTTTTATTTGATCCAAGCTCTATATATATATATATATATATATATATATATATATATATATATATATATATATATATATATATATACTATCTATAATAGAAAAATGGTCAAAGTGAAAAGTGAAAAGTCAAGAAAGTGGAATGTGGAAAAAATTAAAAAGGAAATGTTGAAATAATTAATTATGAGTAATTTCAACTATTAATACCTACATATGTTTCAAAAGGAAACTATTAATACACATAGAAAACCGGGTTGACCCGGTTTAATTTGACCCGTTTTTTCGACCCAACCCGTCGGGTTAACCCGGTTTATATTGACTCGTTTTTTAACCTGAATGTTTCAACCAGTTGAACCTCCCCGGTCGAACCGGGTTTCAAAATATTATGTTAATCCCCAATTTCTCAAACTTTTACTATTTTTCGTTTATAACCCATAAACTTTTTTTATCACTAAAACTATCTTACTAAAAAGTACAATAAAATTTTCACAATGTACAATTTAAACAAGCTACAACATAATTCTAAATATAAAATAATTAAACATACTAATTAATATTATTTTTAAAACACCCTAAAATGAAAAGTACATGTTATTATATACATTATACAAATTAATAAAATACACAAAGCTTCATACAAACTAACAAGTTGATGGTACAAATAGTTTTGAAAATCGGATCGGACCAACGGGTACAACCGGAAACCGGTGTCGCCACCAGTTCGGCTAACCAATAACAGCCATCCGAAAACGAACTAGAGAGGACCCGTTGAGACCAGATACAACTGGTGAATCATGTCTCATCGAGATCTATTTCTCCGGTTAATCGTTACCGGGTACCCGCCGCCGCAACGCGTACCTGTTACACTATATGTAAAGGAAAAACCAAAAAGTAAAAAGTGAAAATTTGAAACTATTAATACATATCGAAAACCGGGTTGACCCTGGACGCTTCAAAACCGGTGGGTTGACCCTGTTTATTTTGACCCAACCTGTCGGGTTGACTCGGTTTAAATCGACCCGTTTTTCGACGGGAACGGTTCAACCGGTTGAACCACCCGGGTCGTACCGGTTTCAAAACATTATGTTTAATCCCCAAATCTTCAAACATTATGTCGCTATATAAATATATTATATACATAAGTTTTTTTTCAAAAACGATTATAATGTTTTACAATTAAGAGAAAATATGTGCCCGTTAGTGCACATTTAACTTTTCAATAGGCTAAATACACCCATTTCAAAAAGAAAAATGGGGCTAAATGTGCCCAAATTTTTTATAAAATAGCCAAAATTAGCCTTTTTTTTTTTTTTTTTTGGCTAATCACATTCATGCTAATTTTGGTACTTGCGTTTTTCTTAACAACGGCACCATTAATCCCATCCTTGTTAGTTTTACGCGACAAGAAACGCGTGTTGTTAGTTTTTATCTCATAATTGATGTAATGTTTACTTTCATTTTCATTAAATGTTTTTATATGTTGTTCGATAGATGTTAAGAATTTTGTCTAGACTTTAGTTATTGTATAGTACAACCGCTTGCAATTGCATTTTCATCGGTTCACGTTCTATTTTAAACGCTACACAAAACACTCACCATAGTATCACAAATCATTAATTATCTGACGCTAGAAACCGCTGCCGCTAGGCGCGGGTACTCGCCTAGTATATATATATATATTTGTGTTCATGTGATGAACATTTTAAAATGAAAAACAATAGGCACCAATAGAAATGAGACATGTGGTGTTTTCAACTAAAAAAGTCAGAATTAATTAAAAAAAAGCTTAAGGGTGTTATGGGTATTTTGCTCCTCATAATTTATGGCTAACCTTTAAACACCTAGTCAACAATCAATTCATTTCTATCTCTCTCTCATCAAGAAACGACCATTTCATTGTCAAGATCTGAAAAACAAATATCCACATTCTTGTTCCACGAATTTAAACAAGAAAATCACAATAACACCGTCTTGGTTTCATTGATCTTTGAAATCTAAAATACTAACACAAACTAAAGAAAACCGAAGCATAAACACGAACCAAGTTTGTGTTTAATCTTTGTGGGTTTCCTATCACTTAAAATTGTTCGAGTTTAATCTTTGTGGGCTATTTCGTTCTTGGTTTCGGACCAGGTAAGTTTGGATTCGTTTTCTTGATTTTTTATCTTCATGAGTTAAGACTAATTCATGGTATGGTTTCGAACAAGGTTGAGCTTTCGGTTTGTAAATGATAGATCGATGAAGCGTTTTTTCAGATCTGTACCAATTTTTTTTAAGACAATTGATGGTGTATAAGATATCGTGATCTTGGCTGACAGAGACAATTTTTGTCGGGGTTCAATATCCAGTGAACCACAAGTGTCATCTCTTTATTTGATTGGATTTATTGTTGGTTTATCATATAGGTATGAGTTATGTAACAGTTGGTTAGTATGTATCATCATAAATTAGTTCATTCATATATCAATTGATTTTTTTGCAAGTTTTATTGATGTCAATGATGTGGTTAGTTTATTACTCGTATTATTTATAAAGAAAAGAATCAAAGATGCATGTGTATTCTTGTTATATCTTATGAGCTCGGTAGCATATAAGCCTATCATATAATCGAACGCGGTCGTGTATGTCTCAATTACAAAACGTGTCAAAAACTAAGTGTCGCTGTAAATGTATTACAAACTAAAACTAAGTGTCATTATAAATGTACTAAAATTTGGTAATGTGCCACTATAAAATGTATCATAAAACTAAGTGAGTCACTATAAATGTATCATGAAACTAAATGTGTCACAAAAAAAATGTGTCAAAAAACTTAGGGGCCGTTTGGTTGGGGGAATTTTAAATTTCGGAATTTTAAATTCTAGCAAATTTAAATTCTTGAGAATTTAAAATTCCGGAATTTAAAATACCTTCGCACGTTTGGTTGACAGAAATTTATAAATATTTTTTATTTTTTAAATGTAAATTTCATAAATATTCTATTTAAAAGTTTATAAAAAAATTATAAAAAGTTTATAAAAATTTATAAAATTTATAAAAATTTTTATAAAAAAAGTTTATAAAAAAATTATTAAATATTTATAAAAAAAATTTATAAATTAAAAAAAAAAAAAAAAAGGTTATAAAAAAATTTTATAAAAAAATTATAAAAAAAGTTTATAAAAAATTTATAAAAATTTATAAAAAATTTATAAAAATTTATAAAAAATTTTATAAAAAAAGTTTATAAAAATTTATAAAAAAATTTTAAAATATTTATAAAAAAGGTTTATAAATTTAAAAAGTTTATAAATAAAATTTATAAAAAATTTTATAAAAGTTTATAAAAAATATAAAAAATTTATAAAAAAGTTTATAAAAATTATAAAAAAGTTTATTAAAATTTATAAAAAAAAAATTATAAAAAAAATTCATAAATATTCTATTTAAAAGTTTATAAAAAAACAATAAGAAAAAAGTTTATAAAAAAAACTTCCAAGTAAATTAAAATTCTTCACTTTTTGGGGGAAATCTAATTCTCTCAATTTTGGCAATTCAAGTAATTGTAAATTACTTCATTTGTGTTACCAAACACAATATTTGAAGGAAATTCAAATTCAATATCCCCCAATATCCCCCAATATGCCCCAACCAAACACCCCCTTAACGTTTTGCTAAAAATATACGAAGTATAATGAAACCTAGTGGGTCACAAAAAAATGTGTCAAAAAACTTAATGTGTTACCATACATATATCAAACGTGTCACAAAAGTTAATGTGTCACTATAAAACATATCAAAATAATTGCATGGTAAACATAATGTGTCACTATAAAACATTTTAGTGTCATTAACGTAACTATGCTATATAGTTGTATATAAGAATATTTAAATCTTGAAATGAAAGTAACGAGCATGAAGCCCACCGCGATGCGGCGGGGGCGATTCACTAATATTTTTAAGCCGTAGTCGTCTTTAGGTTGTGCTTGAGTTGGCATTTTTGGCTATATCATTCTGCGTTTGTAAAAAGTAAGTCATTATAAATTGTATTTCGTAAACCATTATAATACTACCTGGTGGTGGTTTTTTATATCAAATTCTGTGATTCACACATTAGCCTTTTTTATAATTTAGACTGAACTTTCAACATCAAGCAATATATAACAATATAAGCGTACGATATACAAAATGTGAAGAAAAATGCTATAATAATGAGTCAATAATGAATCATGTATTCAAACGATATTGTTTTGACATGTCACTAAAACATCTAACATAAGAGTGTGCTATTGAACTGCAACATAAGTGACCATGCTATTGTATTATATTAATATGACCGGAATGTATTGAAGCTAGCACAATGCAACATCTATGAAGGAGTCAAACGGTACAAAATCATGAATAAATGAAGGTGGTACTTGGAATTAAGCACCTAGATAGAATGACTATGGCACACACACCTGTTAGCCTGATCTTACTAATAAGATATGTATAATTATCATGAATTAGTCTATATACTCAGGGTTGTTTTAGTTCCTATTTTATGTGGGGGCTTTTTATTTTTTCTCCCCTTAGCATTGTAACCCTTATAATAAAAGGTTTTTACCTCACATGGTAAGAAAGCCACTTTCAATATCCATGTAAGCTGTAACTTGTGAGTTTTTGTGCTGAACAAATGCCCAATGCTGTTAGTCTTCTAAACCGAAACCAACATCATTTTCTTATTTTTGTGATAACTATGAACAACTATAGCAAATTGTAACTTAGAAAACTAACCAGAACATCCCAAAAAATTTGTTGCACTTGTTTTGCAATGTAATATTTTGTTTTTCAACCTTTGTAAAATGTAAACTCCTTTTCCCTTTTCCTATATCTAGGACTCGAACTCAGATGCAGATGCTCAAGCAAATTTAGCTGTGGATCTTGCAGGTGCAACTTCTTACGAAATGACTTTGCTTGCGTTTTGATCTTTTTTTAGAAAATCAGTCCTTAACGTTCTTATACATGTTGCTGCAGACGGTCAAATTCAGCCGCAACAAAAGCCACACTACCAACAAAAGACGGTGATGATATTATAAGAAAAAAAGCAAATTTAGGCGGCTTTTGTAAAATGACCCATTTCAGCCACCAGTTTATCCCCTAAACACGTCCAATTCAACCGCAGCAACGATGTTCTGAAAGATAAAACGTTAAGTGAAACGAATACAGCCACAAACCATACATTCAAATGTTGCCGACCCGGGGTGATCCAAGAAGTGGGTGCTGACCCGATTCAACAAACCATCCAACCACCAGTTTCGTGAAACAAATCCTGCAAAAAAAAATCACATTTCAATTCCAAATCAATTAATAGGACCAAAATCAATTGTGTTACATAAGATGAGTTAGTCAAGTTCAGTACATGTCAACAACGTACGGAATAATGCAGATTCGGGTCATCATGTCGCAAGGCTGTGATCTTCTTTATATTGGGACGACATCCCAATGGCTACTGCTGCAATGTTCAGTCGTGTGGGATATTGTAACCCCCGGAGATACATCAAGTAGTCTACACACCCCTTTTTTCCAGAATACAGTATATTAGAATACAAATATATGACGAAACTAAAATATATCGCAAAAGCTATTAAACTGCTTATAAAATAAAAAGGTTGAGTCAGTTACCTAAACCCTCCTCCTTTCTTTACGACGTTCATCGAGATTATCTAAACGAAAGAGAGGACATTTTGTTTAGTAATTAGTAATACATGGCAGTCACGACACAACTGTATACACCAACATATTGAAATTGAGGTAAATTGCTGATGGCTAAACTCATGGTACCTGATGTTAAGCTGACATTGGCCTGGGTTTTGTTATGGTGCGCGGGTCTGGGATCTCTAGATTTAACAACTGTAAATCCAAAGCAGAAAACAAAATAAGTGTGATACCGCTACACATAAATCCTGCATGTTAACTTGCTGGAGAAAACAAATATCCGTAACCACACTACCAACAAAAGCCGGTGATGATATTATGGGATATGATAAAACTCTAACCTCCGAATAAGGTGGCCGACGAACTACCATGGCATGTCTGTGCAGTGGTGGAAATGCAACTGATGGCGCCGCCTATATGTTCCTCTTCAACAACGCTGGCAGCCAGCAGAATAGTCACAACAGTATTAACCGCTCCATCCATTTGCTGTCAAGTGATGAATAGCTAACGTAACTGTTGGAACTAACAAAAGTTAACAACAAACGCCGCATTTTGAAAGATCATACATGTTGTCCTTCCATGCCATACATACGCTAGCACACGTGTCAGGAACATTCGCTGCATGAAGTATGAAGCATCTAGAAAACATACATGTGCATGTATCGAAATACTCAGTGTCTCAACTGTGGCCCAACCAATCAAGTATCATGACAACCTATTCTATTCAAAAACAAACACGTGAAACAATGAGGTTCAGACAGGTACGTACTGGAAAAATAGGAGACGCCCGACGTGGCTGCAAACATAGCATGTTGCTCCGTCAAACAATCCTTTAATGTGACGTAGTCTCTGCCATAAACCAAGCTATGCTTGCCCACCGCCTCCCGAACCACTGGTATCTCCTCCTGCTGCTAATACCATCTCTCCCTGTCCCAAGGAAATAATCGTTTTAATTTCTGTTGCATGACTTTGTAACATGTCTAAAATTCTTTTGCGCCTTATGGCTTGACATGATTTATAACTCTTTAACAGCTTTTAACCCTTATCTTTACACATAGACAATTAGATTGACGAATGAGAATTAAAGCATTAAAGAACACATGTTATGTGTCGCAATTTCTGGATCCTATTAGGTTGCTCATCATCGCACTTACTAATAATGTTCATATAGCCATAGATTACATATTTAGATACCTTGTAAATTCCAGGTTATAAGAGTGCCATATTATGAGCATATGGGATTCTTTAGTTGTAGTCGCTACTTATATCTGTATGAAGATTACCAACCACGTACCCCTGAGATGGAAATTATATTATCAAATTTAGTAATGCGTGAATATATTAGGTAAACGTTTTCAGTATTTCAAAGATCTAAGACCAAATACGGAATGCAAAATATGTGTGACAATGTCTTATGGCACAATTTTAGTCCCCAAAAAACAAATGCCGAAGACTCTTTTCAAATAGATAACGAATCCAAAAAGTTAATGGTTGTTTGCAGATATGTTTCGACTTCAAAGAACAATCAATTCATTCGAGCAAACAACTAATTATAAACTCTTCTAAGCACCATTCACTAATAAAACCATGTATCATATCTAACGAAAGAAACTTACTGTGTTGAACTATCAAATCCAAGGAAAGAGCATCATTCGAGAGCGACATATCCTCCATCGAAACTAATGAGAATTGTCCCAACAAAAGCCTTAACTTCCTGAAAAATATAACAATCATAATCAGATACATAGTTTTCTGTCAAAATTTTTTTTTGATAAAAATAAAAACTATAAGTAGTTAAACTTCAGGTTCTTTTTAATTGAAGAAACCAAATTATACCATCAATAGTGAAACTTTGCGAACTTTATATGGACACATCAAATGCCTTCACCAATGAAATTCCATATGCTTCATTTGTTGAAAGTTGAAAGCCCGGCCACTATCAATTTTGTTTTTTATGTACATGGGTTTGTGCCCTTTTGACAATTACAAAGATCGTGATCTCCTTTATTCATGGCGAATGATCCCCGAGAGAATCCAATGTCAGCCGATCACGTCCTGCAACTATATAATTTTTTGTAAAAAGGAGGTGAATGTTCTGAACTAAGTATGTCCGCACGAAAGTGGTATAAAAAATTGTCTAACAATCATGTTGGTGTAACTGACCAAACTGGTGCAACATCATGGAATTTGTTGGACGGAAATTTCTGCAGCAATGATATCGTCATGCCACAGGTTCATAAAAGCGATGATGCATTTGTTCATTCCATATATTCTCCCATACCCAACACGACTCATCGTAGGATTCCGATATTCCTTTCTTCAACATCATGTCATCCTTAGCTGTAACAGTAGTGGCACAAGTAGCTCCCCCAGTTCTTCTGAGTCACTGAACATGGTGCCGAGTACATGTGCTGAAGAGTCTGCGTTCCTGAGTATGTAAACAGGATTATGCATAAACTGTCAAGAGTACAAATCTTTTAATCACTAACGGATCATTAAGGCGTAAATATGCACCTAGATTCGTGTTATCGGATAATTACTTACATGCTATATTCAACGCTGGTACAATGAGTTTGTCCTGCCGCTTTCTAGGATCAGGCGTTACAGTTGAATTCCTTTTCCCCATAGTTCAACTAACTTTCCCTGAAGCAAGCATCACCAAAACAAAACAATAAGACTTGTGTTTGTCATAAAGTTATCATATAAATTGCATTGTTCACTAAGAGGGTGTTTAGGATTGCCTATGACAATTTCCAAACAGGAATTTTCTGCCTCACTACATTTGCTTTTCACAAAATAAGAAAATCCAAACACTATTTATCGAAGCCTTTATTTTAAAGATAAATATCTGCTTATACTTATATCATGAACGTAAAAAAAATAAGCAAATGCTAAAGTCGTAAGTAAGTTTTAACTTTAAATTTTAGATGGTGTCCACCACCCGTTCTTCGCTCAGATAGGAACAAACATTATTGTACACAGCCTTACAACCAATATCTTAAGTTGCGTATTAATAATAACTTGTTAATCATTCCAACACAACTTTAAATTAACATTTAAATTGTTGCAATAAAGAATCGAAAGGAGTAACTACTGAAATACCTTAAATGGCCTTGTAATGAAGACATAATGCTACCTGGAACATCTTCCAGGTTAGCGCCGCATACTTGTCATCAAACCTTGGACTGTCCATTGCATACAAAGAAATGGAAAAGAGCATGAAAGCAGGTTTAAACATAAAGATATTGAAAAACATGATGTTTCCAATGTTTGTAAAACTAAGAATCCGGTCATTTCATTTTACCTTTGCACTTTTTACCCTTATTTCACTTTCTTGTTTTCACCATCCTGAATGTAACCACCGTCACCTGTTCCTTGAACCTCGGTTATGTTGCTGCTTTCTCCTACTACCATATTCCCAGTCTTTGATTTCTGACTCGTGGCATACGCTTCAAGAAATCCTCTAACATTGGCTTATTACTTTAGCCAATGTTTGTATTTTTGATCAGCTTCTTTCTGAAATAAAAGTATATAATAAAGCATCATAGATTAAACCAACTATGGTAAATCTAAAAAGATCATGAATTCTAAGGTGCAACAAAAGTTAAAGATTTGAAGCCCGTTAATTAAAACTCAACTAAAAATCAAAACTTGCTACATTTAGGTCCAAGTTCAAATAATTGCTAATATTATTTGGAATGATAATAGGTGTGAGCAAATTTTTATAGTCAGTCATTATCAAAACTTAACTTTTGTATAATTTAGGTTCAAGCAGGTTCAATACAACTCACAAATCATATAAACAAAGCTTAGCTTTCAACTAAAGAAACCACAAAAATTAAAACCCATAAATTACGATCTACACTTATTATACCGAATATTAATTATGCAACGAATGAAGATAAAAAATTGCTCATACCTATAATCAAGATTAAAAATTAAGACCATAATCCTTGTAGTAGTCTTATTTGTGGCGGTACTTATGATTCTACCTACACAACAAAATATCAAATATCAGTAATTGTACTGCATCCATAACGAAACCCTTGGATTTTCCGGCAAGGAGTAGGGTTCCGGCGATACTTAAAGTCGAAGATATAAATGAAACACAAACCCATAATCTCGGACTAAGATTCTTCAGAAACGTCATCAATCTCGTCTCCTCCCTCCTCGTGTTTACCTCCCGCACCCTATTTGTTGACAGGAGTACCAAAAATCATCAATCCTTAATTAATACTAAACCCTAATTATTATAAAAAGATTACACACATGCTGTAGACAATTAAAATTCAACAAACCTCACGGTTGTCAATTATGCGTTTTTGTGTGTAGATTACTGTGGAAGGTACTCAGGGCGGTGGAAACCAATCTTGTATCAGTATTATAAAACCAACCATTATTGTGTGTAGATTTATGATACCGGATCAGGAATGGGCTCAAAATACGGCCCAAAAAATAAAACCCGACCCGCCACCAAATATTTTATCGAACCGGCACAATTCCATAAGTTGGGAGGCACGAATTCATAAGTCCCTCGCCAAATGATTATATATATAATAACGAAAACAAGTCAAGTAGTAAATTAAAGTAATAACTTAAATGTAAAATGAAACGTGATTTTAATGCATTTGAAAATTTGGGTTGCCATCAGATTTTTAATGTACACAAAACCATCCATTTTCAATTTAATTACAACTATGCCATCTATCTAATTAATTTTAAATCTCATCTTAAATGATTGATCCAACGATCCACAAGTGTACCTATTGTTTTTTACTATAAGGTGTATACCACAATAACGTCACCCTATATATATATACTAGCCGGGTACCCGCGCACAGCGGCGGCAATAAGTATAGTTATATGTGTTTACTTACCCGTTTAGTGAATTCGTTTCACAACACTTCGAATGTATATGTGTTAGTTGTAAGTGTTTGTTTGGGTTACCCGTAACTTTCCCGTAGCTTTCCATGACATCATTATTCCGCATATAGAAATACCATCCATCTCTTACGCGTCAACCACTACCCCAAAAGTATATGATTTTGACGAATCAAGATTATATTGATTGAAATAAATGAAATAAAGGTTAAAGTTGTAAAAATTTGAATTAAAATAAAATAAACCCATTAAAAATATAAAAACTAAAAACTCATAAAAATATATCAAAAATCATGTTGAATTAAAGAGCATAAAATTTTAGAAAATATGGTGAAATTAGATTATAAAAAAAATAAGTAGATAAAAATATATTTTAATTTAAAATAAAGATGAATTTTTAGTTGAGAAATAACACATGTCATTTTATAATTGGAGCTATTTATCTTAATTTTTAGTTGTTAGAAGTTAGGTTTAGAGTTTGTTAGAAGTTAGGCTTGGAGTTTGTTAAGAAGTGACACATGTCATCTCATGATTGGAGCTCCTTATCTTAATTTTTGATTAGAAAAACTCTTTCCATAATAAACAAGTAAAAAAGTCTGAATTTTTAAGCCTTCTAATTTTAGAAGGCCTAAATGTATTATAAAGTAGTATAGATATATATATATATATATAATTTTAGTTTTGTAAACTTTTTTAGATTTGTAAAGAAGGGAAAAAAAACCAAAAAATAAAAACATGTAATAAAATTAAAACTTGTTAGTTGAAAAAAGTTGAAAAAAAAAATAGATGAATGTCGCCTTTACTGTGGCAACAAATCGTATGTGATCACCGGAGAAAAAACGCTGACGTGGCGTATAAAATGAGAGTCAATCCTTCCCTTATTGTGTCCAGCCTAAGATTTCTGAAAGACCACATATTTAGCATTCATGCCCACCTGGCCCACATAATTTCGTTAACCAAACAAAAGTTTCTACTCTGAGTCCCTAATCCTAACCCAATCACCTCAAACCAAACGGACCATGACTTTTATAAAAGTATATCCTTCACACATATTCATATTTGGGGTCCGTTTGGTTCGTAGGTGGAATTAGAATCGGATTTGGATTTGGATTTGAATTTGGTATGAAAGAAATGAGGAGAGAGAAAATTATTTATTTAATTTTAAAAATATAAATATTTTATTAAGAAATTATGATAAACTATATCATTTAAATATAAAAAGTGTAAAAAAAGAACAAGAGTTGAAAATTATGTGGTATATAAATTTTAGAGAGAATTTCTTAAATGAACTGTTTACAGTAGTATTTTACCAATATAAACCTCACACATATAATTTTTCAAAACAAACTTTTTAATATTATCCGTTAGATTGATTAGTAGAGTAGTTTTTAACCGTACACGTGTATTACGCGAGTGCTGGGCGAGTGTGGGGGCGAGACTTCAACAGTGTTGAGCAAAGGGGAGGGTTGGGCGAAGAGTTGGGCGCTGTTTAAGCTGGGCGAGGATAGGGGCGAGGCTGGGCATGGACGGGCGAGTGATGGGGCGAGCTGTCATTTAATAGGCAAGTAGGTTGGGCGAGCAAATGGCGAAGATGTGTTGTGCGAGCAAGATGTATTGAGCGAGTGAGATGAATTTTGTGCGAGCAAGGTGTTGTTTTTTTGGGCGAGGGTTTAAACGAAGTCTGAGCGAGCGTAGGGTGTTGTTTTTTGTTTGGGCGAGGACATGAGATTCTGGGCGAGGACATGAGTTAAACATGAAGCGAATGCTAGGTGATGAAGTGTTGTTGTGATGATGATACCGCTCGAAATAAACTCACCAGTTTAGTGAAACGGATTTGTATTTTGGCGTTATCGGAAGTTGCAGGTCACAAAGAAAGAGGAAGAATAAGTGAAACATGAAAGATGGAGAAGAAGTTGATATTCTTGCTTTGTTTAAAAAGCAAATTACCTAAACGAACCATATCAAAACTCATTTTATAAATACAAACACTTTTTCAACACTTTACAATAATGAACATAAAAATATCACATCAACTTTGAGGACCACAACTATGGGTTACTCACTCATAACACAAACCGACAAGTGACCTTCATTTTCATGGCCATTTTGTCTTGTACACTTTAGAAAAACCTGTGGGCATTCCTGTGTTTGCGTGTGTGATTCAACATGGAATAGTATTGATGATCAATGATCATGATTCTTTACTCCATCTCTCCATGCAAACTTTGCTACTGTATTATTCTTTATTATTTTTAACCTTTTTCTTGTTGTTTTTTATTGGTTTAAAAGCTAATATCCTAAACTACAACTACCATAGGCCACATGTCTCTTTATATAACACTGTTTTCATAATAACTTCTCACATAGCAGTACTTCACTTCTTTTGTATTTTTAAAGGGAAATTTGATATGAGTTTTTCTTGTACACCAACTGCTTTGTTTGAGGGAAGCTAGCTAGTTGTAGTAACATTCATCCATCTTCAACAGCCACCATTGCAGCACCTCGCCTTCAGCCACCATTGCAGCATTCAGCCACCGCCAGGGCCACGCCCAGCAAGCAATCTCGCCCAAGCCGCTTTACCACGCCCAGTACCACGCCCAGGGCCACGCCCAGCGAGCAATCTCGCCCAAGCCGGCTGTACCACGCCTAGGCCACGCGCGGTCGCCAGGGCCACGCCCGTGCGAGCAATCTTGGCGTACCACGCCTAGGCCACGCCGGGCCTCGCAGGCAAGCAATCTCTCCTGTACCACGCCCTGGCTGAAAGTTCATTTTCGTAAATACTCTGTGCGAGAACGTGTTTCGTAAACAGGTATCAATTATAGTTCATTTTCGTAAAAAGCGTTTAAAAGTAAAATAGTACTAAAGGAAAGTATTTTTAAATTAAAATAGTACGAGTAGCATGTTTATTTTAAAATAAAAAAAAAGTAAAATTTAATTGAAGGGCGCTTGGTTTAAGGTGTG
>OU343219.1:185370438-185459067 GCA_910596185.1 Chrysanthemum makinoi | reverse complement strand
ACGCATTAAGATCTACATTTTTATCAAGAGAAGTGGTTTCGGCTTTCCTAGTCTCTTTAGAGTGCTTGTTTAAACTTATGTCGTATGTTCCATATGGTTTAGATGTGGAGGCAGACGCATTAGTGGTACTCATCCAAAAAAGGCCAGGAGCTAAAACTTTTGGTTTCTCGATAACCACTTTTTCTGTTTCAACAATCTTTTCTTTTTGTTTTTGCAAGGCATGTGGAGTGACTGGTTTTGACAAATCATTTTGCTCATTGACTTTTGGAGGAAGCTGAGAAATAGACATTTTTGGTTTGGAAACCGGTTTAGAAACATTTGTTTTCTCCTCAGTCAATGGTTTTGCAAACTTAGTATCCACAGCCTTTCCTTTTTGACATTCCAGCTAAGCTCTCAAAAGGTCATTTTGCTCTTTCATGTCCTTGTAGGCACGCTCATACGACAGTTTTTCATACTTGCATTCCTCATTTTTTTGATCAAGTTGTTTAAAATATGATACGTTTTCTTTTTCAAGTTTTTCAAGAGCTTTTTCATATTTTGAAACAATAGCAGAGGTCTCAGACTGGAGTCTTTCATGGTCTTCAACAGAATATGTTTGTAAGATAATGGACATGATATCAGATGAGTTATAACATCTTCAAGAGAGAATCATTTAAATTTTCCAAAACTTTGATGTGTTCAAAACATTCATTAGCTTTCTTTACCAGGGATTTATGGTCCTTGACAAAGTCAACTGATTCTTTCAAAAATGCTTGTTCAAAATGAATTACCCTCAACTGATATTATTTAGCGAGTGGCAATTTGAGTTTCAAAACCTTTTCATTTCATCGTGATAACTTGAAAACCATTTGTTAGAACTAATATTGGTTTTAGATTTAACAATTTCTTGAAGTTGCCCAATTCTAGTTTTAACGTCATCTAAAATGCTTCTAGCATCACTTGTGTTAAAAAGATTGTTTGAAGACATTTGTTCCATATTCAAGAATGATTTTGAAACAACTACTGGTTTTGAGACTGGTCTTGAAATTCGTTTTGAAACTGGTTTTGACTCTTTGTTTGAAACACAGGGTGTGATGGAAAACTTTGACTTTTCTTTTTGCGGAACAAAAGTAATTCTAGAAAATTTGTTATATTTGATGTAGTCGATTGGTTTTATTGCTGGATTCTTTTGTTTCATTTTTGATCTACTCTCGTCAGTGAGTTCTAACATTTCATGAGAATCACGAACTTTTACGGGTTCATGTTTATCTAACAAAGCTTTTCCATTATACAAAACATTTTCTGAGCTTTCTTGAGTGCACAAGGATTTTTGTTACCAAGAGCCATTTTTTGAGTTGTATGAAAATACGGATTCGTTTGATTTGTTAACATATTCGTTGTTTGAGCTGAATGGCCCGTTGTAACATGCAAATGTTCCAATTTGATGATTTTTTCATTTTTCTCAAGAATTTCATCAAGAAGAGAATCTTCTCGTTTTGAAAAATAAGCTATCAACTGTTTCTTCTCTTTTTCAAGATCAGAATAAGTTGCTTTTTGTTTAGAAAGTTGGTTTTTAAGATCAAAAATTTCCTCGTTTAAAGATTTTATTTTTAAGCTCAAATTAACATCAAGTGTGTCATACTTAATTTGCAATTGTTTTTTCTCTTAAGGCGAAATTTCTATAACCAATTTCTAATTCTGACTCTTTGTTTTGTGAAATTCAAAAGCTTTTGCATTCTCCTTGTACCTCTCAAGCTCAGTGGTCAATTTATCATTCGCGGCCTTAACATCGCGATTGACCTTTTTTACTTTCTCAATTTCAATGCCACAATTATTAATCAATGATTCAAATAAGGCACGTCTTTCCTCATCAGTCTTAGTATTTTGTGCCACGGCCTCTACTAGGATTCACATCCGAGTTTGAGTTAATATTGCTACTACTTTCGGATTGTCCGGTATGTATCATAAGTAGGTTCTGTGTCCTGAGAATGCTTATTCGTCATGGTAAACACATCAAATATGACATTGTTATTGCATGGATCAATGATTGGTACCTCAGAGACTGCATTGGCATCATAAGCAGGAGGTGTGTCGAATCGATTGTCATTACTTAGCCTCTCGAAGATTTGCCATGAAGATGCAGTTTGCATTGTTATCTTCTTGGTCTTCCAATTCATCCATAATTGCTACAAAGTCATGTTCCTCAACACTCAACTGCATCCCTTTTACGCCTTTTGTAGCAACAACAATGCTTTCTAGAGATACGTTGAATCCTTCTTTTTCGGCTTAGTAGGGCAATTCCTTGCAATGTGACCCACTCCTTGATAGTTGTAACACGTAACCCGATTAGCCTGATTCACATTTCCATAATTCCCAAAACGGGTCGCAACATTCCCATTCGGATTACCCACTGTTCTGTCTACAACATTTTGACCCATCTAATTTCCAACATGCTAACCCAACTGATTACCATGATATTGAACCATCTGATTTCCTGCATATTGACCCATATTGCATATTGCGATTACCCATCGAAATCCAAGAGCATATCCTGTGATTCCCAATAACTCCAACCATTTGTCCTCCTTGACCTATATTCACACCCGGCTGAGCAATTTGTCTATTGCGAGTGTTTGAAGAAATCCTTTGGTTGTTGTTAGTTGGTGGAATAAGCGTCCTTTGAATACTTTTGTCAAATGGCGAATGCATTAGACAACACTGTGTTTGTTAAACTTCAATATCGGTGATTCCCGGATCCTTGTATTGTGGATATTGTTGTTGTTGAATGACTTGTTGTTCGGGTGGGTAAAATTATTGTTGAGGGATGATAGGTTGTTGTTGTGGAATGTATTGTTGCATGTTTTTGTTGTTGGTGGAAGATGATGAAGAAGGTTGTTGTTATGTGTTCACTGGAGTTTGTGTCTTTGTAATTAGTGCCAAGGGATCATGATTCTTTGCCAATCTCTCTTTCCTCACTTCATTGCTTCACTTGGTTTTGTTTTAGAAAATCGTAGAGTTGATCAAAGTTCACTTGATGTAAGTCCTTTGTTTGATTGACAATAGTGACATAGCGTCCCTATTCTTCTTGAAGATTGTTGATGAATTTGATGTTCGATATTTAAGGTGTCAATTTATTTCTGATAAGCCCATTCATTAAAGTGCAAAACCTTCCATAGTAAGATTCAATGGATTCTCCTAGAGTTGAAGTAAACTTCTCCCATTCAGTTAGCAGCTTGTTCTCCATGTCTTGTTGACCAATTTCTGTTCCATAACATAGCCGTCTAACAAGTTCCCACATATAAATAGCTTGATTTCAAGTTGTCTGGCAGCAAAGATATCTCTTGGTAATCCTAGTTGTATGATGTGTATTGCCATGTCATATGCTTCGATCTGCTTCCTATTCTCTTCAGTGTATTCTGATTCATTTTGTTCACGAAAAGATGGTAAGACAGGAGGCGTTGCATCAGGAATTCCAGGTTCTAGGATTTGTCGTGGATTTAAGGGTCCATTCGTAATGGATTGAATCATGAGTTTTCCATTAGGTTTGGTCTTGATGTAGTGGAGCATACGGCTTGTCCATTGAAGATATCCACCTTTTTCCAGCATAGGAGGACGGTTTTCAGTACCGGCTGCATGAATGTCTTGTTGAGTAACCATTGATGAAGGTATTAGTGATAAAGTTGATGTAGAATTGATTCAATGACAAAGGAGTTGTGATTGATGACGATTAAGTACAGTACATGTAGTGAAAACTTGGTGAAAATTTGGTCCGACAACTTAAAAACCTCAATAACTCTTTGGGCGGATTTAGGCCACGATGGTTGACCGGCGTGTTCTCCTCGTTCTCTCACGGTCGTTTGATGGGTAGAACGCGAAACAGAGTTACTGTTCAAAAGTTATGGCGTTTGAAGTTTTGTCGGAAAAGTCAACAAAATGCCTTGATGAAATGGTCAAACCGCACTTTTGTCAAACCGCGGAGTTCTCAAACGCATACGACAAATCGCACACTTCAAAACGCAGAGTATCAAACCGCATAGGGTCAAATCGCTTAACCTCAAACCGCTTAAACGTCAAAACGCATAAGTGTCAAACCGCATAAGCCAAATCGCATAGGTGTCAAACCGCATACACGTCAAAACGCACAAGTGTCAAATCGCATAGGTGTCAAACCGCATAAGCGTCAAAACGCATAAACTCAAATCGCATAAAGTACAAGTCGCTTTCACAGTTTTGTCTTTTTACACTTTTTACTCAAATCGCTTTGTACTTATTAGCTCAAATCGCACAATAAAACACAAAACGCATAGAAGATTTTGGCAAATCGCATAGAAGAAAAATAACTTCTTTGGTTCGAATAACACCCAAATGATCCACTAAACGTTTGATTTAACCTATCTAAACACTAAACTAATCGAATATAACTACCTTAAGCCTAAAAGTACAAACTTTAAGCTAAGAGAAGCAAAAAAGTCGAATGGTTTGATGCTATTCACCACAAAAATGAATCAAAAACAACCCTAGATCATTGTTTGGCGATTGATACCACTTGTAGGACCTTAGATATATCAACTCTATCACACTAACACTAATATGAAGCAAGGAATGGTGACTTAAGTGATGTATATGGGGCGTATGGTACTAGAGAGAAAGATGAAAACATGAAGAGGTTTGTCTATATAAAACACACACTACACACTCAAGCACACACAACAAATGACTAGGTGTGTGCCTTTTATACTTATTGTTGTTCCCCGTTCACTATCGTTTAAAATAGTTTAGGAATATTAAAACAAGTTAATAGTGAACAATGACTGAAATTAACATAAGTAAAACACACAAAGTAATTTTCAACATCATATTCTTTATTAGAAATCAATCAAAAAGAATACGTTACCCAAGTACTTGCGGAATAGTACTTGGGATTGAAATGACAAAGTTTGGTGACTCTTCTCTAAGCTCAGGCTAAGTCTGAGCACAACTCTTAGAACCCACTGAGCTATCTCAGGGATTAAGTTGTATTTGGAGGAGTGAAAAGATGGCCTGCGTGTATGTGTGTTTTTACAATTCACAAGCTTAACCTTTTCACTCCATCTCTTATGCTATTTATACATGTATGAGTTTAACTCTTTCCTAAGTGACAAGCTGACATCTTCAGAAGACAAAATCTGATGCATTTTGTCTCTGTTTACAAAGGCTATTCTAGGTAAGAGACAAGACTACTTTCCTAAGGTCAGTGATGACATTGAGCCTGATCTTTTGCTATTCAGGGAAAGTTGACTTTGGTTGATAAGGACTTCGTCTTATCTGATTCAAACTTATCACGCCTTATCCCGCTCATTCTTCAGTCTTTACATCCTTCAGTCTTCTACTTGATTTGTCTTCATGTAAGTAGTTGGAGAGGAGTCTTAGGGATTCAGTGAGTTATTGTCATCACTCACTGAATCCACCATCTTCTTCTTGAGTCAGTCTTCACCATTTAAGTTCCGCCTTTCGACGGTGGAGAGACTATCTTGTTGCCTCGCATCTTGAGTATCTCGAAGATGGCTCACTGAGAGACTATGCACTCGGTGACTTAGTGTTTAACGGACTAGACACTTGGGCTATTTTCTATTCAAATCCTAGATTAAGGGGTTTGGGTATTTCTGAACCCATGAGTCTCCCCTATTTGTACAAATAGCCTAAGTGTTTGATCAGTGTAAGTGAGCAAATGGCTTCTTCTTACACTGAATGTACTAATGAATACAATCAGGAACACTAAGTAATTTAACAAAAACATACATCTTTTATTGATCCGATTACATGGCTCCTATCACTAGTACAAAAACATAAATCAAAATGATCAGTCTAGATGGATTCCCAATGCTTCAAGCTTGACTTTCTTTGTGATCGGTGTTTCCCTGTCAGGATGCTCTCTTATCTTGGCATTTAAGTCGGCAAGACAAAACTTGATATTTGCTTGAGATGAATTTGAGAAGCCAGCGGTATGTAGCTCAGCATTGTTGCCACTCCAGCCTTATCAATATCGCTCCACCTTTGGAACGCTGGGTTTCCATATTCATCAATGAAAAATAGCCCACTTTCAGGCTTTTCAATCACCAAACAGTTTACAAACTTAACACCTTCAGACGGCTCCCTGTTGCATTCAAAGCCATGCACTTTTATCTGTGGAACTCAACTCTCTTCCTTTTGACAGTGGATGATTGTGGTTGAGATCCTTGAGGTGCAGTTAAGGCAGTGAATCCTCGCCGGTTGTCTTTGGTGCATCTCTTAGTCTTTCATATCTTTTCTTGAGCATCTTCATCGACTCCTTAACCACCGCATTCTTCTTCTTTTCAATAATTGGACCAGCTCATCGAGTTCGGTGATCCCAAAGTCGATGGTTTGGTATTGGGGATGATTTTGACATCGTGATCTTTTAGGGTAGCCTTGGCTTGTCATTGTCCAGATTGTAATGCTCAATTACGCTTTGCACGAGGGCTTGATTTCTTCTTCTTTTCTTCCAACTGTTTTCTCATTTCAACCATTTGAGACTGAGCTTCCTTGAACTTTTGTCTGCACGACCCTTTTTAAGCTTCTTAGCATCTATTCCAATGTTTTCACTTCTTAGCGACCACCTTTACCAGTGCCTCTCTGCTTTTTCTTTCTTCCTCAGCAAGTTTATGTTTCCTTTCTTCTTTTGCAAGATAGGCACTTAGCTGTTGTGGTGAGGTATTGATGTCGCCGATCTTAAAGGGAATCTTCTCGAGGCTCGGAGGTGTTGTCATTATGCCTTTTCCTTTGTCGGCACGAAGAAGATGCTACGAGGCGGTGTTGTTGTTATTATTGGTGTAACCCTTTGTCGGTTGTTGTTGTTGTTGTTGATGTTGGTGGTGGGATTGATGAGATAGGTATTGCTGAGACTGGTGGTGATGATGAGATTGGGCTGCAGATATCTTGGTGGTGTTGTCTCCCCTCGGATGTGAAGAGGTTTCTTCACTTTTCTCCCCTCAAGCATTTGCGGGCGTCGGTGAAGGCAAGAGTTGGTGTTGGTCTTGAGGGGACTGAGTGCTTGTCCCTTGAAGGCTTGATAAATTTCAAAGATCATAGCCTTGATATCTGAAGTGTCGGTTTGAATACCAGTGACTTTTGCTTCCAAATTTGCACGAGAAACTTCGAGATCAGTCATTCTAGGCCGAGATTCCGGTGCTAGGGAAGAAGATGCGAGCCAAAGTAGCCACTGAGTATTCACAGAGCCCAATGTAGCTTGAAGAGGCTGGTGAAGATTAAAGACCCTGAACATTTGCATTGGAGCATTTCGAGCCAGTTGGTGGAATTGGAAGATTGTTTCAAGTAAGCCTCAATAGCCTTCAAGCACTTGAGAGTTGAGCGTTGGGTCTTCTTTGACAAATTCCCTGATTTCATCTATCTTTGTGCCTACACCACGAAGGTGCCTGAGAAATTTAGCCAAGTTTTGTCCATGCTGTGAAGATTGTCATACATCGATCCCCGTGCTCATGAACATTTTCATCAAAGGCTTGTACCTCGGCCTTTAGATCGACATAAGCTTGGCTGACCTCGGTGTGTTGTTCCCACAATGTTTCAGTGACTCAGTATAACCTCCTTGAAGCTTTGGTGATCGCCCAACAAG
Source organism: Chrysanthemum makinoi (assembly GCA_910596185.1). Taxonomy (NCBI): domain Eukaryota; kingdom Viridiplantae; phylum Streptophyta; class Magnoliopsida; order Asterales; family Asteraceae; genus Chrysanthemum; species Chrysanthemum makinoi. Next base: position 185,451,461 of record OU343219.1, on the reverse strand, counting down.
CCGCCTCTCGGTGAGTGGAAGAACATTATCAAATCTCTTGATCTTGGCTATCCTCCCTTTCAGTATCGGTGGAGGAAGAGGAGTCATCATTGTCATGCTTGAATGGTGATTCTATGCTCAGTGGATCGGTGAGGTCCATGTTCACTTGAACCTCAGCGTCTACTTCTTCCCCTGCTGATAAAATCTCATCATCACTGTCAGCAAGTTCATATTCAGAAAATAGTATTCCATAACATCAACAAGCGGTTAACAGGGGGTTGGTGATGGGTTCCATATCGGGGTGGTATATTTCCTCTCGAGTCTTTGTCCCCGTTGACCCCTCGAGCACGGTGGGCGTTTCCATGCCTTCTCTGGAGTCGAGATTGGTTTTGGGTTCCATATCGGTGGGTTGTTCTGTCCCTCGAGTCTTTGTCCCCCTAAGACCCCTGAGACACTGGCGGGTGTTTTCCAGTGCCTTTAGCGAGATTCGTGAAGGTGGTATCCCTATCAGTGGGTTGTTTGTTTCCCCCTGAGTCTTTGGGATCATTTAGTGTGCCCTTAGACAAAGGCTGTGATTTGCTAATGTCATCCTTGGGCGTTGTGGAAGGCTCCCCTATCGGCGGGTTGTATGTTTCCCTCTGGATCTTTGGGAGTAGTAGTTGGGACCAAGGGCACTGATTGTGATTTATCAGTGTCCTTCGTTGTCACCAGGGTGGATGTTGCTTGGTCACCAATGGGTGTCTGTTTAGTCGGGGGCTTCTTTTGCCTTTAGGTGTGCTCTGAAGCCTCGGGGCCTGAGACTTGGGTTTGGTTTTAGTCCCGGTCGAGACTTCCCTTTCTCTTTATAGAGCAGGGTTAGGAGACATCGATTCTCTCTGGTTGTTTACAGGCCATATGGGCGTCAATTCAATATTTGTGACAAGGGATGGGTCCTTTTGAAAATTTGATTGGCTCGGGATGCCGGTAAAGCACCAAATTGTTCTTCCTAAGGATAGTTTGTACCCGGTAACACTTGCAAAGCTCAAGAGACAAACCTAGGATACGAAACGTATTTCGTCCTAGTTTTGCTCAGTAGCTTGGCTACGAGATCACTGTAAATGATCTTCCCTATGTCGACAATGACCCCATTCATCAAGCAGTATGCCATCATCAACTGAATAGAGTTAACTTGTTTAGTGGATGTGGTTCCGCCGAGGACTGAATCACTAAAGTGAAGAGGATCCTCCAAGCCACGGGAAATGAGCTTTTGGTGACTGGGGTCTTGTCCAAAAAGTTGGATCTAAAACGATTTTTAACCCATCCTTCACTGTGGAGGGTTCAGGATGGGCTACATAAACACCTTTGTTGTAATCTAACCCTGTGGAGGTGCAAAAAGTTTTATAATCCAAGGTGAATTGTTGCCCCGTTGAGGCCCGAACGATGAGATATTCCCGAGAGGTTTAAGGTTGTTCTCATCAGTAGAGGGTGTGGGGTCAAGGCCTTGAATGTAGCCCAAAACTCCTGAGGAGGTTTTGGTACAGTATTGAGGACACTTGAACAAAGGTCGTTTTCAATGGGCGATTATATAAAAATTTCATAATGTCCTTATAGGCTGGGACAGTTTGAGGATATTCAAAATTGGTTATGACATTATTTGTTTTAAATTCAACATTTGAAAGATCCCCTACTCACTGAGAAGCAAACTAGAGAGATTGTGTACTTGCCATTTCAAAAATTTAGGGTTTTGATAAGAACAGTTGGACAAGAACAATCAAAGAGTTTTAAGATCTCTCAAGTGTGTGATGCAAAACTTTTGTAAATGTTTACAAAGAAGATTTTTCAGAAAAGGTTTTGAAGAACACAAAGATTTCGGTTTTAAAGAGGTTTTGACAGAGTTTTGTTAGCAGAAATCTTTTGTGTGTGTTTATGAGGTTTTGAAGAGGGTATTTATAGAGTGGTGAGAGGGGTGGTTTTTGCACAAATGGGAGTATTTAGAGTCGGTTTTAGAAAACGTTTGAATTTCCACATTTAATGTCACCACTCCACTACCGCAGATAAAATCCCGTTTTTAAGAGGAACGATTGCGTACAGTAAAGTGCACTTTTGCGATAATAAAATATCAATAAGATATTTCATGAGAGAGGGGGCATTTAATGCCAAGTGGGGATTAGGTAAGTTTGTGAGGGACCCTTGATACGGTTGACAGTAAGACAAAGAGACATATATTCCTATATTAAATTGGCATAGTTACCAACCTAGGACATTTAAGTAATTGATACTTGGATCATTTAGTTACTCATTCAATGCTCAATATTAAGTCATCGGGGTCCCTGAATGAGTCTTACTCATTCAGTGAGAGGTTGTATTGTGGGTTTCATTCAGGGAGGAGGAACCATTTCAGAGAACTTACTAAGATTGGTTTTCGGATGCGACTTTCAATGTCAAGCATTCCCAATTCAGCTTTCGGTCTCCTGAAGGTAGGTTCATCCAAGGGTTTGGTGAAGATATCAGCCAGTTGATATTGATAGGGATGAAATGGAGTTCTATGTCTCCTTTCATTATGTGGTCCCGATGAAGTGATATCTGATATCAATATGTTTGGTTCTTTGATGAAGGACAGGGTTGTTGGAGATTGCAATTGCACCGGTGTTGTCACAGAAGATGGGTACCATTTTGTAATGGATGTCATAGTCACCGAGTTGACTTTTCATCCATAAAACATTGGCACAGATCATCCTGCAGACCACATACTCACCGCTTCAAATTGAAGACATAGCCACCTGATTGTTGCCTTTTAGCACTCCAACAAACCAATTTTCCTCCAAGAAATTGAGGCCGAGGTACTTTTTCGTCCATGTTGCGGCCAGCATAATTAGAATCAAGTAACCCTTGAGATCAAACCACGAGCACTTTGGATAATAGAGTCCAAGGTTTGGGGTTCCTTTTAGGTATCGAGTATTCTTTTGGTCGTAGTGAGGTGGGATTCTTTGGGATTGGTGATATCTTGCTATTAGACAGATGAGAATTGTATGTCTCGGTCTAGTAGCAGTAAGATACATCGGTGAGCCTACAATCCCTCCGAAATGAGTTTGATTGACTGATTTTCCAGTGAGATCAGGTCCAAGGTTGTTTGGAGGGACCATTGGTGTCTTCACTGAGGCACAATCGGATATCTCATATTTCTTCAAGAGATTTCTGGTGTATTTCTCTTGGTGATGGATATACCTTTGTCAGTTTACGATTTGTAGTCCAAGGAAGTATGTGAGTTCACCCATCATGCTCATTTCAAACTTCTTTGTCATCAGTTTTTCAAACTATTTGCAAAGTTTGTAGTTTGTTGAGCCAAAGATGATGTCATCAACATACACTTGGACCAGTATCACATCTTGTTGTGTTCTATAGACAAACAGTGTGTTGTCTATCTTTCCTCGAAAAACTTGTTTTTATCGGGAAGAATTTGAGAGTTTCATACCATGCCCGGAGCTTGTTTAAGTCCATAAAGGGCTTTGTGAAGCTTTGCATAGTCGTGGAATTCACTACTCTCAAAGCCTGGAGGCTGCTGAACATATACATCTTCCTTGAGATCACCATTTAAGAATGCACTTTTAACATCCATTTGGTAGACCCTGAAGTTCATGAATGTTGCATATGCAAGAAAGATCCTGATTGCTTCCATTCTTGCAACAGGAGAAAATGTCTCATCATAGTCAATGCCTTCTTGTTGACCGTAACCTTTGGCTACAAGTCTGGCTTTGTTTTTAATGACAGTGCGTTTTGATGGGTTTGTTTCGAAAACCCACTTCATTCCTATGACAATGACATCCCGAGGACATTTGATCAAGGTCATGACCTTGTTTTTATCAAACTGTTGCAGTTCTTCTTGCATAGACTGAACCCAGCTTGGTGCTTTATAGCCTCGTGACACTTTTGGGTTCTATTTCGATAGGTAATCGCATATAGACATTCATTGGCTGAAGCTGCATTTAACTTAGCAGTCATGCTTCTAGTGAGCATGCCCTCAGTGGGTTCACCAATAATGTTTACAAGCTCAATGTCCTGAGATTTTGTCCACTTACTTTGTGGTTTAGCACGCGTCTAGGATCTGAGCTTGAAGAGGTCACTAGAGACTCAGAGTGAGTTACGGTGCTTGAGCCACAGAATCATTAAGAACATCTGTTGAGATGTCTTATGTTCGAGGTTGGGGTTCTTGATTCACAGGTTTCTGAACATTTGGTTCAAGATTACTTATCCAGTAGGGACTGATTGATTATCAATGAATTCACTGATAGTTGGTTGGGTTAGGTTGTGAGGTAAGACATAAAATGAGATGTCATAGATCGGCTGATATGAGAATTGAATTCAGTGTTGTACTCATCAGGAGGATATCTTGATGAGTCATCAATTCCTATTTACTCCACTCGAGGTGTTGGTGAACTGATGCTTTCGGCACTTTCATCAAAGGTGACATGAAAGGTTTCCTCAACTTGTTGTCTCCTTGTGTTAAAACCCACGGAAGGCTTTGGAGATCGGTGAGTAGCCTAAGAAATATCCATCATCGCCTTTTGCATCAAACTTGCCTAGATGATCCTTGTGGTTATGAATGAACACATGACATCCAAACACATGAAAATAGCTGATGTCACGAAGTCTACCTTTGAAGATCTCATATGGGGTTTTATTATGTCTTTTGACAATGATTGACCTGTTTTGGGTGTAACAGGCGGTTTGATCGCTTGGTCAGAAATGCTTTGAGAGGGCTGAGCCATTTAGCATGGTTCTAGCGACCTTAATGAGAGTTCTGTTTTCCTTTCAGTGACCCCATTTTGTTCAGGGGTATAAGGAGATGAGAAATTTTGAGAAATTCCTTTTTCATCATAGAAACTCTCAAGCTCTTGATTTTTGAACTCAGTACCATTGTCATTTCTGATTTGTTTAACAATAATGTCATTCTGGTTTTCAATCTTCCTGATGAATGACATTATTGTATCAGTTGCCTGAATCTTTTTGGAAAGAAAATATACCCAAGTATATCTAGAGAATTCATCAACAATGACAAGGGTATACTTTTCATCTTTGGATAGATCTGGGTGACATGTCCAAAGAGATCCATGTGCGGAGGTGAAGGCGACTTTTTATGGAGAAATTTTGTTTGGTTTTGAATGATGCTCTGTGGTGCTTACCTTTTCACAGTGAGAGCATGGTTTGTCTTTTGCAAAAACCCGTGATGGTAAGCCAAGGACCTTGTTTTGTTTTGCCAAGTTGTTGAGGTTTTGAAGTTTAAGTGTGAGAGTCTCTTATACCCTGCCAATTGATAGTTTAGTGGCTTTAGCAAAGAGACAAGTTCCATCTTGGGAGAGTGTTGACATGTCTAACACGTAAACATCATCTCTCCTAGGAGCTATCAACACAACTTCCTTGTTGGCATTGAAGATGGTACCTTGTTTGTCATTGAATTGCACAATGTACTTAGCATCATATAGTTGACTGACACTGATGAGATTGTATTTTAGACCATTGACATAAGCTATTTTAGAGAAAACTATTCCATTGCAGTTTCTTGAACCATAACCTTCAATGGGACATGATGAGTTATCACCAAACACTACCTTGGGTCCTGGTTCCTCTATATACTTATGTAGATACTCCTTCACACCAGTCATGCTTCTTGAGCATCCACTTTCTAGATGCCAAATAGGCTCCGTGTCTGCACAAGTAGTAAACTGAATTAGTTTCTTTTAGTGACCCACTTACTAGTGGGCTTGGGTCTCAAGGTCTCTTTGAATTTGGTAATTAACTCATGGTCAGTGGTTGAGTGCATTGTGCTACCACAGGTTTTGCATTTGGAGACTGAGGAAGACTTCAGGTGGCTCTGGTTGTTTTGAACCTCTCCATGCATGAATGACACTTCATGTTGGGAAGTCTCATGAGCGGATTACCGCATATATCACAGCATGTGTTCATGAGACAATCATCCTGATGATGATCATTAAACCCACGGTGAGGGCAAAGAGGAAAAGGTTTTGCTCTATTCTTGGGAGCAGTTTTGGAGGATGAAGCATACTGATGACCAACTTTGGTATAGTTTGCTTAACTGACATACTGTAGGTGGTGCGATTCTGTGATCATCCTTTTTCGAGATCATGCAAAAGGATTCTATAGCAGTTGTCGTGGTATGGTACGGTGTAATGACACAGCTCACACTTGGGTTTGTTGGTGGATTTTGACTTTGATGAGCTAGATGAGGCTGACTTAGTTTCCTTGATTGAATCGGGAGCTTTTTCGATGGATTCCATCTTTTCATCAGCTTTCTCACAAGCTCGGTCGATTGTGAATTTGGTCGTTCAACATGGGAACATAGGATGTTGAAGTCTCAGTAGGAGTAGACTCTTGTTGAGTTGGTTTTGTTGGTCTTTTCAGGATGGTTCTACCAAGTCCGGACCTTTCTTTTGGTGAGTGAGGATTGAATTGTAATGGAGTAAGCTCAGAGCTTGGTGCAAGCACCGAAGAGGTTTCATGGTGAAGCGGTGCTTGAGATTACGCTTCGACTCGAGATGTGTTCATTACTCTGGGCACATCGGGAGTCAAGCATGCTCTTTAGAGCTTGGCTTTCGGGCTCTAGAATCCTTCCAGAATCGAAATTTGAAGCTTACTCTCGAGGATTGACCCTTTCAATCCAATCACTCGGTTTGGGAATACTTAACATATTGGTAATCATACCACCAGACACAAATGGTTTAGGACCCTGGTCTTTGTTGAGAGAGTCAGGAAGATGATCTTCACCTAAGAGTCTCTTCTTGCTATTGGGCGCCACAGCATCAAAGACCACAGGATTCTTAGCATTGCAACTATCTAGAATATCTTGAACCTTTTGAGTTAGTCTTGAAGAGCTGATTTCTTTTAACTAGTTTAGTGTTTTGAATTTGCAAAGTGACAGCCTCAAGCTTAGCTTGTTTTAAAAGAAGCAGTTCATCCCTACACTTGTTTAATTCAAGACTTAGCTTGTTGTATTTTAAAAAAGATTTAGTCTTTGCTCCTCTACGATCTTAAGGTCAACATTAAGATAATTCATGTAAGACTGCCAGGTCAGTCATCATCCATAGAAAGTAGAATATTTACCTTCTTCATTGTGATATTGACCCATTCTCCATTCCCGTCATGATTCTTTCCAACAGCCAGCTTGTCCTCTTCGAGAGGGCCATGCTGCCTGACATGCACCATTTCATCATCGATGACACGGCTCTTCATCAGTCAAAGGTTTTGAGCAACAAGGCCTTTGTTTTTACCCTGCACAGATTGAACACTTTTGTTGTTTCTGAGGGACTGGCCTCGAGCAATGCAAGCTTAGCTTTGACTTTCTTATAATTAGCTTCAAAATCAACAGTTTTGTTTTGATCATATTTGTTTTGAAAGTTTTGATGAGAGGCCCGATAGATTTTTGGTTGAAATTTGCTAAAGCCGAGGACTGATTTGACCACGATGGTTTATAAGAGGTTCAGAAATTGTTTTGAAAAGCAGTCTTTTGCAAAATGACCTCTTTTGTGACACTTAAAGCATTCAGTGTCTTCATTTGTTTTGGCATTTGAAAAACTTTTGTTTCTTTTTATAAACCTTTGAGAGTTAGCAAGGAGTGCCCTTTCCTGAAAATTGTTCAGTCATTTAGGTACTCCTCACTTGATCTCTCATCGAGGCTCATCATCGAATTTTCCAAAATCTTGAACCACATTGTTAGAATAAGCAGGTTGATATTGGTGATGAGGTGGTGGTCGGGGACTTCTTGACTTCCGAGACTTCTTTAAGTCGGGTATCGTCTGCATTGATGAGGTTTTCCTCATAGAAAAATTTCCCATAAATTTCGGAAGCTCAAGATTCGGATATGATTAGCATTCCTAAGTTCCTGAGAGAAATTCAACCACTTCTCAGGGAGACTGTTGACAAAACCAACATTGATTTCATGTTTGGACAACTTAACACCATCATTTGATAGTTCATTTAAGAGAGTTTTGTACCGGGTGTAAGTTTGAGAGAGAGTTTCGAGTCCTTAGCCACGAAGGTGTTATACTCAAGTTTCAGTCCATTATCCTGTTTTCCTTGGTATCAGATGGGCCTTCATGACTATGAACTAGGTCAGCCCGGGTTTGTTTAAGCTGTAGTACGACATAATGCAGACTCCATAATATCGTCAGGAAGACAGGATATTATCATACTTTTGAGTCTTTGGTCACGGTTGACCACTCTCCTTTCATCCTGGGTCCACTGAGCTCGAGGTTTAGGCAAACCTTCAGTAATCTTTGGGATAAATGGACCTTCATTTATACACTTGATATAATAAGGTTCCATCCTAATCAAATAATTTGTTGAATTTACCAACTTCAAGTCTAGAGGCAAAGCGAATAAGCTCCACCCTTTTATCGACTAGTTGGGGTACATCAATTTCAGCCATTTAGGATCCTAATTTAAAAATTTTAGAGCGGCCTAAAAATGTTTTATAATTAGCCCGCTCTGATACCACTTGTTGTTCCCCGTTCACTATCGTTTAAAACAGTTTAGGAATATTAAAACAAGTTAATAGTGAACAATGACTGAAATTAACATAAGTAAAACACACAAAGTAATTTTCAACGTCATATTCTTATTAGAAGTAATTCAAAAGAATACGTTACCCAAGTACTAGCGGAATAGTACTTGGGATTGAAATGACAAAGTTTGGTGACTCCTCTAAGCTCGGGCTAAGTCGAGCACAACTCTTAGAACCCATTGAGCTATCTCTGGGGATTAAGTTGTATTTGGAGGAGTGAAAAGATGGCTTGCGTGTATGTGTGTTTTTAACAATTCACAAGCTTAACCTTTTCACTCCATCTCTTATGCTATTTATACATGTATGAGTTTTAACTCTTTCCTAAGTGACAAAGCTGACATCTTACGAGAAGACAAAATCGATGCATTTTGTCTCTGTTTACAAAGGCTATTCTAGGTAAGAGACAAGACTACTTTCCTATGGTCAGTGATGACACCGAGCATGATCTTTGCTATTCAGGGAAAGTTGACTTTGGTTGATAAGGACTTCGTCTTATCTGATTCAAACTTATCCCGCTTTGTCCCGCTCATTCTTTAGTCTTTACATCCTGAGTCTTCTACTTGAGTTTGTCTTGATGTAAGTAGTTGGAGAGGAGTCTTAGGGATTCAGTGAGTTATTGTCATCACTCACTGAATCCACCATCTTGTTCTTGACTCAGTCTTCACCCTTTAAGTTCCGCCTTCGAGTGGAGAGACTATCTTGTTGCGTCGTACTGAGTATCCTGAAGATGGCTCACTGAGAGACTATGCACTCAGTGACCTGTTAGTGTTTAACGGACTAGACACTTGGGCTATTTTCTATTCAAATCATAGATAAAGGGGTTTGGGTATTTACTGAACCCAACACTTATTACATAAAAGCCTTATGGGCTTTGATTGGTTTGTGGATTGGGCTTACATTACAACATGACTAAAGATAACATAACTAATAACCGGTTAGCTTGGCCCAATCCACGAGCCCATTTACTATTCTAACACAATATCTAACACACGTTACAAAGTTCCTAAACGTGAATGACCATCACTTTCTAACACATTATATTACGGCTAACAATGATGTACCCTCCGAGCAGCTCGACGGACACCCCTTCGAGATGTGTCGAAGCCCTCGTCGCGAAGGCCCAAGTTAGGTCTCCTGAATGCTCGTTGGCGTCAAACCATTCGTACACACGAAGGTTACTTGCGGAATTCGCCATTGAAGCCTTAGGCCCTTGAGTACGGTTGACGAAGGAACAACGGATAGAGGATCTTCCTGACTTGGTCAAACCCACGATCTCCCTCTCTTTCCTCGCTTTCCCGCCAAGTTTGAGAACGTGGGTTACTAAGCCCTAGCCGTTACCCACAAACATGGGGACGCCCCATGTTCTCCGACATTTGCGGAGGGTGCCCTCAAGCCTATTTCTTCCACTATAAATAGATAGGCAGGGCAGAAGATTATGGTAAGCTCACTTAACACTCTATCCTTTACTCACACTCATTTATATCACCATAACGCATACTTACTCTCAGCGGAGGTGGTTCAGGGTCCAACCCTGCGTAATCACTTAACGTAGTGTCTTCGTATTTCTTATCCTCAGGTGAAAGACAATCTTGGTTGGAACACACACCCCTCTTACCTTCAGTCACCATTGAAACCTGGTAATGCAATTTATTGTACAATCAATATCCTATATAATAAAGTTTATAAATGAATTTTTAAAATTATTAATACGAAAAAAGTCTCAATTTTTTTCATAATTGCCTAAAAACATAAGATATTTTACATACTTTCGTAAACGAACGAATTCTACATCTACCTGGAAAATAAAATAACGAAATAGAAATATGCTAGTTCCATTAAAAAGTACTAATATACAAAAGAAAATTCATATGGTAAAGTAGTAAACCATTTTCAGTCACTGACTTTTTGATTCTACTCCTTTCATTATTTATAAAGATACTAGCAGGGTACTCGCGCGTTGCAGCGGCGAGTACTCTAAAATAAAAAAATTCGGTAAATCATGTATTTTAGTTTATTATTCTCTTTTTGACAATAAATTTATGGATATCTAGAGTTTCATATGACGTATTTTAACTCTTTAACTAAGGAATTTATTTCACTTTTTGAGTTTTTTTAAAGTAATTTGTATAACATAAGCCTGTTTACTACGTGTTTGTTTAGCCCGTGCACGTCTGGCCCGTGCCCGTTTGGCCCGTGCTCGTTCGGGCTCAAGCCCATTTGGCCTGTTGCCCGTTCGGGTTTGGATATTGGTATAATGTGCTTTATTATTTGTATTAGTGACATTTAATGCATGAAGGCAAAAGTTCAATATAGAACCAAAATTTACCATAGATCCAATCAACCAATAATAGTCATTCATTTTTTTATTATGATAAACTTTCACCCTTTTTAAAAAAATTAAATATCTCGCAAACTGTTAATCGTTACGCGATAAAAATTATACCATCGTGACGAGAATTAAATTATCTTTCTATAGATATGCACTACTATATATTTTTAACAACTTTTTTTTTCAAAATTTCGGTCAACAAAAATCATATATGATTTGTGAAAATCATATATGATTCGATTTTACGAATCACATATGATTTTTTGAGAATCATATATGATTGTAAAAATCATATATGATTCGTAAAATCGAATCATACATGATTTTTTAAAATCATATATGATTCGTAAAAATCATATATGATTATTTCGGACGGAATTTTGAAAAAAATGTTTGTCGAAAATATGTAAACATATCTATAGAAAGATAATTTAATTCTCGTCACGATGGTCATATTTTTATATTTTGAAGATTTACCGTTTGTAAGATATTTTGTTTTAAAAAAAAAGGTGGAAAATGATTTTGTATTAATTTAGATAAAAAATGGAGGGTTATGATCGGTTCATTTGTTCTATGACAAATATGAGTTCTATATTGATCTCAACTCAATGCATGAATTGTGTTTAAGTTTGTTATACAATATGCTTAGTAATTTGTATTTTTTATGTAAGGGGTGTTTTAATAATTGTATTAATGTATTTATTGACTAGTTAATTAATTGACTACATTAAATATTTTGACTACATTAATAGCATTAAAGTGGTGTTTTGTCTGTATTAAAGTGGTGTACATTATGCTTCGTGTCTTGTAAGTCTGAAAATTAAGAGTGAGAATGTGCATTATAGTGGTGTACATTATGCTTCTTATCCTGTACGTCTTAAAATTAAGAGTGAGATATCTTCCTGCATTATATGTAGTATAGATATGTGCATAGCCATATTTTTAAAACATGATAACATTTAAATGTAACTTTGCTCCTATTTTACAAAAGTAAGCATTTAAAAGTCTTCTTTTTGGTTTCCAAAAATAAGTTGCATTAATTGTTTAAGTTTTCAAGAATTAAGAATTTCAAATTTTCAAAATTAAAAAGAGTATATGCCCTTTATATGTACTACATCCGTTTCAAAATTATAGTCTAAATTTTCTTTTCGAAATGTCTAAAAATTATTGTTCATTTTCCTTTTTAAGTAAAAACTATAAAATTTAGTGAAAGAAGTGGTTGTAAATTAAGGTGATCATATTTTTATTAAATTTTGTGATTTTTGTCTTCTGACAATAATTTTGAGACGAAAAAATATCAAAAATAGTACTTCGGTTTGAAAATTGATAAATAAGGATAGATAATAAATTTGTAAAATAATTGTTTCTTGAATCTCTTTAATGGAAAAGGTGCATTATGAATCAAGTAATGCAACATAAAAAGAAATCAAACTTGCGATTATCACATAATTGTCTCATCGGCTAAGAGCAAAAGGTATGTTAACGTGAGTTAGGGCGTTAAACCTTAACGCTGCAGCGTTAAGGTGCATTAAGCACACCGTTCGCTGCGTTAAGCGTTAACGGGGGTGTGTTAACCCCTTAACGTTGCGTTAAAGCACATTCAAATTTTAAAAAAAATATAAATAAAAGTAAAAAAAAAATTACAAACATCCCCTACAACAGCTAAAGTATCCGTTGCATTTGAAAAAATAAAAATAAAAATAAAAATTAAAATAAAATAAAATAAAATAAAATAAAATAAAAAAACTTTACCCCCTTCCATTTAAACGACTACTTTGTTTAAAAATAAATAAATACAAATTTAAAACCATTTTCTTACTACTATAATGTAACACCCCCAAATTTAGTTTAGCGGAAGCATACGTGTTATTCGGGAGCGGGATTGGTGAATCGTAACACAAGTAATAAAGAACGGAATACATACTCCGTTTAATTTCATAAAAAATTTTAAAACATTATCTTACATCATTGTTTAGATAAATTGGCACATCCCATAATTTTTAGTGGTCCCAAAGTAAAAACATCATTTTTGTGTAAAAACACTTCTTTAGGAATTACTACGACCATTTCTCCGCCTCTTGTCTTGCATCCATGATCATAACTAAACACCTGAGAAAGTATGCTAAAAGGTCAGCTAAAGCTGGTGAGTTCATAGGTTTAAGTTAAAATAGTAAGTTTGGACCATAAGCAAAGTCATATAATCATTACAACGAATATAATGATATATGGATGAAAGTCTATTACGTTAGCTCTAAGTTCATGCAACCGATACTACGACAATTTCTGTATGCTAAAAGATGTCATACAATATAGGGGCCCATAGCGAGTGTTTCGTCCCTCAACACTCGGTTCCGACATGGTATACGTTTCGTCTTGGCCTAAGCATGGCCAACCGAACGGAGGAGTCACCCTCAATAGATCTATTTATAACATCTGCGTTTCCCAATGGGAATTGACGGTTCATGAAAAAGGGCATTCAATAGGGACATAAGGGCTTAGGCTAAACCACGTAATAGTAATCATGTAATAGTTTAGGTCCATAAAAAAAGTTTTGCATATTCCTCACCCCAAAATGTATAAAACAGTTTATCAAGTAAAAGAGGGGCTATGAAAACTCACCTTAGCAATTGTGAAATCCAAATGTGGGATTTAGTGAATGTTGTGATGCGCACGGACAGCGACCTAGATAAAGAGGGCAATGTTTTAGTTCATTGTTTTAAGTATCACTTACTTTAAGTGGTTCAATATAATTGTATTAATACTAAACGTTAGTTTGTAAAAATTGTTAATATAGTTTTACTAGTAAGTATACAAAGTGTATATACTTTTTATATTGACATTGATAGGGTTTTAAAATCCAAAGTTTGATATAAATAATAATTACAACATTCCACTAGTAAGTATATAAATGTGTATATACTTATTTAAGTTGACACAAAATGGTATTGTCAAAGTTTATAACTAATTGATTTATTTTCTAATTACTTTTAGAAAATGTTTAAGTTAAGTTTGAAGATTTCAATTTTAATATATGATAAAATGGCATTGTGGTCTTTAGTTATTTATCAAAACTTGTTCTTAATATATATAGTTCTAAACGGAAAGTTTACTTGACGTACATTTGTTTACACCTTGATGCTAAGTTTTGACGTAAGCATTATTAAATGGATCATGTTTTTACACATTGATTGTTCATGCCAAGTTTTTGTATATTGTTCGTTAAGTTACACTAGTGTACACGATTGACGTTAGGACGATACATACGAAGTGAAAAGAAAGAATTGACGGAGACGGGTTTCAGTGTTTATTGTCCGATAAGTTTCCCGGGTATCACCTCATTCGATTCTTCCAACAGATGCTATATAAAAGGACATGGGCTGCGGCCCATTTTATATGTTAATATGGTAACAAGTGTTAGGCCGGCCGATGTGGTTGGTGTAACGAGAAAGAGAGAAAAGAAGCATAGACCCAAGTTTATTTCTACTACTAAATTTTGATATATGAAGTTTAGAACAAATATTTTCTTCCATGTTCTTATTTCAAAAGTCCACAATTTGTCTTTCAAGTTTAACGTGAGTACTAAAGCTCGAGTCGTTTGTTTCGAACAAGATTGGCTAATATCAAAAACTAGTAAGATGTGATTAAATGAGTGATGTGGCCATGTATTAGTTGAGTACTACTTCAACGTGGTCTCATTCTCGTCAACTATTATGGACTTCGACACAACATAGGCTACTCGAAAATGTTTTAGTAACCGAGCACATTTGACTTGAGTTCTCCCTAGGCGTACATAGAGGCTTAGACACATGGTTCACCTCTAAGATTTGAGTCACGAGACAATGAGATACTAGCATGTTTCTCATACTTAAACAAGGTAAAAATCAAAGTTCGACATACTTTTAAACGACCTAAATGTCCACTGAAAAAGGTGAGTATCGACATGGGTTACTAATAGGCTTCGCAAACTTGACTCGTATACCTTATTTTTGTTCCCTAGTCTCGATAGAAAACCAAACGGACTCTAGTGCAAATGACCACACAAGTTCATGTAACCATGATTTTTTACTAACACAAGGAGTATAACTTGTAAAAACTTAATCTCTCTAATTCTTGGTTATGCAATTCGACAAGACCCAAGATTAGCATAACAATATAAAAAAGACTCAACTTCTAGTTTTTCTTGTTTCTTACTCTCGACAAAACCCAACACAACATCCAAGTGACATATTATTTTCGACATGAAACAATTAAAAGAAGTTAAACACGGTAAACCTTATAATATCATTTTGATACAAGTTATTAACTTAACATCATAACAACAACAAAAGAACATTACAACAAGGAAGATTTATAACCTCAACTCAAAGGTGACGCGTGAGGAACGAGAATGGCTTCGTGGTTTCAGACCAAACAAGACTTGAATTAGCTCCTACACACCTCCAATTGCAAAACCCCCAAATCAATTTTTGAAAACCCTAACTTTCACAAACCCTAGTTTTTGGTAAAATTTGATGAGAAACTGAGTTTGGGGCTTTTGCAACTCGACTAGGGATATAGAAGTATATTGGGGAGGAGCTTGGTTATCTTTCTTTCCTTTGGTCTTGGTTTGAAGCCAAATTCGATTAGCTTCCAAAAACAAAGAATATCTTGGACTTTTGGCTTAAGCTAGATTTGTGTGAAGATATGCTTGGATGACTTGGCCTTGATTTTCCTTGGATTCGTGCAGAGTTGTAGCAAGAGTATCAAGGAGAGATTTATGAAGCAAGAACTTTCATGAATTTGGTAAGAGAGAAGAGGATATGAAGGATTAAACATGTTGGATTATCCTCTTTGGGAGATTCGATTTTACTAGGGAGGTACAAGTCTAGAGGTTGAAGATGGGATTTGATATCTTTTCTCTCCGGTTCTTGGGGAGAAAGACAAAGAGTTTATATTTCATTTTTTTTTTATTTAATGTACTCATTTGTTCATTGTGTAAGTAAATAGATGTATTATACTTATTGTGAAATTTGGAAATGTATGCATATACATTATACTTATGTATAAATTGTAATTGAGTCTTATAAGAGTTATTGCTCAAGTGAGAGTGTGTTAAATATTTTGTGTCCCGTGACATTAAATTGTGACCGAAGTATCATTGTTTGATAACTTTTATAACATAGTATCTTATGGTTACGTATCGGAGGTATTATTATTTTTGTAATATTTTTCTTTACGGAAGTTTGTCATTTGTTTCATCAAGCCCTTATCATAGTGTGGTATGCCGTGTAGTGTCGATCACTGGGGAAAACGAGATAACCTCTCGTCTTACAACTTAAATCATAAGACAAAATGAAATATTCATAAAATGATATGAATGCAAAAGTGGTGAAATTATCTACTTGTATCGAGTTATCTACTCAAATGATCAGGAAAGCTTATGCATGCTTCATGACTCATGCTTAGTAATAATAAATTACTAATTATCAGTTAAATTTTAGTGAAAATTTACCGTGTGTCACATATAAATACCCAATTAACACACCATTTTTTTCACACTTCCACAACTCAATCTAATCTATCTTATACTTCCATTTGCTAAAAAGTAGGCAACAACAACGATGATTCTTTCATGAATCTTCTCGGTGGGTGGAATACCTTAAACCCGGGTTCATATTCAAACCCGAACGCGGGTTCATCATCGCCCAACTTCTCTTTTCCTAACCCACTAAGCTTGTCGAGCCAAGAACTTTACCTACAACATCAAAGATTTCTATTTTGGGAACAAGGCCAATAAAACACACTAAACACCAATTTCTAAAATCTACAATTCTCACAACATTCACAAACTGAAATACATGAGGTTCCTGAAACACCCACGTATCCTCCAAAGCCCAAAAGTCGTGATAAACGAAAGACCCCGAACTAATCGATGAGGATGAAGAAATTCCCAACTTCGTCCCTACACGTTGGCAACCAAAAGAGGAAGAATTACTTGCCACTTGTTATGTAGCCGCTACGGAGGATCCGCTTCTTGGGCGTGCACAAGATCGCGATACGTCTTGGCAGCGGGTAAAAATGAGTTCAATAGACTCAGTTTTCAACCACGCAACAAGGATATGATACAAATCAAGTGGAAAACGTTGAACCGTGATTGCACAAAGTTCAACGCGTATAACAAACGTTCGCAAAGGGAACAGAGAAATGGGGAAAGTGAGATGGATGTCCTCAAACGGGCGAAACAAATGTATCATGACGAGCACAAAACTGTGCCATTTGCCAACAAGGAGGCTTGGGAGGTTTTTCGTGGTTATAAGAAATGGGACGCGCCAGATCCAGTTGAATTAACCGGCGATATCCCAAGACAAACAAACGAGGCTTTTTTTGGTCATGATGAACAACCACGCCTCATGGGCAAAAAGCATGCTTCGAAGAAAGATAGATCCGAGAGCACGACAAGTATCGGGGGAGCGAGCACCGGAGGAACGAGCTCGTCAAGCCAATTCACCGAGACTATGAAAACCGAGTATCGTATCAAACGGGAAACCGCCCAAGCGGCGTATCGGGCGGCCCAAGTAAATTATGAAACGATAACAAGATTGGAAGAGATGAAATTTTTGATGACCGACATTGACGGCAAAGATCCAAACGTTGTGGCTTGGATCAATGAAGAAAATGACCGAATCATCAAAAAATATAACTTGTAACCTCGTCACTAGATTTTATTTTTGTCATTTCCTTTATGTTGTAGTTTACTTTAGCGTTGTGTTTTTAATTTCGTATTTTCTGTTCGTTGTAATCTTTTTTTAATTTCGTATTGTAATATGTTTAAAAATTAATGATATGTTTTTTAATAAATGAAGTGTTAGTTTTAGTTTAGGGGTTGAATTTGAAAATATTTGAGTTAAAGTGAGTTAATGTTGAGTTATGATAAGGGTGTTTTTTGTTCAGTTAAAGTGAAAAGTTAAAGCTGATGTGGCGCTCACGTGACAGTGTATTAAACCTTAACTTGTGTTAAGACACCCCACGCTCTAAGAGTCAAGTTTTCATGTTACTGCAAGATAAAATCAAAATTTTGAACTAATGCTACAATAGATTATCATGGTGATGCCTTATTTGGAACTTGAACACGAATTTTTCCATCGCGTAAATTAGTCTGTTTTGGAGATGGAGCATTTGGGAGTACCTTGTGTTCAAGATATTGGATTCGAACTTCAGTAAATTGAGAGCATGTTACTATGTCCAAGGGCTGCAAGCAATTGTAGCCCAACTCATCTAACGGAAATTTCTAATGAGATAACATGAAAATGGTATTATTGTTTGAAAAAAATTAATATAACCAAGGGCCCGTTTAGTATGTGGGTTTTAGGGGGTTTAGAATCATTAATTTCCTAAATTAATTGTTTGGTGTAGATATTTAGGAGTCAAGTAATCCTTTCATGCCAAAGATCCATTCCACAATCACTCAATGGGTGTTATGATAACATGTCAGTGAAACTACTCTGGAAGTAGATTATTTTATTTCATAAAATTTAAAGCAAATTACCAATAAACACTAAACATATACTTCATTTACCAAATCAAACCTTTTTTTTTTATCTTATCAAAATGAACATTGCATAAAAGCGAAAACTAAGAAACGTCCCGACACACCTTAAACCAAGCGCCCTTCAATTAAATTTTACTTTTTATTTTTATTTTAAAGTAAACATGCTACTTGTACTATTTTAATTTAAAAATACTTTCCTTTAATACTATTTTACTTTTAAACAAAGCAAGAATATCAACTTCTTCTCCATCTTTCATGTTTCAACAAAAAACAACACTAAACTAAACTTCTTCCTCTTTCTTTGTGAAAATAAACTTTCCTAATTGCCATTTTAAATGACAAATCCTTTATCACTAAACTCGTTTCATGTTTACTTTCTCGCCGGTCTCAGCCTCGCAAACAACCTACATTTCACCTTAGCATTGAAAAACAGCACCTTGCTCATCACTCATCTCCCTTTCGCTCATAATCTCATGTACTCGCCAAACAACAAACCTACAACACCTAAGCCAGGCTCGCTCAGGCATTCGTTTAAACCCTCGCCCAAAAAAACAACACCGCTCGCTTATCTTAAGCCATTTAACACAAACAACCTACTTGCCTGATAAACTGGCCTAAGCCCCATCACTGCTACCCATCCATGCCCATTTTCGCCGAAAACAACGCCCAACTCTTAGCCCAACCCTCCCTTTGCTCCAACAATGTTGATCTCGCCCCCACACTGGCGCCCGACTCGTAATACCGTTAATATGATTTAAAAACTACTCTACTAATCAATCTAACGGATAATATTGAAAAGTTTGTTTTGAAAAATTATATGTGTGAGGTTTATATTGGTAAAATACTCATAGCAGTTCATTTAGAAAATTCTCTAAATTTATATACCACATAATTTTCAACTCTTGTTCTTTTTTTACACTTTTTATATTTAAATGATATAGTTTATCATAATTTCTTAATAAAATATTTATATTTTTAAAATTAAATAAATAATTTTCTCCCTCCTCATTTCTTTCATACCAAATTCAAATCCAAATCCAAATCCGATTCTAATCCACCTACTGAACCAAACGGACCCCAAATATGAATATGTGTGAAGGATATACTTTTATAAAAGTCATGGTCCGTTTGGTTTGAGGTGATTGGGTTAGGATTAGGACTCAGTAGAAAACTTTGTTTGGTTAACGAAATTATGTGGGCGGTGGGCATGAATGCTAATATGTGGTCTTTCGTAAATCTTAAGTTGGACACAATAAGGGAAGGATTGACTCTCATTTTATCATACGTCGGCGTTTTTCTCGGTGATCACACATACGATTGGTTGCCACATTAAATCGACATTCATCTATTTATTTATTTTTCAACTTTTTCAACTAACAAGTTTTAATTTTATTACATGTTTTTTTTTTTTTTTTGTTTTTCCTTCTTTACAAATCTAAAAAAGTTTACAAAACTAAAATTATATATATATATATATATATATATATATATATATATATATATATATAGAGTTTAGATCAAATAAAAAATGTTTGGGTAAAAAGGATAAAAGGGTTAAATGTGTAAATATATCATTTGAATAGTAGGGGAGATTATGGGCATCAGGGTAGGGCTTGGGGTAGGTGAACCCGATCGGTAACACCGCCCTTGGGCATCGGTATGACAAATCGGTAGGAAATCGGCTTCCAAGATCGATCGGTGTTTTCTCACCTTTTTGAAATTTTAGAACGTTGGGTTCTTGGTGGTAATGATAAAGATGATGAAAGCATGTTGCTTGAGGCTGCTGCTTCCATTAATATGCATCAAATGTGTAATCTTTATAATGTAAATTTATAAATTTTTTGATGAAAATGAGAGTTCTATTGTATGAATGGATAATGGTTTCTTGAGGCCATAAGAGAAGGTTTTATCTTTTATGAATGGATAATGGTTTCAGGGGTTTTATAGGTTCAATGGTGTGTCCTTGGTCTTATGGTATGTTGCAAATCAAGTCTTTTGTAGTTTTTTTTTAAGTATTATGTAATGTTTTTATTTTTAATGAAATGGTGTGTTTTTATTTTAATATTGTATGTGATTTTATGTATTAAAAATATATATAAAAAAATAATAAAAAAAAAAAATGGAATGTAGATGCAGAAACTCTCCTCCACTTTAGGAGTAGTAGGGGTAGAATTGGGTAGTTTTTTATTGGAGGGTTTTATTGGATATAGGTTATGTGTCAATTCGGGTACTAGGGTACCACTCCCTCCCCCTAAAGTATTCTAATCATTTTACCACTTCTCTTTTAAATACTCATTTAAGCCTCTTTTAACATCTCATTTATACTCATTTAATCCTCTTTTAACATCTCATTTAAGTTTTATTTTGCCAATGCTTAACTCACGTCACTTTCTTACTCAAAATGCAACATTTTTTTTTCTTTTTTGGTTACAGTTTAGTGATTTTTACTATCAAATAAATAATGGGTTTTTTTTCATCAATTAAATTTGTGTGATATCAATGTTTGTGTGAATATTTTATTGTGAAAATGGCAAAAATTTTGTATATGTTGTTTTCTATCAGTTTTGTCAAAGCGTTAAGCTTAGGGTTCCCAACAATTGGTTTATGAGATTTAATTGGTATATTAATGAATTTAAATTGAGGTATTAATGACATACTTGATACATAACTATATACGTTGACACACTTGCACATAACATCTTGTAATTGACATATAATTGACGTATTATTGACACACACTGCATTTTTAGCTAAATATGTTGACACACTTGCATATAGCTTCTTCTAATTGACACACAATTGTCACATTTTCAATACGATATTAATGACACATACACTTTTTATCCTTTTTATTTTAAAAACCTTTTATTTGATCCAGAGCCTATATATATAACTTCATCTTCAATCTATGCTGAAAACACATACACACACATTAAACACACACACTAAAAACACACACACTAAAAACACACACGAATTAAAAAAAATAAAGAGAGAAAGAAAGAGGAGAGTGACTATCGATTGGTGAGCACGATCACTTCTCCTCTAAGATCGATGATCGATTGCCGTCACACCTACAATAAAAGTGATCGTCGACGAAATTCGATCTCATGCCTTCTTGTGTAACCTTATATGTGTTTCTGGGTTTTATGAAATTATGTGGGCTCGGTTAAATTAAGTCCATGTCTCTCTTTTTTCCTTTGTATTACAAATATTATTTTTATTTTATTTGACTTATTATATTATAAAACATATTATTTAAATACATTTATTTTAATTTATTTTATATTATTTTCTCTTTCCTACATCAAATTCAAAATTCTACCATAAATCTAAAGGTGTTTTGTTTCTACTAATGGAATGGGTTTATGGATTTTATTCGATTCAAGATGTTTGTTAGTGGGTCCAAGGAATGAAATGTGTATATTATAGCCATAGATTTATTACACACCAATTTGGTTTCTATGAAATCCATTCTCGTGGGCCCCTCACTTTTGCACTACAAAACTTGAATGTCTATACACTTTTGCATACCATATTTTGTCATCCAAACATAAATAATCGGAATGATACACTTTTTTATATCTATCGTCATTTTACTTTATATCAAATCCGATACTCATTATCATTTCTAACAACAAACCAAACGAGCTTTAAATTTTAAATCAAATTCAAATCCACTCCAAACCCCACATGTGAAAGAAACGGGTCCAGAAAGAAAGAAAAAGAGTGCAGCTTTGTAGAACTTTTGCTTTTGACTTATGAATACCACATTATTTTTCTTCTATCTTGTCAATCTTTCAAAGTTGATAAACTGATAAAGACAAATCAACTTTTATCCTATTTAGTTTTGTATACTTTGGATATGACAATATCAAAGAGAGAGAGAGATAGCCATGGCCATATAAATCTGAAAGGAAACAACTGTCCTGTGGAAAAATACATATATTAGTTGTCAACTTGTCATTAACTCATTACATTAGGCTGGAGGGCAAGGTTATAACGTAGGTGGCGATCGGTCGTGTTGTGTTACGATATTAGGGTTCTCGTGTTTGCGGGTTAGTCTAGCCTTTACCTAAACACGACCCATTTATTAATCGTGTCAAGCTAACCCAACCTATACCGCATAACACGTGTATCATTTGTGACCGTTTAACCCATTTAAGTAAAATCGTTAGCGATGATAGTTGGTGGTTTGTCGATTTAACTAGTTTAAATGCAAAAAATGATTTAAGGATCTAAAATACGATAAGAATAACATACAAATAACTATGCGACAATTTTCTGAATTACAAGCGTCAATTTTCATGATATCTAATGATGCGTGCCAAACAGTCAAGCTAAATCACACAAGCCGTACACTTGTGAATGTGGGGCCGTAACGACTTAAGCTGCCTAAGCACGAAATCAATGAGAGGAATCGGATAGAGCCTCCCCGGTCGTTATGTCCCAAGCGATGCGATGAATTATCAAACGTTTAGTGATCGAGGAATTTGAACGAAAAAAGGATTTGTTTATGATATTAACTACGGAAAAAGCCAACAAATTAAAACGGCTTAAATGCAAATTAAAGGAAATTAAAAAAAAAGATAAAATCTATTAAATAAACGCTATCACTATAATTAAAATGATGTTTTTGTTTTTATGTTTTTATAAAACTGAATTAAAAATCTACGCGACGTACAAATAAAAAGTGAAACTTACACGATATTAACCCTAAAAATATGAAAATGATATTTTTACAATCCTATGGATAAAAGAAACTTTTTAGAAAAAGAAAACTATTTTTACAACTAATTATCTAATTATTATTAATTAAAAACTATTTTTAACTATTTAATAATTACCTAAAATACAAGAAATTAGGAAATAAAGCTAGAAAAATAAAATTATGAAATGGAAAAGTCTAAAATATCAAACTAGAATTTTCAAAACTATTTTTGTATTTTTCTGATTATTTTTCTATTTTTTATGAATTTTAAACTATTAAAAACTAATTAAATTACTAAAAATTACCAAATAAACTATGAAAAATCTGGAAAATTACTTTTTTCACTTTTTATATTTATCTAAACTTAAAAAAATTGAAAAATTATTTTTTTGAACCTTTTCTGAATTTTTTATATTAAAAGCTAATTAAGAATGCTTAAAAACTAATTTAAATTGAGAAAAATAGCTAAACAACTTGGAAAAATCTGAAAATTTCAGGAAAACTAAAAATAATACTAGGAATATAAGAAAATTGGAAAAACAAGGGCTTATGTGGATGAATATAGAAATGCTATAACAAGTGCTTATTAATAAGCACTAAAATAAGCCAAATGAGACAAATAAACCACCAACTGTTTACCAAAGCTTTATTATGCTAAAACCAATCTAATGCAACTTAAGACAACAGATTATAACTTCAGATTAGCAAGCTAGATCAATTTTGATGATATGAGTTACAAGTTAAACACAGGCTCTGGGGACTAACTTTAAGCACAAACGCAAGCTTAAAAATAAGCTCAAACTGCAAACTATGAATTGGGACTTGTAAAGGACCTGGGTGAGATCAAATGTACCAAAAATCAGATTATGAAAAGCTCTATTGATCCCTGTGTACAAGCTACAAAATCTGTGAAAAGCTCAGTATTCACTGAGCCATTGAGCAGGGCATATTGGCCCTAAAAGGAGAGCTTGTTTGGAGCTTTTATAAAATTTGTAAAAATCAGATAAAATGATGACAAGAAAGAGCACCAGTGAACTTTTGAAATACCAATTCTCAGCGAGATTAGTTCAATTAAGCTCATGAAAAATCCTTGTCTGTGACCCCAACAGACCTTATACTTTTGACTTTTGAAGATATGAAGAACTTTGACTAATTTGAACTTTGGATCTAATTTTATCACTGAAGATGATGTTATAAGATGGAACAAGTGTAATGCAAGCAGTGTTGATGATTACTTAACACAAAATAAGCAATGGCAAATCTAAAAAATCAAAGTTAACAGTGAGATAGATTTGAGTGCAAGATTGACTTTAGGCTATGCAGGTACCAAATCTTTGACTCAATTGAGCTCAAACACACTTAATAAGCATGAACCACTAAAACCTAACTACTGAATAAACCATTATGACAGATAGAACAATAAACCCAAACACCCCTTTATGTTCTTGATATGGATGAGCTCAAAACGATTTGAACAATGAAACAACTTGATATTATGATCAAACTGACTTAAGACAACCTAGATACTACTATTACCACAGATTTTAACAAATTTAAACTACAAAAACTGACTATGCTAAGAAACTTATAAACCACTTACAATTTGTCCCAAGCCACTATGGCTAGCAAATCGTGAACAAGGACCTCTAACCTATCAAATCAACCCAATCACTACTATTCAACCCAAATCAAGCCTGCATCAATCTGTCCAGTTCTACGCACCATTTCGCTTATGTTGACTTATATTATTGACCAAGGCCCAAAAGTGGTGGCGAAGTTTAAGCTTATACAAAGCTTTAATAAGCTTCTATAAGCTAGTTTGATCTTGTACTAAGTTGTTGAAAGTTTAAACTCAAGAGTTTGAAAATCAAAATTCTCAACGATTGGGTATAAAATGTGGAAACTGATCATTACATGGAATTATCACTTAGCAGATTTAAAAGTACTTGAATACTATTGTTTGAGACAAATAAGATGGAAATAACAACTACAAATTATTTAATACATACTAATAAGAAAAACGACATACATTTTTGAAAAACTAAAACTAACTATCTCCTTCTCTTTTAGCTCTTTTATAAGCTCCAAAGCACTTCTCTCATCTTTACGGACATATCCCACCACGAATACTGACCCTGGATGTGCAAAATCAATCTGGCCGTTTAAACCTTTTGGCGCCAAAATCTTTTTAACCGTTTGTGAGATGATTGAGTGTTAGGTTTAGGGTATTAAATGAGACTTGGCTTCTTGTGTGTTTGGAGGGGGTGTAGGGATGATGATGGTGAGGAATGGAGTGTGATAGGGGAGTTCTTGAGGGAAATGATGGGTTTGGTTAACACCGATGAGGAGAGAGAGGAAAATGGGCGTCAAATGGGTTTTGACCGGGTTATGGTTGGGCTGGAGTATTGGTTTTGGGCCAAATGTAATAAAGGGTCCATTTGGATAAGTTAACAGGACCAAGTTGCAATTCCAACAAAACCAAGGGACCAAACACGTAATTTTGCAAAGTGTTTATGGTGCTGAGGTGATGATAACAGTGTTACAAGGACCAAAATTTGCCATTCAGATTTTCGGGGGCCATTTTACGCAATTTGCAAACTTGAAGGACCATTTTGTAATTTTCTCCAAACTTTTGATATTTTTCACCCAAGGACTAAATTTGACAAGTTATGATTTTAAAAGGACCTTTGGTGACTTTTCTTTTGAAATTTTGGCTTAGGGACTATTTTTGACATTTAGAAAGTCGGAGGACTGGCGCCAATTATGCAAACTTTGCTCGATTTTCATCTGATTTTGAACATTTTGCATCTAAAACATATAAAATGCATTTTTGTAATATTCTCATATTTTGATGCATTTCTGAGCATTTTTAACCCGTTTTTGATTCCGATTTATTAAAATTGAGTATTCACACTCATCAATCCCCCACACTAAACTATTGCTAGTCCCTAGCAATCTTTTGAAAAAAACTAATGGATTTCATCTCTTTACCAAAAGCCATTACTTAAAGGGTAGCCAAATGTTTCAGTTCAAGTAAGAACCATGGTACACCGATAACCATGTGAATTTGAGCAAACCACCATTTCAATGGCGGATTTGATTTTGTCTTTACGAAGCCGTACCTTACGGACTAGCCAACTCTTAGATAAATTATCAATATTATCTTTGGTGAGTCGTTACCATTATGGTTTTCCCTTTGCTTTTTTAAACCTTAACTTGCGGGCTAGCCAACTCTTCACTTTTTAGGATATGGTGAAATTTTGGTCTATATACAATTTTGGGCAAATGTGCAAAAACCGCCTCAGCGATTTGAGAAATCTTTACCAAGAGCCGTTTGCTCCTGGATTAGCCAATCCTTTAGTCTTACAGACATGGCGGACTGATAACCAACTGAGTAAGTGTAGAACACTTACTCCAAAAAAAATTTTGGCCAAAAACGGGGGAATTGGGCGGTATAATTACATGATAAATTCGTGAGAATCCCCCCCACACTTAGAAATGAATATTGCCCTCAATATTCAAAGTACCGGCGGTTATGCCGAAACATAGAATATAAAAGGGAAATACTACGGCCATTATTTAGAAAGAAGATTTTTTTTTTTTTTTTTTTTACAACATGTGGGGCAACCCCCCCACACTTAGGGTGGTAGAAAGTAGAAAGAAGTCAGAAATATGGGTGAAAACCCATATGGCGTGCTACTGTTTTTGATTTCCGAGTCGCTAGCTTGACTCGACCCCGAATTCATTTGTTCATGGGGAAAGTAACGTGGAAAACCAATCTCAATCGGACTTTCGTTCACAGTGTTAATAAACATATGAACATCAGAAAGTTCCACACCGACGAGATACAACCGCGGTATTGTTAATAGAAGAATCTATAAAGGATGATACCGGGGTCAAAGATGGTGTCCTCATTCCCGAAAGAGAAAAGGGAAAGAGCAACCACACCATTTGTGAAGAATGGAATAAAGACGTACATGAGAATGCAAGTCCATTCCTCAGCAGAGAGAAGCAAATCACCAGTTTTGACATCTTTAAGCTTAAACTTGAAGCTTAGATGGTGATTGTCAAGAAGATGTCCGGGAGGGAGGGTGGGAAATGGTTCCTCAATCAACAGACTTTCCAGAAAAAGGATGTCTCCCTCCGGATCCAGGTAAGTGTTATCAATTCCCATTGGAATTGACTCATCACTAAGAAAGGCCTCGACTTCATTCCAAAAGTTGTCATCTTCCTCATCAGGAGTGAGAGAAGGGATGGAAGAGTCGGGAATAAGACTAGAAGATGATGGATCATTTTTGAGCAATTCATCAATGGGAAAAATGTCTCCCATTGGATCACAAACATCATCATCCAACTCAGATGAAACTGAAGAGAGTTTGGTTTCATCTACAGACTTAACAATCTCGATGCGACAAACTGATGCCGGAGGTGGGACAAGTGGTGTGCTCTTAGAGCTAGCAGTTTCCACCACTTCCGATGAAGTCTCCGATTCTAGATCATCATCATCATCATCAAGAACACTCTTGACTTCCCTGGTACAACTTTCAAACCATTTGCTTGAACCAGGGGTAATTTCAAGCTTTGAGCTCAGCACGGTTTTGGTGAACACTCTTAACCGTGAAATTTGAGAGTGTTGCATTGATTCTTTCAGATTTTTGATCAATTGTGGCAACACTCTGCTTGTATAGAGGTTTGGAGTTCTGGTTGATATTCAATGTGAGCTCTTCGTTGTCAACCCGTATAGTCAACTCTTCAGCAAAACACATCAATCGAGCACGACTCGTTCTTAAGAAAGCTCTCCCTAAGATTAGGGGAACTCTAGGATCTGCATCGAAGTCTACTACAACAAAGTCAGCATGAAAGTGAAACTTTCCCACTTTCATCACGACATCCTCGGCTATCCCAAGTGGACGAGTTACGGTACGATCTGCTAGCTCGAGTGTCGAGTGTCATACGAGTGGATGAAAGTTCAGGAAGAGACAGTTTCTTCCATACTGAGAGTGGCATGAGGTTAATGCTAGCGCCAAGATCGGCCAAGGCGGAGCATTGAAACATCCCCAAGAAATCACACGGGCTTAAAAACCGGCCAGGGTCTTCAAGCTTTTCGGGAGCTTATAAGAATGGCCGCTGAGCATTGCTCATTTAGAGGGGTTTTCGCCATCTCTGATAGCTTATCTTTGTTGGTGAGTAAGCCTTTAAGCGTGGATGCAAATTTAGGCATTAGAACGAGAGCATCAACGAAGCTTATATCAAAGTGAAGCTCATTGAAGATTTGGAAGAATTTTTCCATTTGCTCTTTGTTTTTGTCTTTGAGCTTCTCATCATTCATTCTTGATGGGTAAGGAAGCTGACTAGACTTTTGAGCCGGGATGGAAGTGTTTTCTGGCTCAAGATTTTTCTTCGGAACTTCGGGTTCCGGACTTAAAGCTTGGACTACCGAAGGTGGGACGTGTGCGGTACTTCGTGGGCTTGAATAATGCACCTTGTCCGTTGTCTCCTTGGTAACTTGACTGAATGCCACAGGAGGAGGGGGCATGGGAGTCGAAGGTCCATTGTGCGTCTTACCACTACGAGTGGTGACGGCTTTCAACTCGGCATTAGGATTGGGAATAGTATTGCTTGGGAGTCCTCCAGAAGATGGCGAAGCTTTGTTCATATTCATGTTCATGAAACTGCTCATCATATTCTTTAACTCATTTGTCTGCCGAGACAATGTGGTATCAATTTCCTTTTTAGCTCACCTCTCATGTTATTGATCTGAGTTTGATTGAAGCATGTTTGACTCAGTCATTTTCATGAAGTCATTTGGTATGGGAGCTTGAGGAGGTTGTTGATAACTTTGATGATTAGGAGCTCGATATGGTTGGTTGAATTGTTCGGTTTTGATTGAAATTTTGAGAGTTATTGAAGTTGTGTCCTTGATTCGAACAAAGCTTTTTGATTGCCATGGTTTTGATTGCCATGGTTTTGCGCAGGAGGAAAACCAGGTGGTGTCATACCGCTAGGTGCACGGTAGTGAGGATCAGCTTGTGGTCGGTATTGATTGTGGTTTACCGAAGCTACGGGAGCTTGGTAAAAAGAAGCATCGGTTGCTTGACAATCATAATACGCGTGAGGACCACTACAAATTTCACACACCTTGTTTATGGCTTTGATTGGTTCCGGCTTATGAATTTCGCTTTTGAGTTCCTTTACCTCTTTTATCATACAATGGATCATGTCCGTTAGAGCGGCTAACGGAGCGGCTAACTCGGAAGAGTTACCGATGAAGAGCAGGAGTGTTCGGAACATTGACTTTGTTTCGAGAAATAGGAACTTTTGATTTACTCTCGCAAATTTCAAGCACATCTTTAGGTTTACGATTCAAGATATTGCCACCCGCGGATGCGTTCAAAGAATCTTGATCGTTACCGTTCAACCCATTATAAAAGATATTGACTTGTTGAAGCTCCGTGAATTCATGAAGGGGGCATTTCCTGAGGAGATCTTTGAATCTCTCCCATGCCTCTCCAAAGTTTTCATCGAAATTTTGACGAAATCCAGAAATTTCATTTTAAAGATTAGTCGTCTTTGATGGAGGAAGAAGTAATTACAAACTTTTGAACAAGATCCTCCCTAGTTTCGATGGATCGAGGGGGTTCTTTTTCCAGCCAAATGGGCTGTCCCTCAAGAGAGAATGGAAAAGCATCAACTTGATGACTTTTTGTGGCACATCCTTGAAATTGATAGTTGAAGTTAACTTGTTAAACCAACGGATGTGTGCATACGGGTCTTCTCGATCAGACCCGCGGAATTGATTCGTAGACACAAGTGTGATCAAATGTGTCTTCAATTCGAAGTGATCAGAGTTGATTACCGGTAAAACGATGGCATCTCCATAACCCTCGGTGGGTGCTTGGAGCATTTCCGCCATAGTGCGTTCGTCTGCCATGTTGTTTGAAATAGTACGAATCTCGGGTTCGACTATTGGGCAGACGCCTACGAGAACGTCTTCTAGGAATTTCTGCTAGATCATGCAAAGGACTCAATGATCTAGAAGAACGAGTGCGCATGCACTAGAGATAACTCTAAGGACTCTCAGAGTTAAGGAGAGAAATGGAATTATGAAGATATTTCAGATGAGAATGAGAATTATGAAGACGTTTTATAAAAATCAGGTGAGAAGAATCTTTATGGGTTTTCTGGTTCTGAAACGTCGATATCACAACAAAATCAATTAACACAAAATCGAGGCAAAACACCAGTGAACTTAACCAATAATCCAAGATGAATGGCTTCTTTGAAAAAGGTACACCAATCACAAGGACACAAAGGCAAGTTTTAAATCTTTAGTTCGGGAACTTATTATGGTCGCACCCCCAGTTAGGTAGTGCACTGCCTTGGTTTTCGGTGATAATCTTTTAAGTTGTTATTATTAAAGAAAACGACGAATCTTTTTGTATTTTTATTATTTGATACATATATAGAAATAAAAGAAAAATATTTTTGTGTTTTATACGTTTTTGGATGTTTTTGGGTTTTTGGATTTTTTAGAAGAAAATATGGATATATATATATACAGAGATGGATGATATAAACAAAGAGTGAGGATTCAAACAACTAATCTGCTAAACGTAAGACAAATAGCACAGCTCCCCGGCAGCGGCGCCAGAAATTTGATGCGTGCCAAACAGTCAAGCTAAATCACACAAGCCCGCCACTTGTGAATGGCGGACCGTAACAAGCTTAAAACTGCCTAAGGAACGAAATCAATGAAGATCTGAGGAGTATAGAGCCTCCCCGGGTCGTTATGTCCCAGCGAGCTGTGCGATGAATTATCAAACGTTTAGTGATCGAGGAATTTGAACGAAAAAAGGATTTGTTTATGATATTAACTACGGAAAAAGCCAACAAATTAAAACGGCTTAAATGCAAATTAAAGGAAATTAAAAAAAAAGATAAAATCTATTAAATAAACGCTATCACTATAATTAAAATGATGTTTTGTTTTTATGTTTTTATAAAACTGAAATTAAAATCTACGCGACGTACAAAATAAAAAGTGAAACTTACACGCAATATTAACCCTAAAAATATGAAAATGATATTTTTACAAACCTAATGATAAAAGAAACTTTTAGAAAGAAAACTATTTTTACAACTAATTATCTAATTATTATTAATTAAAAACTATTTTTAACTATTTAATAATTACCTAAAATACAAGAAATTAGGGAATAAAGCTAGAAAAATAAAATTATGAAATGGAAAAGTCTAAAATATCAAACTAGAATTTTCAAAACTATTTTTGTATTTTTCTGATTATTTTTCTATTTTTTATGAATTTTAAACTATTAAAAACTAATTAAATTACTAAAAATTACCAAATAAACTATGAAAAATCTGGAAAATTACTTTTTTCACTTTTTATATTTATCTAAACTTAAGAAAATTGAAAAATTATTTTTTTGAACCTTTTCTGAATTTTTTATATTAAAAGCTAATTAAAAATGCTTAAAAACTAGTTTAAATTAAGAAAAATAGCAAAACAACTTGGAAAAATCTGAAAATTTCAGGAAAACTCTAAAATAATACTAGGAATATAAGAAAAATGGAAAAACAAGGGCTTATGTGGATGAATATAGAACTGCTATAACAAGTGCTTATTAATAAGCACTAAAATAAGCCAAATGAGACAAATAAACCACCAACTGTTTACCAAAGCTTTATTATGCTAAAACCAATCTAATGCAACTTAAGACAACAGATTATAACTTCAGATTAGCAAGCTAGATCAGTTTTGATGATATGAGTTACAAGTTAAACACAGGCTCTGGGGACTAACTTTAAGCACAAACACAAGCTTAAAAATAAGCTCAAACTGCAAACTATGAATTGGGACTTGTAAAGGACCTGGGTGAGATCAAATGTACCAAAAATCAGATTATGAAAAGCTCTATTGATCCCTGTGTACAAGCTACAAAATCTGTGAAAAGCTCAGTATTCACTGAGCCATTGAGCAGGGCATATTGGCCCTAAAAGGAGAGCTTGTTTGGAGCTTTTATAAAATTTGTAAAAATCAGATAAAATGATCACAAGAAAGAGCACCAGCTGAACTTTTTGAAATACCAATTCTCACTGAGATTAGTTCAGAATTAAGCTCATGAAAAATCCTTGTAACTGACCCCAAAACAGACCTTAACTACTTTTGACTTTTGAAGATATGAAGAACTTTGACTAATTTGAACTTTGGATCTAATTTTATCACTGAAGATGATGTTATAAGATGGAACAAGTGTAATGCAAGCAGTGTTGATGATTACTTAACACAAAATAAGCAATGGCAAATCTAAAAATCCAACAGTTAACAGGTGAGATAGATTTGAGTGCAAGATTGACTTTAGGCTATGCAGGTACCAAATCTTTGACTCAATTGAGCTCAAACACACTTAATAAGCATGAACCACTAAAACCTAACTACTGAATAAACCATTATGACAGATAGAACAATAAACCCAAACACCCCTTTATGTTACTGATATGAGCTCAAAACAGATTTGAACAATGAAACAACTTGATATTATGATCAAACTGACTTAAGACAACCTAGATACTACTATTACCACAGATTTTAACAAATTTAAACTACAAAAACTTACTATGCTAAGAAACTTATAAACCACTTACAATTTGTCCCAAGCCACTATGGCTAGCAAATCGTGAACCAAGGACCTCTAACCTATCAAATCAACCAAATCATACTATTCAACCAAATCCAAGCTGCATCAATCCATGTCCCATCTGCACCATTTTGCTTATGTTGACTTATATTGACCAAGGCCCAAAGTGACTGAAACTGAAGTTTTAAGCATACAAAGCTTTAATAAGCTTCTATAAGCTAGTTGATACTGTACTAGTTGTTGAAAGTTAAACTCAAGAGTTTGAAAATCAAAATCTCAACAGTGGGTATAAAATGTGGAAACTGATCATTACATGGAATTATCACTTAAACAGATTTAAAAAGTACTGAATACTATTGTTGAGACAAATAAGATGGAAATAACAACTACAAATTATTTAATACATACTAATAAGAAAAACGACATACATTTTTGAAAAACTAAAACTAACTATCTCCTGGCTGCTTCTCTTGCTTTTTATAAGCTCCAAAGCACTTCTCTCATCTTTCTGGACATATCCCACCACGAATACTGACCCTTGGATGTGCAAAATCAATCTTGGCCGTTTAAACCTTTTTGGCGCCAAAATCTTTTTAACCGTTTGTGAGATGATTGAGTGTTAGGTTTAGGGTATTAAATGAGCCTTGGCTTCTTGTGTTTGGAGGGGGGGTGTAGGGATGATGATGGTGAAGATGGAGTGTGATCAGGGGAGTTGCAGGGGGGAAATGATGGGTTTGGTTAACACCCGTGAGGGAGAGAGGGAAAATGGGCGGGTCAAATGGGTTTGACCGGGTTATGGTTGGGCTGGGTAATTGGTTTGGGCCAAATGTAATAAAGGGGTCCATTTGGATAAGTTAACAACACAAGGACCAAAGTTGCAATTCCAACAAAACCAAGGGACCAAACCTGTAATTTTGCAAAGGTGTTTTATGGACTGAAATTGACAAGTGCTAGTGTTACAAGGACCAAAGTTGCAATTCAGATTTTCCAGGGGCCATTTCTGCCAATTTGCAAACTTGAAGGACCATTTTTGTAATTTTCTCAAACTTTTGATATTTTTCACCAAAGGACTAAATTTGACAAGTTATGATTTTAAAAGGACCTTTGGTGACTTTTCTTTTGAAATTTTGACTCAGGGACTATTTTTGACATTTTCTGAAAGTCGGGGGACTGAAACTGCCAATTATGCAAACTTTGCTCGTTTTTCATCTGATTTTGAACATTTTGCATCTAAAACATATAAAATGCATTTTTGTAATATTCTCAGTATTTTGATGCATTTCTGAGCATTTTTAACCGTTTTGCAGTTCCGATTTGACTAAAAATGATGAGTATTTACACACTCATCATCTAAGGTATAAAATTATAATTCACTCATACTAAGTAAATACCAAAATACATTTAATCCACATCCAACATAAAAACCAAGTTATATATTTTATTTTTAAGATATTATATATTTAAACGGGTTCATTGGTTGACCTGTTTAATACTTACTCAACCCAAACATGACCCGTTTATTAAACGGGTTAGACGGGTTGACCCGTTTTTTACCAAACCTATTTATCCTAAACTCAAACCTTTTTAACTTCGTGTCGGATTCGTGTCGTTTAAGTGTCGTGTCAAAATTGCCACTCCTAGTTATAAACACTCACAATACACATCAGCGCACATCAGTTTCTCTCACCTCTCACTTTCACTCACCTTTCTGTGGACAAGGTACTCACTTTTACTCACCTTAATTTTTTTTTTTTTTTTTACAAAATATATAAAGAAATATGTAGTTATAAAATATAGTGTTTGGTGGTTTTTTCTTGAGACATGGTTTTCACAAAGAAAATATGTAGTTATAAAATGTAGTGTGTGTTTTAGAAAATATATTTGATAGGTATTAATAAGGAGAAAATGGGGTAGTGGATTTTATTTTATTTTTTTAATAATGCATGAAACGGCCGTGAAAAACAATAAGATGAGTAAGTCAACTTAATCTCTCTGAATTGTGAGCCCGCCTGTGAACATATACCTCGCTGTGCACAAGACTCACTCGTGAGTGGACCATTCACCTTGCACTCACACCCTGCCGAGTAGTCTTAATAGGAACTTAATATAAGAACAAGCCTAGAAAAAATATTTTGTTACCTACATATTAATACAGGGATCTTTGATTTTGCCAACTAAGTTTGAATAACATCTAACTTTGTTTTAGTACTCAAGTACAAGGTACCCCTGAATTTACATGGTTATACAAAAATGACATCCTAACATTAAATCACGTGCAACTTCCTACAAGAAAGGGTGGGATTATTCATACGGTGGCCATTATTTTAGATAAACGGGGTCTATCCCATTAGGGTGGGCCCCTCCTCCCTTTCTCTTCCCTCTCTCTCCCACATGGGCTGTGGGTCCCCCACTCATATGCAATTTTTTTTTTTTTTTTTAATTTAATTGTGTAGTGTTTAGGTATATGTATAGTGTATTTATTTGTGTAGTGTTTTTATATGTATAGTGTTTTTAATTGTGTAGTTTTTTTATATGGTATTTATTTTACGTTACTTTTTATAAACTTTTTTTATAAACTTTTTTTTACAAACTTTTTTTATAAACTTTTTTTTATAAACTTTTTTTATAAACTTTTTTTAAAAAAGTTTATAAAAAAAAAAGTTTATAAAAAAAAGTTTATAAAAAGTTTATTAAAAAATTTATAAAAAAAGTTTATAAAAAGTAACGTAAAATAAATACCATATAAAAACACTACATAATTAAAAACACTATACATATATATATGAGAAGGGGACCCACAGCCCATGTGGGAGAGAGAGAAAGGGAGGAACGGGGTCTATCCCCTTAGGGTGGGCCCCTCCTCCCTTTCTCTTCTCTCTCTCCCACATGGGCTGTGGGTCCCCCTCTTATATACAATTTTTTTTTAATTTAATTGTGTAGTGTTTAGGTATATGTATAGTGTATTTATTTGTGTAGTATTTTTATATGTATAGAGTTTTTAATTGTGTAGTGTTTTTATATGATATTTATTTTACGTTATTTTTTATAAACTTTTTTTATAAACTTTTTATAAACTTTTTTTTATAAACTTTTTTTATAAACTTTTTATAAACTTTTTTTTATAAACTTTATAAGTTTATAAAAAAAGTTTATAAAAAAAAGTTTATAAAAAGTTTATAAAAAAAGTTTATAAAAAAAAATTTATAAAAAAAAATTTATAAAAAGTAACGTAAAATAAATACCATATAAAAACACTACACAATTAAAAACACTATACATATAAAAACACTACACAAATAAATACACTATACATATACCTAAACATTACACAATTAAATTAAAAAAAAAATTGCATATGAGGGGGGGACCCACAGCCCATGTGGGAGAGAGAGGGAAGAGAAAGGGAGGAAGGGCCCACCCTAAAAGGATAGACCCCGTTTATCTAAAATAATAGCCACCGTAAGATCAACACACACATCAAGGCCTCTCTCCCACGAGTAAAGTAACAAGTCAGCTGGGCGTAGGTGTTTGTCATTTCTACCTACAAATACCTCATAAATTCACCATTTTTAAACACAACTTTAAATTATACTCTTTATTCTATTATTAATACTTCTCTACTCAAACAAAACTTATGGAGGATATAATTTCCAAAACAATAATGTCACGACTCATCCGGAAGAAAAATAAGTTATTATTACGGGACATAGGTTTTTAGCAAATGGTGTCGTTTATTATGAATAGCGACAAGTTTCCAAAGAAAAACATCATAACCCGATATCATTATGGTGTTTATGGTCTCTTAGTCAAAGCTTATTTTAGTGTGAATCCGATGTTTCAAAGCAACTTCAAAGAGAGGTTTTATATGAGTTGAAGACTATTTACATGAATAATTGAAGAAACACTCTTCAAACAAGCAATTAATTGCAGGGATTTTCATTCCCAGGCGAGTGCGATGTTCAAAACTCCTGAAGCCTGGGAAAACACCTTATCAAGGATTTCATCATCTAAGCATTAGTCCATCACTATATCTCTCTGGCAATCAAATATACTAATGGACTTGGGGGACTTTATAGCGTATGGAATCATCAAACCAATTGGTTAAAGCCCATACAATCGAAACAAGCCCAAGACAAGCCTACTAAGGCAAAGGTCCAACACAGACTTCCTGGGAAGCACCTTCCCAGGCCAACCACGAATGAAGTCAGACTTGATATACACACAAGTCACGACTCGCCTGGCAACCTAAGGCAGGTTTGTTACAACAGACGCCACGTACCAATGCCTCATTGGAATAAAGTTAGTGGTACAAACATCTCGCAGTTGCGCAATATCGTACATGAGACATTCCATAAATCTATCACAACCAAGGATGGGATGCCACATGTCATCCTTGTTCCCTCCTCTGAATGGCCACCACGTGAACCATCCTCAAACCGTTGGATCACATCTATGTGTTGCACGAAACTCTAGGCACATCCCTATAAAATATCATGCCATTTTCTTGCAATGAACCAAGTCATTCTCAACTAAAACTACACACATTAGTCACCTCGGAGTGTCACCCCAAACTCGTTATTCAGTCATACATTCGAGTCCTTACCGAACGTGGAAAACCAAATGAGTGACTACCCTCACCCCTAATACGTACCTTACGTAAACAAATATTTAATGCTTTTGAAGAAATAGGCATTGGGCTCAATAACAACTATTGGGTAAATATCACTAGAATAAGTACTCAATATATGAAGCTAAGTCCTTTGGGGAAGGGTGAGTCGACACATAAAAAGGTGCATTTGGTTCAGGTCTTTCCTCGTTGATTTGAACCTTTTGAAGAACATTTTAGCGTTTTCGATTAAAAAAAAAAAAAAAAAAAACTTGTTTGAAAACAAGCTGTTAAAACAAACATTAAAATTATAACATTACAAATATGTTTGACGAAAGTAATTGTTGCTTGAGCTAGAAATATACCTATAAATGGAGATGAAGTGGAAGATTTAAATGAAGATTGTTTTATAAACTACATTAAGTACCATTTGATTTTAAAATATTATGAAAAGTTATTTTTCTAAAACCTAGTTTATGTGTCAAACAAAGATGATATTTTAAATATTTTTTTCTTTTAAAAAAATAACTATAATTTTCTTATAATCTTATCTGTTACACATGTCTTATTTACATAATCATATGTATTGAAATTCAATAACAACTAATTTTTATTTTCATCAAACATGCCTTTAAACAAACACCTTTGAACTAGCAAAATGGTATGTATTAATGAGTTTAAATTCATACGAGAATGTTTTACTTATTTTACCAACAATGTTGTAAAGACATTCGAAGGAGCCATTAAATTCAATACTTAAATTAGAAAATATCCTTGTCAAATAATCGCACTCCCTCAAACAACAATAGACTCAAATTCAAAATCTAGAATTCTCAATCCCTTCTTTCCTTCTTCTATACTCTCTCCACTAATTTATTTGACGTGGCAAAACGTGGTGGGGACCACACACTACTCAACATAACACAAGACTTTACAACAAAAGAAAAAGTAAATTACACGTTTAGTCCTCAAGGTTTTTGCATATTTATGTATAGTCAAAACGAGTGTTGTAACTCGCGCGTTGCGGCGGGATGTGTTCCTTGAAAAGATAATTAAACCTTAAAGACTATTTTTGTTAAATGACAATACATACTAATTAATGATATAATGTATTCCTTGAAAAGACAATTAAACCTTAAGGACTATTTTTGTAAAATGGCTATACATACTAATTAATTTGTGAGGATTTAGGTTGCAAAGACACTTAAACCTTAGGGACTATTTTCGTTAAATTGTTATAGATAGTAATTAATTGTTAAATGGCTAATAATTAATTTGTGGGGACCTAAGTTGCAAAAACACTTAAACCTTATGGACTATTTTTGTTAAATTGCTAAAGATAGGAATTAATGCAAGATAACACTCCTGCCTTTTAGTATATACGAGTGTGAAAACTCGCGCGATGCAGCGGGATTGCTTTTGTAGACGTGAATTTGGAACTGATGAATGACCGGAAAATTTGTTTGTCTATTTATTTGGTTAGTCCTTGAAGGACCTACGTTGCAAAGACAATTCAAACCTTAGGGACTATTTTTCGTGGCTATAAAGGACTTACTTTGCAAAGACACTAAAACCTTAGGGACTATTTTTGCCAAATTTCTATAGATAGCAATTAATGCTACAAACTTTATTTGGTTAGTCCTTGAAGGACCTACTTTGCAAATACAATTCAAACCTTAGGGACTATTTTCGTGGCTACAAAGGACTTACATTGTAACGACACTTAAACCTTAGGGACTATTTTTTCCAAATTGCTATAGATAGCAATTAATTCTACAGGACTTACTTTGCAACGACACTTAAACCTTAGGGACTATTTTTGCCAAATTGCTATAGATAGCAATTAATGCTATAGGACTTACTTTGCGACGACACTTAAACCTTAGGGACTATTTTTGCCAACTTAAGAAAGTTAGCAATTAATGTTGCAAGTTACTGTTGCTCGCTCTATAGTATATATAGTAATTTCAACAAAAATACTGCGATCGTCCCCAACGTTTAACATGTTGCTATTCGTTAGTCCAGATTTCATGTATAGTTTGTAGGGTACTACGGATGTCTCAATTCCAGTCCCTATGATTTTGACTTGTTACTCTTCCAGTCCGTTTTTCTTATTACGTTAACTTTTGCTATATAAAATTAAACAAAATAACCAAAATATCCTTACCTCATTTAAATTTTTTTGTTTTCTATCATTATTATTAAGGGCCCATTATTATTAGTATTATCATAAAGCATACATTAATTTTTTTTAAAAATTCATAAGATTTACAAGAAATTAGTGAAAAGTCTTGATACTATCTGAGCCTCCACTCATCTATCTATAACATAGCTAATCATTATTATCATTATCATTATCATCCAATAATAAAACTTAAAATACATATATACTTTCAAATATTATCTTATATCCCAAAATATACAAATACCTATCTTCTTCAATTAAACCTACTAAAATATACTTCGTATTACACAACTTTTAGCAAACACAAATCAAAACCTACCCAAAAATTCAACTAAACCCACCAAAAATGTTTCTACAAAAACTACAACCTGATTCATCTTATTCAACCCATCGATTCAACTACTTTTAAGAACTCACTTGGCAACTACCAAAAAATTCATTCACCCATATTATGAACCATGAGTGTTCAAGCATCATAAAAAAACCAACTTCGTGCACTATTCACTCATAAAAAGCAATCATTTTTCTTCTTTAACTAAAACCCTCACATTTGGAAACCACAAATCTAATGAGATGTTGTTGGTTGCGGGTTGTAGGTGGTTGTGGTGGCGGGTTGGGGGTGGTTTTGTGTTGTGGTCAATGGTAATAGGGGTTTGCATGTGATGGTTGTGTGGTGGTAGGTGGGGTAAGTGATGATGGGTGTATAATATTAAAGAGAAGAAGAAGGAGAATATATATTTTCTTAACATCAATTTTTAAAAATTTTTTTTTTTTTTTTTTTTTTTTTTTTTTTTTCACACCTTATACCACCTATCTCACAATATATCTTATAAATGTCTTCAGCGAAGCTTGAACTCACAACCTCTAGGTTGGTGGATAACTCACGTACCACTAGATTAAAGGCATTGGGTGACGGAAGAATATAATAGTTTGGAGGGATAAATCTATGGTGCGTTGTGTTTGTGTTTGTGCATTGAGAGGATGACTGCTATTATAAAAAGAGGGTTGATACTCACACCATTTTTTCTTATACATACATCACACTGTAATGCACACTGTACAAGACAGTAATGCACAATTGTGGTGTATGTATAAAAAAATGGTGTGAGTATCGACTCCCTTATAAAAAGAATAAGAAAATACCAAAATTACCTTTTAGTTAACGGTCAAACTTAGTCAAATTAACGAAATTAAGTAGAACGGATTGGATCCGTAACAAGCCAAAATCACAGTGACTGAATCCGAGACGAAAATGCAAAATGAACTGAATCCGTAACAATTGACAAACCATAGGGACCATCTAGTCCATCTATGTAGTTTACTAAAAAAAAACACTTTTCACACACCTAAACAGTACACCATAAGAACCGCAGTCCTACACCCACTCACACACACTAAAAAACACACACACCATCTCTCTACCTCGATGGATTCGGTGACTCTAGTCTGCACCGCCTCACTGATAGCCGGCGGCCTGTACTGGTTCGTCTGCGTCTTCGGATCCGCTGAACGAAAAGGCAAACACGCGAGCCAGCTTTCTGGCGGGTCCATCGACCGTGAAAAGGTACAAGACAATTACAATCAGTACTGGTCCTTTTTTAAAAAACCCAAACAGATTGAAAAAACAGAAAACGTACCTGCTTTTGTTGACACTTTTTATAACCTTGTGACCGATATTTATGAATGGGGTTGGGGTCAGTCTTTTCATTTCTCCCCCGCTATTGACGGGAAGTCGAATTTGGAAAGTACTAAGATTCATGAACAGATGGCTGTAGATCTGATTAAGGTTAAACCTGGTCAGAAGATTTTGGATGCTGGGTGTGGGGTAGGTGGGCCCATGAGGGCTATAGCTGCTCATTCTGGGTGTAATGTTGTTGGGATTACTATTAATGAGTATCAGGTCAGTCGCGCAAAGGCGCATAATAAGAAGGCTGGTTTGGACCATTTGTGTGATGTTGTATGTGGTAATTTTTTGGAAATGCCTTTTGAGGATGATAGTTTTGATGGGGCGTATTCGATTGAGGCGACTTGTCATGCGCCTAAGTTGGAGGATGTTTATGGGGAGATTTTTAGGGTTTTGAAGCCTGGGGCTTTGTATGTGAGTTACGAGTGGGTTACTACTGAGTTGTATAGAGGTGAGGACCCGGAACATGTGGAGGTTATTCAAGGGATTGAGAGAGGTGATGCTTTGCCTGGATTGAGGAGTTATTCTGATATTGCCGAGGTTGCTAAGAAAGTTGGGTTTGAAGTTGTGAAGGAGTTGGATCTTGCTAAGCCGCCTTCTAAGCCGTGGTGGACTAGGTTGAAGATGGGGCGAATTGCGTATTGGAGGAATCATATTGTGGTTATGGTGCTTGAGACTATTGGTGTTGCGCCTAAAGGGACTATTGATGTGCATCAGATGTTGTTCAAGACTGCTGATTATCTTAGTAGAGGTGGTGAGACTGGGATCTTTTCGCCTATGCATATGATTCTTCTCAAGAAGCCTAAGCAAGAAGAATCTTGATCATGATTATTAAGGTTTTTTTATCGTATGTTTGTGTTGCTTCTGTTTTGGTTTAATTATTACTAGTAAGATTTATCTGTTTTATTACAGTTTAATTTGCTGTGTTTAAATTTGATCTGTTGGAAAGAACTAGATTTTGCAGAATTTGCTATTAGTGTAGTTTCAATTAAGTTATGCAATTTTGTAATTCATGGTGTTTCCTTGTTATTGTTAAAGGTAAAGTCTTTGTGGGATTTAATTTTTGAGTTAGAAATAATGACATGATTATGTTTGTAATGTTTTGCACTTTAGATTTTGCATAAGTTTCCATTGATTTAGCTTCATATTAAAGTTATGCATTATTAAAGTTCTTTTAATCTTGTAGTTGGAAATTAGGTAAGATTCCATTTTTTGAGGTTGAATCTACCCAAAGGAACATCCAACTTTACTTATAGAGTGATTGGGATTGCATCTCCTAAAAAGTGAATTGTACTTGGTGTGTTTTAAAACACAATAAGAACTTTTGAGTGTTAGGTACTTAGGATGGAGAATTTGCCTATTTCATATTTGCTTACTTTGGGTTGAAAGTTGAAACAAGCACATATATATATATAACTACACTTGAGGAGTTGAGGTTGTATTTTTTTTTATAAGCAGAAGCTTAAAGATATGTAATCTCATTTCCCCAACACCCCGTAAGTGATAATTTGAGTGAAAGAACTCTACTGAATTTATCCTATTCTTCTGGTAGTCATGACATTGGGGTCTCTAACCGAGCGAATTATGCTGGTTTGCACAATTCGGTTCCCTTTATTTTTGTGCTTTTTTAATTTTGGACATGATAATCACTTTGTGGATCTGATTAGGCTGGCATATTAGCTGTAAAACCAAAATGCCAGCAGCATATTTGGAAATAAGATTCCAACTTTCTTCTGAACTGATCTTGTGTGTGTAGATTAGGATGGAGGAGACAGTCACGTGAGATTTAAGACATAAGTTGACAGGTCATGTGATACTGTTAAATAAATAATGATTTGAAACAAACTCACATGACAATGATTCAGATCCATAGCTGAATATAGCTGAACATGTCAGATGTTTGTTAATAAAAAAAAAAAAGTAAAGTAACACCCAATGCCGTCTTCCACGGGTTATGGGTACCCAATACCGTTTCCGGTGTATGGGGGAGGTTAAGATGTAGACAGCCTTACTCATACCTAAGGTAGAGAAGGCTTCAGTTCTAACAAGGTAGAAAGGACCTCCGGCCTTTTGTAGGGAGTGAGGATCGAACCCCTGACCTCTCGGTTGAGAGGCAAGGGGTTTACCAACTGATCCAACCCTACTTGTTTCAGATGTTTGTTAATCTATCATGCTAATGTGGTTCTTGTGTCCATTAAATAATTGTGGTAGCAATATGTATTAGGTTCAAGAATACAGGATACAGGATATAGTAATATTTAAGGATCAATTCACAGGGATTGTCGAAAACCATGTATTCACTTTCAACGAGTATGTTGTGATAAGAGCCTTTCGAGTACGTATAATATAAACTCTAAAGTGAAAGGCAAATTGTAAGTTTGTAACATGATCAAGCATAGGCAAACAGATGTTGAAAACATGTTGACTTGCCTTTGGAATGTGATCTCTTTTTCTATATTACCTGGAGTGTTGTTTGTAGATCAGGGCAAGTGATTAATCAACTCCTTTATTCTAAACATCAATATTTCTTATTACCATAAAGTATGCCATGATCTTGGGTTTGAATAGTATAATACTATTATTAGTTGCAGATCTCAACAAACACTACCTTCCGATGGATCCGACAATATTTAATTTATAATTACTTGAATAAGGACAATGAATCTTGAATCTTAATGCTA
This sequence comes from Chrysanthemum makinoi, assembly GCA_910596185.1. NCBI lineage: Eukaryota > Viridiplantae > Streptophyta > Magnoliopsida > Asterales > Asteraceae > Chrysanthemum > Chrysanthemum makinoi. Next base: position 185,407,545 of record OU343219.1, on the reverse strand, counting down.
ATTGTTCTGTGCCGGCTGGTTTTATAAATATAAATAGGCTTGTCAGCGTTGTTTTTTGTTTGTTTAGACAGCCTTTGGTGATCGGATTGTCCTTAATAACATGTAAGAAGTTGGTAAGATTTAAGCTGATGTATCTAATACACGTGTTTGTTTTCTCGGTTGTTTGATCTGATTAACATGGTAGGCGTTATAAGCTTGGAACTTCGGAATTTTAGATTTTCAAACAGGTTTCTTTTGAAATTTTGGACTGTTTGAATTTGTGTTACAAAAGTGATTAGTGATTATGTGAGGATGGATAACAAGTTGAACAGAAGTGATTATGTGAGGATGTAAGATAATGTTAGGGAAACCTCTTTATGTAAATAAGAGGAATGCTACATCCACTCATAAAATCCACACAAATCACTCACACGCTGAGGTGTCACCCACTAATTGGTGGATTTTATTATAATTTCTCTTTCTTCTCTTTCATTCCACCAATCAGTGGATGACATCTCGATGTGGATGATTTGTGTGGAGTTTGTGAGTGAATGTAGCATCCCTCTGTAAATAATTGAACAGAGTATTGGACCAATCTTAACAGGTCCACTTTTGGCTTATTATCTATTTGGTCCCAAAATGGACCGTACACCTTATAAAAGCTGATATTTTTTGTTAATCTTGCAATATATTAGTATTTAAATAGACGAGTACCTTGCACAGATTTTTTAGCGGCAAATAATTATAGTTGCGATATTTTCGTTAGTGTTTGTGTGTAATCTGTATGCATACAACGTAAAATAATCAAAGTATAATTGAAAAAGTTTGTAACAAATGATGTGTTATATAGTAGAGCGTGTTTGATCATAATGTCAATATAAACAAAGTCGTCTTCTTTTTTTTAATAAAAAAACAACATTCATAAAATTGTCATGTATTATAATTCAAAAAGTTGTTAAAAGTTAAAAGTATAAAAATTTTAATTTTATAATGTTTAGACTGCCAACATGTGTAATTTTTTTTACATACCAAACATCCATATAAAGTATTTTTTTTGATAATACTAATTGTTGTATCCCAGAAACTATGGTGTGTAATTTCCTTTACATACCAAACATCTGTAGAAAGTATAACCTACTATAAAGGAAATAATTGTAATAAGTCAAGTTTAATTTAATGAATGTCTCGTGAGTTCTAAAGGTTATGATGATGCATTTGTGAAGACACATGTTGGTATTTTGAATTTGTTGAAAGTAGATATTGTTCTCGTATCTCACTCTGGCAGGATTAATCGTGTGTTTTTATAGTTCTTGAAAGAAGGCATTGTGGAGACCGGAGGAAGACTTCAAGTCCACTATTAGGATTAGAGTTAAATAGAGGTGCACAAAAACCGGTTTTTACTGGTTTTCGGTTTTTGGAAAACCGGTTTTCAAAAAACCGGTTTTTCCAAAAATCAGTTTCGGTTTTTTCGGTTTTTCCGGAATCGGTTTTTTTTGGTTTTAAATGTTCGAATCTGTTTTTTAGGTTTCAAATGTTCGAATCGGTTTTTTATCGGTTTTTACTGAGTTCATTTTTTTGGTTTTATGTTCTGGATCCGTTTTTTATCGGTATTTTCGGTTCCGTTTTTCGAATTTAAAACATTTAATACATTTCGAATATAATCATAACTTTATTTAAAACAATACAATTATACAACTAAAACTATAAAATACTAATACATTTCGAATACAATCATAACTTTTATTTAAACAATACAATTATAGAACTAAAACTAAATAAATACTAATACATTTTCGAGCCCGGCATGACCATCACCAAAAACATATTAGTATACTCAAGTATATCGAGCTTTGGCATTGCCATCACCCGTGTATACTCAAGAAATTAAATCATCCAAAAATTCTTCTACATCTAACTCTTCAACATCAAATGGTTCAAATTTACCTTCATCTAATTCGGAAATGGAGGTGATATCCCATGTCATCTTCTTCTTGTGCTATAGTTTCTTCAACTTCTTCAATCGAACCTTCCAACGATGTTTGATGTTGTACCCTATCTACTCCGTCCATATAATCTTTCAAACATACACATACTTCCACGGATTCGGGGCTAAGTTTTGTCCTTTTATCTGATATAATTCGACCACTATGAGAAAAGGCCGATTCGGAAGCTACCGTCAAAGCTTGGACCGCTAATAAGTCACGAGCCATAGCGGCCAAAATCGGAAATTGGATTTCCCTTTCTTTCCACCAAGCCAAAATGTCAAAGTTTGCAAACTCATCGGAACTTAAAGTTGTTAAAAAGTTTGTAGCCATATATTGTCCCAACTCGCTTGTCGGGGCCGATGATCGTTGACGCTTTGTAGCGTCTTCACGTAAAGTATTATAAAGGTTTATGTTAATGCCCTTGTCATTCGAGATCGAACCGCCCGTATTGGATCGAGAATTGGGTTTGGTTGTTGAACATATTTTGTTGCATAAATTTCAAACAATTTTTTAAAATAATCATTAAATTTAAAAACTTGAGATTCTATATAGTTGGGATCTTCACCGTCCAACTCAAAGGATAATTCTAAAATTTCCATTATTCTTCTTATTAAAAGTTCTACGCCTCCAACATTTAAACATGGATTAAGTCTTGCGGAACAAGTATAAACCAAAAGTAAACTAGCAAAATATTTTATAAATCTCTTTTTTATAACTTTAACCATTTTTCTAAACATTTGAGTAGGTGAGTCTTTTAATTCGTCTAATTTTTCCGTCATAGCATAAACTTGATTTAAAACTAATGGGCTAGTTGGGTAATAAACACCTGATACTATAGTTGTTGCCTCTTTAAAAACTTGTAAAAAATAGTTAAAAGCATTTAGTCGATCCCAATCTTGGTCATCTATCGAAGTGGAACGATTTTTTTCAACAAGTAATTCATTAAAAGCATGTAAAGTAGTACGTTGTCGTAATATATTTTCAAACATAATGCAAGTAGAATTCCACCTAGTAGGTGTATCAAATTTCGGTCCTAGGAATGGTTCACCAAATAGTTTAAAAGCAATTGTCCGTTTCATTAATAACCAAGATTCGGGATTAAACCAATGAGCCGTAACGGCGAGATAAGAATTTTCCGAACCATGTGGTGCGGTCCAAACATCCGTAGTTATAGAAACACCATATTTATAATTACGAAAACCATCAATAATATCATTTTTAGCCGTTTCCCATAATTTAAAAGCATCACTTCTAAGTTTAGTACGACTTACTTGTTTATACCACGAGTGTAGCCTCTTTTTGATGATGGCCGTAAGCTTGGCGTTGTCGAAGAGGTTGAATGGATAAGTATGTTGAATGACCCACCCGCAAAAATCTCTTTGAAGCGCATCATTATCATATACACAAATTTGACCATCCTCACCAATAGTACCGTCGGCATTTTGAGGTACCGCGGAACATTTGGCTATATGACCTTTTAGTGTAGTGTTAGCCCCGGAAGCATAAAAGCTCACACATTTTTTTGCAACGCGCCTTTTCCGTCCCATCCTTCATAATACACAAATCCATATGATTAAAAACCTCGGGATTTCGTGAAGTTGGTTTAACATGAGCAATATCATCTTGTGTGTAATGTTTTCGTGACCGGGAAGACCCAACGGAGGGAGGATTAGTGGAAGCTTGTTGTGATTGTGAGTTTTCCATTATAAAGAAATTAGAGATAATAGAGAGATTAAAGAGAGATTTGATGTGTTTTAAGCCTCAACCCAATACACATATTTATACTACAAGTTCTAGCTTCAAAATACTCAAAAATAAAAAAAGACAAGAAAAACGGTAACAAACATGTCCCAACGTCTTCATCTGGTTACAAGTGCACGTTTTCGGTGACCGGTTTTAAACCGGCGAAACCGGTCAAAACCGGTTAAAACCGGTTTTGACCGGTTTTCGCCGGTATTCAAATCCAATGGCTCGTTTGACTTTTTGCGCAATGACGGTTTTAAAACCGGTTTAACCGGTTTTAGCGGTTTTCGACAAAAAATCGGTTTTAACCGGTTTTTCAAAACCGTTTTACCGGTTTAGAACCGTAAAAACCGGTCGCTGGAAAAACTTAAAACCGGTACAACCGGTTCGGTTTACTAAAACCGGTTTCGGTTTTGTAAAAACCGGTTTTGTTGAAAACTGGTTCCGGTTTTGTCGTCCGTTTTTTTTGAAAACCGGTTTATAGTTGCATGTCTAGAGTTAAATAGTGGCCCAACACATGATAGTGAAATTTCTTTTAATTGTTTAGATCTTTTAACAAGATGAGATGTCTATTTAGTGGAATACCCCGTGACACACAAGTCAGAGAACAAATAAACATGACCGTACATGAGATACTATACATAAGGTGTTTGGATTGGATTGGATTGGCTTGTGTTGGGAATTACGGTAAGCTATTGAACATGCTGAAGTTACTACTGGATCTGCTGAAGTATCGGCCGAAGAGTTTCTGCCGAAGAAGGATGGATTCTTCTGAAGTTATACTTCAATTGAAGTGTTAATCAGAGATCGTGATTCTGTGCGGCGTGCTAATCCACGTGGGAGATAAGCCGTATGTAGGCGTATGCAGGAAAAGTAAGCGCCGTATGAAATATAGGTTGGCGCAGTATGATACGAGAGCTTACTCGTAATAAACAATATCATTAGTAAAACAATATGATTAGTTGCATGGTTGTCTAGATGCATGCTTGATCTATGTTTGTATTAGGAGGCATTACATTGTAAATTTGGGAGTCATTAGGGTTTCTTGCCTATAAAAGGAACCAAAATAGTTTGTAATGAAATAGTTTTTATCAAGTCTTCAATATCTTAAAAATTATCCGAAACATAGAGTTTCTATAATAAAAAGATCCATAGAGGATCAAAGAGTTCTTAGTCATTATAACTTGTGTTTACATTCCGCTAAAGAATACAAGTTGTAGAGATCTTCTATTAGTTTGCTTGTGATTACATAGGCAATACTAACGATCTCCGAGTGCTTAAAGATCTATCAAGGTCTCTGTTTTCAACAAGATACCAATCCTCCCCTAAACTGGAATTTGACTAGGTTAAGTTCCAGTTTCCTTGATAGATCGTTAAAATTGTTGAGGATTGTCTTCGACCATCAGCAACAAAGTTTCAGAAGAGGAACATCTCTATGATGACTGAACGGTGATATACCAGATCTTTGCAGCAACATATGACATCATGTACATCAAAACATATAAGTTTCATACTATTCTCATCACTTCCAGGTGTGTTAACTCTGTGAGAGGTGAATCATTGAAAATAATGGATTTGATGTCTCTTTACCAATAGCCATCACTACTGGAGTAGCCAAATGTATGAGTTCGAAAACTATGGTACATTGATAACCATCTGATTTATTGGCAAACCAGCAACCATATAAACGGATTTGACTTGTCTTTACCTGTAGCCGTTTGCTCAGGACTTGTCAATTCTTAGTATTGGTGAATTGAGCACCAAATATGGATTCAGTTGCCTTTACCACATGCCATATACATGTGGGCTAGCCAATTCTTGGATTCCAACAAGGAATAGACCATGGTGAATTGATGACCATACAACCCTCAGCGATTAAGCATGGGTGGTTGCATACCCTATGATTTTGAGCAAACCATTACAGCTATCAATAGATTTGTTGTGTCTTTACCAAAGCTGTACCCTTTGGACTAGTCAACTCTTTGACATACACAATGTACATCAGGTGAGTTAAAAACCATCAAAATTGTACAACAAACAAACCAGCATAAAAGTTAGTTTTTTAAGTAAGAAAAATTATAGAAACTGAAAGTGCTTAGAATAAGCTGAAAAAGAAAGCTAAAAAGCTAATTTATATTAAATAAACGCTATCACTATTTTTAAAAGGATGTTTTTGTGATTTTTCTTTTTATGAAACTATTTTACTTCTTAAAAAAATAAGATAGAAATTAACATAAATAATGCAGACTAAAAGTAACAAAACAAGGTAGTGCAGAGAGTACCAAGTGCCATGATTAGGATGAGGATTAGGCCTGTTGCTGTTGTAGAAGTTGAGTCTTGATTAAACCCACCACTGTTGAAGCAGACAGTCTTTCATTGCCTCTTTGGATCCTGGAGGAATCTCCAATTTTTGACTAAGCATCCGTTCCATAAGTCTCTTGGGCAATGGATACTTTCTTTCAGCAAGCATACAGACAGTGATTCCACTCTTAGTCTCAAGCACATGTACACGAGGGAGAGGATAGAATCTCCAGGATGCAACCTTCCACCGATGTGAGTTTTCCCAAATGGAATGTGCCTTGCTATTGGGAATATGAGAGTTTAATAGGACTTGAAGATCTCCTGGTAAGAACATCCCAGAACCTTGTGGTTCTTTGTTGCAGTAATGGGAGGTAACACGAGTGTACAGAGAAATCAAGTCTGCCCTGTCTACCAAGTGTAGAATTTCCTTCAGAAAGGTGAATTCCATTGAAGGGGAGTTCCTTCGATGAATGACATTCATCTCATCATCCTTCAGTTTCCAATCTTCCAACGCATTTTGATCTTCGTCAGGATAAAATCAGCATGAGAACCCTCTATTATGAAAGTTGAGTCATCGACTTCAAGATCCAAGTGAGATATTTTGGCCATTCTCTTCTTCCTCCTACCAGGCTTATAGATTTCCCTAGAGGGAGCAGGTTCATCTTGAACATTTGTGGTAAGACTTGAAGAGGTAGAGGGAGACTTAGATGGAACACGAAGTGCATTCATCTTGTGGAGCATCTTTATTGCCCTTTTTATTTTTATTTCAGCGAGATCAGCTTCCTTAACTTTAGAATCTTCCGAGTGACAACGGGTGCCACGATGAGGTGGGGCTGATACATCATGTGCTTCGGGGAGAATGGAAGCGGTTCGATAGATGGACCCTTGACAGAGAGGAAGCAACTTCGGAGATGCTTCAGTAGAAATGACTGGAGAAGTCGCCTTGGGTGGAGTTTCATCAGACTTGAGTCTTTTGGCTTCTTGAGCAACTTCACTCTCAGCAATCCTTTTCAAGTTGGTAGAATGTGTTGACGATGATGATTTGTCCCTCATGATCTGGTTATATTTGCGAAACAGGACATGATCAGGAAAAGCCTTGACTTGTTTCATTGTTAAGCCAGAGTTGTACATCGAGCATTGATTTTTCACCACCATTCTCATTTCAGATTTAGAAGGAGGTTTCTCTTTGTTCTTCTGAGCTTTGATGGCTTTCCTTTGCACAATTGCTTCTTGCTTCCTTTGTCTTCCCTGAGCCATCATTTGCTCCACATAATTGTCACTGAGGAAATCTCCACCTAGTATACTTTGAGCAAGAGAAGGTCTTGAAATGACTTGTTGAGTTAGAACATCCCAGTGTTCAGCAGGCATCCGAACCCGCGTGCATCCAGTTCTCTTCTTCTTCAGAGTTAAAGATGAAAAGTCCTCTGTTTCAAGTTGTTGAGCCAATAATGCACTTTTCTTTGACTTTTCAAACTCAACCAATCTACTTGCTTGTCCTAGTCGTTCCTCCTCACTTACCAGGTCTGGACCAAGCTCATCTTCAGTTATTATATCTTTCCCTTTATCATCAGGCTTCTTAACACACTCATCTTTAGTTAAATCAACGACAGGGACCTTAGTAGCAATACCCAGGTCATCATGATCTGAAGAGATATCCTCCATTCGCACATCAGCAGATGTAGTCTTATCAGCACTAGGTTCCTTAGAAGCTTCAAAAGAAACCTTATGTAAATAAGATCTCTTTCTTCTTTTGTAGAGAACAGGTTCCTTCTTCTTTGAGGAAGCAGCAGCTAATGATGAAGGATCATTGAGAGAAACATCAGCCAACAAATCAAGAGACCCAAACTGAGGTACTTATTGTTCTTCATCAGAAGAAACCACAAGCTTCCTTTTGGACCCCCCTTTGAGTTTGTCTTCTAATTCCTTGACTTGATTCTGCAGTTCTTCAATCTTACTTCCAAGAGAAGACTTGGTTTCTGCAAGCTCCTTTTTTAGACTAGTAACCTCAGTGACATACCTGGTGACAAGAGCATAGACAGATGAGAGTGTAATAGGGTCCTCGGCTCCACAGCCAGTTGCTCTGTGGTAAGGGGAGCTTCATTGGACCTTTCAGTAGAAGCATGGTCTTGCTCAAAGTGAGGAAGATCTTCATGGAAAGGATCCCTAACAGGACTTGGTGTGGGTAGTCTAAATAGATCGGACTCATCATGAGCAGCTAGTGTGGGTGGAGGACTAGGACATGGTGGTCGGTGCGGAGCAACATGAGTTGCTTCAACTGTTAATGAGGGGCCCTCATCAATGGTAACTGACGGATTACCATCAGAGAAACAGTGAAGAAGGAGGATTATGAGCCACATTCTCCTCTTCTAGACCTCATTACCTTGGGGTAACATGGCTGCTAGCAAGGGATGATGTTCCCCCTGAAAGTGGGTTCTCATTGTAGCAAACAGTTTAGCAGTTAAAGTACCTATGGGATAGAAAGATTGGGCTTGGGTAGTGGTGTCTAAAATAATTTGTAGAAACCTTGGGTACATTAAAAATTTTCCCTTTTTCTTTTGAATATTTTCAACCATGTTTTCAAAATATACTTAGAAAAATTGAAAGTTACCCCTTGGGAAAGACACACAATACCATAGCCTAGTTGGGTAGAGAACTGGTCCCATCCTCCGGTCTTGTTGCTCATGCATTGAAGCGGTGTGTGAACCGGGAACCTCCACTTTGGGCAAAGTTCCTTCTTCAGCCACATATCAGTTCTTGTTCCTTGATAGCCAATTGCTCTTAACCCAGTAAGGACTTCTTCCTGATTAGAGAGATATTCTCCATCAGCATCTTCCAAGTGAAGCTTCCTCCTAATTAGGTCCTCGACACTATGTACTATGTTTCATCAATCATGCCCTAATCTCTGTCTCACTCCTCTTCTCAGCAGATTCCCAAAATTGAGTAACTAGTGATTCATATATCTCATTTGGAGAATGAGTTAGAGCATAACTGATCTTGGACCTTTTCAGGAATTCCACCATTGGTTCGTACAATTCATATCCCTTGCCATTTACCAGAAATGCAACTTTGTTGTGATCATGTTTAAATTCAAGAGCCATGAGGGATATGAGTGTTTAGAGTTATGATTCTCGAAATGGTGAGTGTTTGTGAAATAAGGATGAGAGGGAATTGGTTAGTTCTGAAGAGAGTGATGGTGGATTGATAGTTTTTGCCCAAATTATAGTCAAAGAAAAATGGACCGTTTGGTTGACCGTCGCTGACGTGTGTTGCATCTTTGACCCAACCCAAATTAACACTTCAGTAGAAACACATGGTCAATCTGCTGAAGTTATAGCTTCAGCAGAATGCATCAAAGATAAGAATATCTTCGGTAAGTTTCTAGAATTACTGTGTCAACCACTTGCATTAAACTCATTGAACCTCGAACCCGTCTATAAAATGATCCCAATGTAACTCATCTCTTCATCAAAATCCCCAAATATTTACCACAAACCCTAGATGCAAAGATAAAACCCCATTCAACAAAATTGTATCATGAATACCAAAATTGAGATCATAGATCTCACAACCTCATCTTCATCATCTTCATCATCATCAAGTGGTGAATCAAACCCATGGCTGCATTACTTTCCTCAACCTTATCCACGACCAAATAAATCACCCTTTCTTCCTTCTTCAGAAGATGATAGTGTAGTGAACCCAAGTGAATCTGCTGATGATTCTGATGACTCCTATAAGGAGGGAACATCATACTCCCAACCTCCAGCACCTCGGCCTCAACAAAGGCCTCATGCCAGGAATCCGCCACTCCCCAAAGATAGAGAGGTGGTTCTTGGTCTCACTTCACCATCTTTTGGTGTATCAACACACATCGTATAAAAGAAGGGCTTGGAGAGGGTGGATGAAATGCATTTTGGTTGAAATGCATAGATGAAGCACCACGGAGACGTTATTTTTCTCCGTCATCATGCGTGGTCATCGTCATCATCAACGTTTGCATCAAACTATCCTCTCCATTTTGGTCCTTAGCATCTTCGTCGTCTTTGGTCATGCATATCCGACCATCAAGGTAGACGGAATGGGTGGTTATGCAAGACCTACGAAAGCAAAGCCAGCATCTAATGCATATCCAACATTCACTTAGATGTTGGAATGGATGATATGCAGTAGGTTAGGCTTAGCTTAAGTGTATAGCTCGTATCTTGAAGATTCATTTGTAGTAGGTTGACTTTATGTAAGTCTGTAATGTAAAACTGTTTCTTGAATGAATGAATGAGCAATTTGACTTCTATTTCTTTTCTTCAATAATATAACTTCAGTGGAATCAAATTGTTTGCTTCAGTACCATTGATTTCAGAAGAAACAAGCAACACTCTTTTAGCTCTTTTGACCATATACTCATGAACCACACTTGATGAATTTGATCTTGATCAGGGATATACAAACTGCAATCCAGATAATGAACAGACAAAATGCAGTATGAGACAAGCAAAACAGACATAAAAGCACACACAAACAACACAAAAACAAACAAACTAGAGAATTATTAGAAGTTAGTGTTAGTTAAACAAAATATTGTACAAAAATATGCAGAGTTTGCACAAATCCTCCCCTGAAGCATATGCCTCCCCTGAGGCCTATGCCTCCCCTTAAACGATGCAGTTAAGGGTTTAACATTCCAATATTGACCACAAGGTGTTGAAACCTTGGTCCATCAAAAGATTTTGTTAACAAGTCTGCCACATTGTCATCAGTATGGATTTTAGCCACTTTTATCAAATGTTTTTCATAAGCATCTCTTATAAAGTGGTGCTTGATTTCAATGTGTTTTGTTATTTGTGAAAGACTGGATTTTTGACTATGCATATGGTACTTTGATTATCTATATGAATTGTAGTGTTCATGAAATTGTACCCATAGTCCAACAATTGGTTTTGAATCCAAAGGACTGTCACATCGGCAATTTGCAGCAAAGAACATACTCTGCTTGAGAGTTGAGGCGCCACAATGGTTTGTTTCTTGCATTGCCAAGAAATCAACCTCTTGCCAAGAAATTGGCACCCCAATTTGTGGATCTTCTATCCAGATTTGCACCAGCATAATCACTATCACTATATGCTTCCAACTTGAAAGGAGATTCTTTTGGGTACAAAAGGCCTAAAAGAGGTTGGCCTTTGAGGTACTTAAAGATCTTCTTGACAACATTGAGATGGGAAGTAAGTGGAGTGACTTGATGTCGAGAGCAAGACACTCAGCAGAAAGGTAATATCGTCTTGAAGTGTTAGATACATTAATGAACCAATCATGGACCTGTACAGATGAACATTCACAGGAAGATCTGGTTCATTATTTGCTTTAGTCTTTGGAGCTTCATAAGGTGTTGTGGCAGTCCTAACACCTTCCATACCAAACTTCTTCAAAATGTCCCTCACATATTTATCTTGACAGATAAAAATGCCATCTTGTTTCTGCTGAACCTGGAGACCCAAAAAGAAAGTAAGCTCTCCCATAGCACTCATTTGAAATTCACCTTTCATTAGTTCCTCAAATTCCCTGCACCAAGCTTCGTTTGTGGAACCAAAAATAATGTCGTCCACATAAACTTGCACAAGAATGATGTCTGAGTAATTCTTCTTTAGGAACAAAGTTTTATCAATAGCACCTCTCCTATAGCCATGCTTCAGCAGGAATGATGAAAGCCTAGCATACCAAGCTCTAGGTGCCTGATGTAAGCCATAGAGAGCTTTGACAACCTTGTAAACATGATTTGGGTGATCTGGGTCTTCAAATCCCTTGGGTTGAGTGACATAAACTTCTTCTTCAATCTCTCCATATAGAAAAGCACCTTTAACATCCATCTAGTATACCATGAAACCCATGTAAGAAGCATAAGCCAAGAAAATGCGAATGGCTTCAACTCTCAACAGTGCAAACACTTCATCATAATCAATCCTCCTCCCTGCTGAAACCTTGAGCCACTAATCTTGCTTTGTTTTTGATCACAACACCCCGAGCATCTCTCTTATTCTTCAAAATCCACTTTGTCCCAATGGCATATTTCCCATCAGGAAGTGGAACCAAGATCCAAACCTGCTGATTGTGAAATTGTTGCATCTCTTCTTGCATTGCTTCTAGCCAGCTTGAATCGTTAAGAGCTTGAGAAACACTTGTTGGTTCCACTTGAGAAAGAAAACAAGCAAACAAACAATGCTTGAAGTCGTGTGATTGTCTCTTTGCTGGTTGGAGACATAAGAGAGAAAAGCAATCTGTCCAAACTGAGGACCGTGATAGCTCTTCTAGTTCTAACCGGTGCCAGAACATCACCTATAATGTTGGATTGAGGATGAGCAAGATTGATCCTCTGAGTAGCAGTGGGGTTGACTTCAATGGATGAATCAAGATTAGTGATGGTTGGTTCAAACTCCGCATCATAAGAGGGTGAGGTGAAGATGCCAGCTTTGGGTTGATGATTTCCAAGATCTGAAGGTTTTGGAAAGCGTGTATAGGGTTCACCAAAGTCCAAGACACTTGAGAAGGAACATGAGAAGAATAAGCATAGCCTTCAGTGGATTTGTGGATGGTAGGTGTGGTAGAATCAACAGCAAACCATGGTTTCTACTGACTCCTTCATTAGCAACCTCTCCATTCAGTTTCTCTGCTTCAAGCTTAGCAGCAAATTCTTGAGTCTGGAGCCTAGCAAGGTCTTCAGCATAATGTGATTCATCTTTATCACTCGTATCAGCAATATCCTTGGAGGTGGTACCTGCAATATTGTTAGGGGAGAAAGAAGGCACAAGTATAGGTTGCTCATCATCTTCAAACTCATTTTTAGAGTCATCATCTAAGGGACCTGCATTGTTAGTGGAAGACTCTTGAGGACTTGCATTTTGGTTAGCCAAATGTCTGGTGTACCCCAAATAGTCAGTTAAGTAGTCAAGGTCAAAAAACCACGTATGACCCTGTCCTTGAACATTAGGCTTATCTTCCAAAAATCTCAGGTTCAACGTCTCCTCTATCTTCTTGGCTTGCAAATTGTACACCCTGTATGCCTTACTATGAGCTGAATAACCCACAATGTAACCATCATCAGCCTTCTCATCAAACTTTCCCAACGGATCACTGGTGTTCAGAATGGTCACTTGACAACCAAAAGGTTTTAGGTAGTGAATGACAGGAACCTTCCCAAAGAGAAGTTCATATGGTGTTTTGAGTTGTGGTCTAGTAATGGAGACCCTGTTTAGCACATAGCACGATGTGCCAACAGCTTCATCCGAGAACATAGTGGCGCAGTTTAGAGTCTGCAAGCATTGATCTTGCAGCCTCTATTAAGGTCCTATTCTTTCTTTCAGCCACCCCATTTTGTTGAGGGGTTCTTGGATTACTATAGTCCCTTTTGATGCCTTTAGACCCACAGAGTTCTATAAGAATAGCATTTTTGAACTCTGTCCCATTATCACACTGAATTCCCTTAACCTTTTTGTTCAACTGATTTTCAACAAGGGTGATGAATTCATCAGACTTGAGATGTTTCATCTTTGGTTCTGAGAAAGAAAACCCAACAAAATCGCTATAGCCATCGGTGATAATCAAACGAAGTGCTTATGATCAATGCTTCTGACTTGAGTTGGACCAAACAGATCCATGTGGAGCAATTGAAGAGGTTCAGAAATGATGCTCATAGCATTGATAGCTTTGTAAGAGGCTCTGTGTTGTTTTCCTTTGTTGCATGCAACACAATTATGATCATTGGTGAAAACTTTGGTGGGAAGACCTTCAACAAGACCCATTTTAGAGAGTTTGTTAATGGTCTTGAAATTCACATGAGCCATCCTCCTATGCCATTTAGTAGATTCATCAAGGGATGCTTTAGCCACCAAACAAGTGAGGTCACCACCCGGTTGAACTTCATTGAGGTTGAATGTGTATAAATTGTGAGTTCGAGGGACTTTCAGCAGAATTGAAGTATCTTCTGGGAGTTTGAAGTCTTTAGACAGCACAAGACATTCATTCTCAGAGAAGAGTACTTTGTTCTTGGTGTCACAGATTTGTGAAACGGAGAATAAGTTGAAATGCTGAAGTTCCTTAACATAGTACACATTTTCAAAATCCAGATGATGTGTCTTTATTGTGCCTTTTCTGTGATACTCCCATCACTTCCTCCAAACGTCACATTGCCTCCTCCTTCTATAGGAACAAAATTGTACATCATATCTCTGTTCCCAGACATGCTTCTGGAACAACCACTATCAACAATACCAACATTCTTATGCTTAAGGGGATGATCCTACAAACAACCCAAAAAAAATATATACATACTGTTAGAATTCAAAGGAGGTTCAAGTCATTACTGACTTGAACCTGCCTTGTGGATCACAGGTGTAGGACATGAAGATCTAGAGGATCCACTATTGTTCTTGGTCCTCCATTGATGATTGGGTCCCTTGTTAGTCCAAGAACAACCTGCTGAGGGCTTCACAACAGTACTCCCATATCCCATCCCAGCATACATAGAGTCAACATATGTAGGCCAATAACCATGTTTAAAGTATGGGCTAGTTGGTTGCACATAAGGTCTAGTAACTGAACCTCTCCAATGGGAGTCAGATTATTGCTTGTGGGACATAAGCTGCTTGTGGGACATAAGGTGGAATATTATCAACATTGGTCCACTTAGATTTATGTTTCTAGTGAGTAGCACATGCACCCAATCTTTGTTCATAAAAATCACAATCCTTAATTAAATGAAATTTACTTCCACATACAAAACACGTTTTCTTCTTAGAAGATTTATTCAAATAGGGAGATGTTTGATTACATGAAGAAGTACTTAAATCAGAAACATTCAAGGAATTGTTTTAACAGTGATTATTCAAAGATTTAAAAGACAAGTCTTCGAAGAAACTGTCTTGGAAGTTGATTCCTCAGCAGCTTCCTTAGAAGGCTTGTAAGTAGACTGGGATTCAGGCTTGGGTGTAGGCTCAGGCTTGGGAAGGTCAGACTTCTCATGTGAATCACAGCTTTCATAGGAAGTAGACCCTTGATCCGATGAGTTGTCACTGTCAGAGCAAGAGACAAAGTCATTAGATGAGGTATCGTGGTCTGGCAAGTCTTTTGACTTTTTGCCATATAGATGATGTGATCCATCAAAGTCAACAGTGATGGATAGGTCTGTGGGCATAAATTCACCTCTAATAGGTCCAGGGACAGCATGCATATTACCCTCCTTTACAAAGTTAGCTAACCTAGCTGGTGTGGATTTACGACCATCATACCTAGCTTCTACTCCCACATACTTTTGAAAGCCTAATCCTAAGCCAGAGGTTACTGATTGACTGTTATAGATTTCTCTAGCCAGATTATCACCTGAAATTAACCATTGGTTATGCCTAGCTATTTCCTCAGCTAATTTTTCTTTAAGCTCTAGGTTCTCAGACACAGCTTCAACCTTTGCTTTCTCAGCGGTTTTAAGTAATTATTAGCAACTTCTAGATCAAACTGTAACACTTTTATCTTTTCTTCATAAGCTATTTGATTCTTTTGAAACCATACTTTTTGCCTTTCTACAGTTTTTAATGCCAGTTTATGAGCTTCATTTTCAACATAGCATTCATCGAATTTAGGTTTCATAGAATCATATTCTTCTTTAAGTTTGTTGTATCTAAGACTACAACCAAATATACAGATTGTGTACACTGAGATAGTCCCATCAAGGCAAATTGATCATGCCTTTCATCCGAGGTACACCTTGCCAGTAATCCAAGCTTATCAGTATCATGAGCTTCCTCATTCACAGGTTCATGTGCAGTCCAGTTGACTTGTTCATCCATGGTGAGTAGAGCTGCTAAAGCTCCAGCTTCCTGTGCTTTCTGCTGATAGGAAATGTAGTTAGCTCCATCTCCACTTTTCCTGTCTTTGCATTTCCTTGAGAAATGCCCCATCTGGTGGCAAGTGAAACACTTGACTTTCCT
Organism: Chrysanthemum makinoi; assembly: GCA_910596185.1. Lineage (NCBI taxonomy): Eukaryota > Viridiplantae > Streptophyta > Magnoliopsida > Asterales > Asteraceae > Chrysanthemum > Chrysanthemum makinoi. The sequence goes on along the minus strand of OU343219.1, from coordinate 185,391,569 downwards.
CCTGTCAAAGCGAGCTGGTTCCTTTCCCTTGAAAGCAAACTTCCTTCCGGACTTCTCTTCAAACCTTTTGATGTCCACTGACAGCAATGCCACCTGCATTTTCAGTTTCATCTCCTCCATTTCAAGTGGGTCCAACTGATCAAAGTCTTCATATGCCAGATATCTGAGTATCATAATCAGCAACAAATGAATGAAGAACATCCTCCATCACACTACTAGTCTTAGTTTGAGAACATGGTGGACTAGGGCGAGTGTTATGTGGTGGAGCGGGAGTGCAAGATGATGGAAAGTAGTTGGAACTAGGAGATGATGGAAAGTAGTTGGAACTAGGAGCTTGTACCATCATGTTGGAGTGAGATGTCCCAACAAAGGCTGCATGGCCAGAAGAAGATGTACGGTATGGAGTTCTGACATCAGGTTCAAGAGTTCTGAGTCTGTTGTACAGCTCATCAAAGGTGAGCATGTCCAATCCACCTTTAGCCTTGAGGGCTATACTTACATGTAACCATGATGGAGGCAAGGATCGAAGGAACTTTGAGTTGCAAGTCATCATTATCGTTTTGCATTCACGGTTTAGCTGACTCAAAATCCTATGGAACCTGTCATATCCCTTGTGGATACCTTCTTCTTCGGAGATATTAAAGTCTTGAAATTGTTGCCTTAGCATGGACTTTCTCATTCTTTTCGATTCTTCATTTCCACCGAACCTTGCTTTGAGAGCCATCCATATGTACTTTGCATCATCCATATGGTGAAAATCACACATGTGATCTTCAGGAATGGCTTGAAGCAGAATAGTTTTTACTTTGTGCTCTCTCGGCATGGCCAGTACTTCTTCGCAGTTTTGGGAGGAGCCATGATAAACTTCCCATCCCCTGCGGAATCATTTTCTTTAAACTGTTTCCTTTCTTTACCACCTCCCACGATTCCAATCAATATTGGAAATCCAGTTTTCCATCTTCATAGTCCAAAGATCATATTCTTCCCTTTTCAAATAAGGAAATTTTCCATTATTGTTTGAAAGACTAAGTTGTTGCATGGAAGTGGTGTTGGTGTTGTTTGTGTTGGTGACTTCAGTTTCATTATCGGATCCAGGCATGGTGAGGGTATGTTTGGTTGTATGAGGGTATGAATGGTTCTCAGTATCGTAGAGACTTTCCCGAGGCTCTGATACCACTTGTTGAAAACAGAGACCTTGATAGATCTTTAAGCACTCGGAGATCGTTAGTATTGCCTATGTAATCACAAGCAAACTAATAGAAGATCTCTACAACTTGTATTCTTTAGCGGAATGTAAACACAAGTTATAATGACTAAGAACTCTTTGATCCTCTATGGATCTTTTTATTATAGAAACTCTATGTTTCGGATAATTTTTAAGATATTGAAGACTTGATAAAAACTATTTCATTACAAACTATTTTGGTTCCTTTTATAGGCAAGAAACCCTAATGACTCCCCAGCGTTTACAATGTACGCTCCTAATACAAACATAGACCAAGCATGCATCTAGACAACCATGCAACTAATCATATTGTTTTACTAATGATATTGTTTATTCTGAGTAAGTTCTGTATCATACGGCGCCAACCTATATTTCATACGGTAGCTTACTTTTCTGCATACGGCCTACATACGGCGCTTATCTCTCCTACGGATTAGCACATCGTCGCAGAATCACGATCTCTGCATTAACCACTTCAGCTGAAGTATAACTTCGCAGAATCCATCCTTCTTCTCGAGAAACTCTTCGGCCGATACTTCAACAGATCCAGTAGTAACTTCAGCATGTTCAATAGCTTACCGTAATTCCCAACAGCTTGGCTTGCTTTAAAAAAGTCCATGAGCTTATTTAAATGTACGAGGCTTATCAAGTTGAGTTTGTTGGAATTTTAGATCATATAAACATTTAATATTTAAATACATAATTACACGAGTACGTAACGGAAGACAAATATCAAACATACTATAAGTAATTAATACAAGTTCATGAACGTGTACCTTTTAGCAATAAAAGCCTACGAACAATGATTATTGAATATTCGCGTGTATCTAACACACGAAACCACTAAAGATCAAACTATGATCTTCTCCACATAAACACACTTAATACGTTCTTAGCAAACGATTACACATGCTAGTACTAGTAGTGAAAAGCTAAACCAACTTCTTATTTCTTGAACAAACAAAACCTTGAAACCTTTTGTTGTTGTTGTTGTTGTTGTTGTTGTTGTTGTTGTTGTTGTTGTTTGATCGACCAAGAAACAAAGCAAACCAAAGCCTTAGTGATGATGGTGATCGATTGACTAAAGAAAAGACAAAACCGGAAACCTTGAGGTTTTGTTGATGATCGATCGACTAAGCAAAAACCAAACCAAAACCCTTTGGTTGGTTGATATTCGGTCGAGCGAGGCACAAAGAAAAGAGTATAACTTTTGGTTTTGAGTTATAATAATGAGGTGTGTCAAAACAATGACCCAAGGTTTTATTATATAGGCTAGAATTGCTTGACTTGCAAGTCAAGCAATCCCAAACCACCTAGGACTCTCCCACCGATCGACCTAAGTCCAAACCGTCATTCTCACTTTCACACTTCAGTCCTTTAACTATCGTCCAACGATCGTTAGTTCAAGTAACTATTAGTTAAACATTTATAGCTTTTCACTAGTATAATTGTTTTACGTATCAACGTGTGTATGCCCATGGGCTCACGTGTCTTTTAGACATACGATATTTGAACATGGACATACCCTAACATCTCCCACTTGGACATGTCTCAAATAACGTAATAACATCAGTGAGCGTCTAGGAACACACCAATGCTCCCAGAAATACTTGAGTGTGGTTTCGTAAAGGCACGGTTAAATGATTCATCATTTATTATCCTTTTGATTCAGATACCATGTTAAATATGGCTATGGATCAAGGTCATTACATAATTTAACTATTTTGTTTCTCGTTTCATCGATTGATCATGATTACCAAATTCATCGGGACATATCCAGATTTCCTTTGGTTACGACCGTACAAACATCTGACCAACCCCACGAGGGGCTGATGTGTCAAGAAAGCTTTAAATTTATAAGACTACGATTATTTTGACTAACACACGGGTAAAGTATAGCCCTCGATGTAATCTAGTAAACAGGTAAGACCATGTCGTCCCAAGAGGTTGGTGTAATCTCAGTTAGCAAGCGTTCACATAAAATTCCAAAGATTGTCACTTATCAATAGACTTAGTAAAATGGCTTATTTTAAATTGTTTATTTTCCAACAAGATTATTTTGAGACATGTTTGCTTAGGCTGAGAAACATGAAAGTAAACATACACATGGATAGGATAGCGTGCACAAACAACGTATATAAGCATGAGATGACGGGTGATCACTCAAACAATAACTATTCAATATGATAAAAAGTCCTTTCGGTCTATAATTCTCAATGTATCAAATGCATAAAGATAGGTTTGTGATCAATGCATAAACATGACACTTTCCTAATCAAGTTCGTTAGACATGAGATTGGGCATTAAACAAGGTTAAGCTCATGTTGATAATAGTTTTACTAACCAATTTCTACAAGGTTAACACCGAGTTTCCATAGACAAACAAATCGAAATCAAATCAAAGTAACAGAGCCTTTCCACCAAATTCTACCACAGTGACAAATCAAGCCATTATCAATGGTCTAAGCATAACAATATCAAGTGTACGATTAATAACATCAAGAGCAAGTATCCATACAATATATCAACAATCATATTTCCAAATCGCCCAAACAAACATAATACGACTACTCCATAATTGCAGTAACAAAACTCATAACAAACAAGAGAAATTCAGTAAACTTTATAATAGAAAATTTATAGAGATTGTACCAAACAATTACAAGTGAATGATTTGAACTTAGTTTTCACAAATGAAAACTCCAAACTAGTATCCTAGCTTCTCAGAACTCTGTCACAATACTAAGGAAACTCTCAAACTTCTGCGAACTCGTGATCTCCTGATGTAACTAAGATAGGGTGAACTTGCTGTGGGTTCACCTATCTCCTTTGATGACAATCTTATTTTTGGTGATAAGTTTAGTATATGGCTATTGCTAGAGATGGCAATCGATTCGTGTTCGTATTAACCTATTCGGGTTCGCGTGTTGGCGGGTTAGTATAGCCTTTACCAAAACACGACCCATTTATTAATCGTGTCAAGAAACTCAACCCTAACCCAAACCTGCATAACACGTGTAACCCATTTGTGACATGTTTAACCCATTTAAGTAAATAGGTCAAGCAGTGAACAAAGCTGGTGGTTTGTCGATTTAACTAGTTTAAATCCAAAAAATGATATAAGGATCTAAAATATGATAAGAATAAGATACAAATAACTATATGACAAATTTCTGAATTATAAGCATCAATTTTCATGATATCTAAGGTATAAAATTATAATTCACTCATACTAAGTAAATAACAAAATACATTTAATCCACATCCAACATAAAAACCAGGTTATATATTTTATTTTTAAGACCTTATATACTTAAACGGGTTCACGGGTTGACCTGTTTAATATTTACTCAACCTAAACACGACCCGTTTATTAAACGGGTTAGACGGGTTTACCCGTTTTTTGACCCAAACCTGTTTATCCTCAACCCAAACCTGTTTAACTTCGTGTTGGGTTCGAGTCGTTTATCGTGTCATGTCGAGAATTTCCACCCCTAGCTATTGCCCTTGCATCTCCTGTCTAGAGTCCAAATATAGTGTCTAGGAACGTGGTTTATCTCCCAAATAACGATAGTAGAAGCAAGTGATCGGCCTCTCTATCCATGCACTACTCATTTAAGTGACTACTCTGTAACAGACAAATATGTACGTCGTTCTTCTCTGCAATCAAAATATCTTTCACCCACCAACCAAGTACACCGTACATGGTTGTAAAACCAACGTACTTAGGTCTTTTCATCCTTTTGAACTTTTAGTCCTTCCTCTTTAACGTCCGTTAATGGCTATAACGGTATTTTAACTATATTTTCATGTGACTTCGATTCATCATTCCTGCAACAGATTAGTACCAAACTATGCACAAATAGTATAATAATATATATAATTAAGTACACAAATAATATATTCAGATGGAATAAATGTGTATATTTAGAGTGTTATCAAATTCCCCCATACTTAAACGTTGCTTGCCCTCAAGCAATCCTTAAGAAATGTTTTTTTTTAAATGAAAGAATAAGGAAGTCAAAGAATCATAAGCTAAGGTAGCGCGACTAAGCATCTCACAAAATGTGATAAGTATAATTTACTCACACTCATATATGATGTAACAACGGGTATAAGAAAATCACACTTAATTGTTCAGATGTGATTCATTTAAATTATGATAATCTTGTACAAGAAACTAAACTACACCGATGTGGCGTAAGCACCAAGTATAAATATCAAAAGAGGTCTTTTATTCGGGTTTATAATTTCCAGGCTATAGGTTAATAAGGTATGGATAAGACATGGGAAATATGTAATGAATTTGGTTTTAAGAAAAATAATAATAAGTTGAAAGTCAATGAGATTCCTTCAAAAAGATGATAACCTCTCTTGGCTCATATTTTTGCCTATGGCAAACTTTATCTTACATTTCTTTTTCTTTTGGGAAAATAGATAATCCCCCCATACTTATGATAAGCACACTATTCCAAATCAAACAAGAAGTTTGCAACCTTTGAATTGCGTCATAATAGCAATACTGACAATAATATTCCATTCATCCTTCACCTTAGATCAAATACTCATGTGGACTCCCAACAAGGGTCAAAACTTAGGTTTATAGGTTATATATATATATATATATATATATATATATATATATATATAGGTTTGGGTTATTATGAAAAGTTTCTTAGAATGAAAAGAATGAGAAGGCATGTGGAGGTGACATGTGTCACCTTTGCCACATCACCATGCCACATCACCATACCCCACCCCGAAAAATTCCCCGCCAAATTTTTTGGGCATTTTTTCCCGCCAAAAATTTCCCGCAATTTTTCTGCATCACAGTTTTAAAGTTAATGCATCACAATCATTATTTTAGTGCATTAAGGTTATAAATTCTTGCATCACGCTTATAAAGTTCTTGCATCACAATCATGATTTTAGTGCATTAAGGTTATAACCTTGATTTTAGTGCATCATAGTTGATGCACTTAACTATTAACTATGATGCTGTAACTTATAATAAAGATGCACCAAAACTTATTAGTGCATTAAGGTTATAAGTTCTTTAGCGTCACAATTATGATTTTAGTGCATTAAGGTTATAAATTACTGCATCACAGTTATAAAGTTACTGCATCACAATCATAATTTTAGTGCATTAAGGTCATAACCTTGATTTTAGTGCATCATAGTTGATGCACTTAACTATTAATTATGATGCAGTAACTTATAATAAAGATGCACCAAAATTTATTAGTAAATTAAGGTTATAAGTTACTGCATTACGGTTATAAAGTTACTGCATCATAATCATGATTTTAGTGCATTAAGATTATATATTACTACATCACAATTATGAATGTGATGCAGTATTTTTATAACTGTGATGCAGTAATAAATTTTAGCTGGATTGTTTTTTGCGGGAATTTTTTTTCTTGGGGTGGAGATGGGGGTGACACATGTCACATGACATGGCATGGTGATGTGGCACCACATGCCTTCTCATTCTTTTTATTATAAGAAACTTTTCAATTTAACCCTACCATATATATATATAAAATCTGGATCGATTGAGAAGAGTTTTGGATTGAGAAGAATGAGAAGCAATCTAAGCCATTATATATATATATATATATATATATATATATATATATATATATATATATATATATATATATATATATATATATATATATATATATATATATATAGGGGAACTTTATATTCAGAACCCTGTTAAGTGCGAGAACCCCTTATCTACTCCTAGTAATGCATATTATGCAACATGACATTTTTGAATTATTAAACTTTTTTATTTAATCCAAAAGGGTATAATAGTAAAATTCAATTTTATTCTATTTTTGATTTTTTAAAATAAATCATGCTTTTTTTAAAAACATTCAATTTTCGTTTTTTTTTCTGCGCTTTTTTTGCTTTTTTCTCAACATGCATATTTTAAAACTGATTTAGTGCATATGTGTTTTTTTGAATTAATTTTATTATTTTGGTTTTTGAAATAATTTTTTCGACATACATGTTTTTCAAATGAAAAGGTTCATATGTGTTTTTAGATCATGTAAATTTGTAACAAGCAAGAACATAATGTTAAACACAAAATTCGATATAGATTGAAATACAAATTTATAATAAGAAGAAATACATGAATAAAATATATATTTACACTTGTGGACTAACATTAATTAACGTAAACGGACATATGTGCACAAAACATATGTGTTTGAAGTTTCTCATCAGATTTTTGAACATGTGTGCATGTCTTTCAAAAACATACATGCACGCCTTACAAGAACATATATGTACTTCCAGTATGTGTGTACGCATTCAAAGAACGTCACGCCTAGAAAAAATAATAGCCAAAATTAAATACTTTTAAAATAAAACTCAAGATAACATAACACTCATGGGCAAGCTTAAATTAACAAACACAAATAAACAGGAGAATTTTCTTTTATGTATGCAAAACATATATAATTCAATCACAAAACATATATGTTTTATAATTTATACACAAAACATATATGTTTTATACGTAAACATATATGTATAACTCTCATTGACATTGACAATGCATGTTGATTTTTCTAAGTCTATATCGTTACATATGGGCTTCAATACAAATCCAAAATTATCTTACTTGTTAGAGGCTTAATTTTGCATGTTCATTACATGACCTCTTCATTAATGTCAACAACTAATAAACATGGTCATCTATACAAATTTTTTTTGCATGTTCATTACATGGCCTCTTCATTAATGTCAACAACTAATAAACATGGTCATCTATACAAAAACGTGAATAACAACAACCAAATTTGAAGTAAAAAAAACACTCAGAATAGACCTAGCAATGTTAATAGAATGTGACTCATAATCATTTAACCAATCGATCAAAAACCAATCGACCAAAACCAGTCATCATTAATTTCAATATCACAATGCATAACCAAAACAATCGACCAAAAACTATTTGGATTGGGTAGTTTTTCGGGGTTAACCCGTTTAATGGACACCCCTATATCCAACCCATCATTGATCTTTCAATAAAGTTCAAAAAAATTCAAACAAAAAAAAAAACGAAAACAATCTTACCTGAGACATGTTTTCCAAGATCAGAAGCCAAAACAACGACCAAAGATTTAATTCATTCACAAAACCTAAGATTTTGTTTGAAAGACGTTAGACAATAATGGAGCTAATATACAATGAAATAGGTAGTCACATTTAGACAAACATGCATTATCAGGCATCAAGCTATCCAGTGACAATACACTAGATTGGAATATCACATATTTGTAGACTTCTGTAGTTCAGTGTGAACCAAGACGACAAGTCTATGGCAGTGTATGGCATGATCGAATCCTAGAAGGAAGAAAATGGTCCATACAAAGGTATGTGATCTCTTTCATTTTGTTAAATTTCGTTCCCTTGGGCAGAAGGTGGCATTATATATATATGTCGATGAAAATTAATTACTTATTTTTTTTTTTCCAAAACAATTATATTGATAAGCATGTTTGAGATCTGAGAAGGTAAGATTACATTCAATTTGTATAATTAGTACATGAAAAATTCAATAACATCTTTAATAATGTATATAGCAGCTATAGAAACTATACATATTTTCTAGATAAATGTATGAAAAGTCATTTTTGTTAGTGCAAATATTACGATATTTAATCTACACAGTCTCGCTTTTTTTTTATTGATGACAAACATATAACTTGTAATACATAACGTAAAATGTACAAGTTACTTGTAATCACATTTTGTCTCAACATACATTCAACACCTCTCGATGTCTCAAGTCCTCGTATGTTATAACACAGGTTCGTACATTTTTGTTATGTGGTATTATGATCAAAACCCTTAACAAATCATTTAGAATGTTTAAAATATATTTAGAGTCACTAAATATTTTAATAGGTTAACCATTCTATTTTGAACCTCATTTTACATTTTGCATTCACAAGTATTTTATACAAATACATCTTTTGTAAAATGTCTAACAAATATATACTTTTATTTGTACAAGTAAACTAACTATAATATTCATACAAGTACTAAAGTTTACTTACACTTGACAAAATACATTTTATTTTGACAAACACTCAACTAGATATTTTATTTTATAAAAGGTAACTAGACATTTTATCAACTAGTTACATAATACATTTTACAAGTTTATTTTGATGAACATTTTAATCTAAATAAAAATGTATTTTTACATCATTCCATGCATCATCATATCTCTTTAATATCTTTAGAATATTTGGTTAGATTTGCAAGATCTTAGAAAATATTCTAAGATATCACATCTAATAAAATATTATTATTTTTTATTACCACTTTGGCTATAAATACCAACTTATTATTTTCTCATTTTCCTATCCCTTCCAACACACATTCTCTATATCTTTCTTCCATCTTTTAGATCTATAGATAACCATGTAGTAACATACATTAATCACCCTCATCATCACATGATCATAATGCTTCTAACATTCATCTTTGTTGTAAGCATACTTTACATTTTGATCAACCAAGGAAAGCTTAGAGATCTAGCCATCCTCATTCACCACAAGAATACATACATGAAGATCTATCACATCAAGCTTGGGGAACTTGTGATCTTCATCATTTAAAGGCTTCCTATCAATAGAAGTTCATTTAGAAGTAGTCATTCATATCCATTAGACATTTATGTCATGGATCATCATTGTAAATATTATTGCATCATCACAACACTTTCACCAAACTAGATTAGATGGTTTATGTTTTTGTACCATAAAACACAAGGTTTGTTATGTTGGGCCTTAAAACATAACAGGAGTGGTTGTACCCGAAAAGAATTCGACATCTAGCTTAGTGTCGGAAATATTGTATAGGCGACGTTAGGTTGGTTCTACCTCGAACTAGAACCCGGTAGCTTTGTACCAGAAAAAGTGTAAGCGACGATTGTAAGGTTTTCTCTGCCGAGAAGGGAGCTTGTTGATCTAGTGGAGTAACTCTCGAGTTGGGTACTCGAGGAGTGGAGTAGGGCGGAGAGGAGATTCGTGACCGAACCACTAAAAATCCTCATGTTCGGTTTGCACTTTCCTTTCTTCATCTCTTTACCATTATAATTGCACTATATTATTGCTTGTGATATGGTTTGATGTTTGTGTGACAACTTGGTTTACTATGCTTTATATTAGTCACAAACGATAATTGACACTTTCATATTATAACAAAGTTCATAAGCGATTTGATACTAAAGATCTAAAGTTTTTAAACGGTAACGTATTCACCCCCTCTACGTTTTCACAATTGGTACCAGAGTCTCGTAGCTCTTATTTTCAAAACAAGTGGTTTTTAAAATGGAGCACGATCCATGTATCAAATTACCATTGAATATAATATGAAAAATGTTTTGCTAATTATACTTAGAAATTTTGTTGTTAAATGTTTAGATAAGTCACATTAGTAAAAATATGTGTATTATATTTTTTCTTTCAAATCTAGTAAGTTCTACACTTTTTCGCTATGCGTAAGTACATTTTTCTTTCATTCTGTGCAGACCACGGATTGGGCAGAACCAAAAAAAGGGGGTCCTCCCTTGTAAAATTTTGGTTCCTTGGTCAGCACAATATGCAGTTTTTTTGCCAACTTCAAAAAATTATAACTAATTGACCGTAAGTCCGTACGAGTCGAGCCACCTATAATTTTAAAGGGAGTTGAGTCTACTTTCATTTAAAAATACTCTCATGGCCTGAGTCTAAATTTAAATAAGTGAAATAGACCAAATACTACAGTATGTCCAAGATATTAAGTTTCGCTTTAACATAAAAACTCAAATTTTTGATTCAATCAATTTAAGTTGGTATTCTAAGAATATTGATACAATTTCGTTTGAAACTAAATAATTTGGTAATATGTTTAAAGAAAACTAATCATGCTTGGTATACATCTTCATATTTAAACGTAAAATGACGAAAAGTGTTTTTCGTTTTATGTTATGCTAAATGACTACTTGTTTATGTTGTTTACATATATGTTACTTACTTATTTTCAAATTGTTGTTTACACTTGTTTGTTTGTATAACATAAGTGTCAATCTTGCCATGTCATTTATTCGCTTGTTTGTCGATTTCTTGTTTATGCACAATAGAACATTTACTAGATTTTGTGCACTAAGTTGGAAAATTGTTTTACCATCCTTATAGACTTAGATCACCTTCTTTGCATATGTTATACTAACATCTCTCATAACTTATGAATTCATAACTCACTTAGGAATGAGTACTAAGTAAATTAGTCAAGTACGTTAAAAATGTTATTTTGCATAATCTCCCCACATATAAGTTCAAGTGTTAAAATGAAGGTTTAAGGAGTGTTTGGTACAAGAACCAAAATGATGTTTTATGATGTATTTTATGTATTTTCTCTTTCTAGGATGATATCAAATTTTCACCGTTTTCACTATTTAGTGAAAATCACTAGCCCCTATTGGAAATACATGCTCCCATGTGTTTATATGTGTGTTATTGATTGTTCCTAACTAGAAATAATTATCTCCATATGTTTTAAGGAAAATATAAGGATTCGGAAAAGTCCCCGAGGGTTAAAAAAAAACTCCTCTGTGAACATTTCTGCACAGCCCGGATTCGACGGACCCAAAAAATTTGGTTTCGTCCTTGATAAAATTTGGTACCGCCATTCCTTACTGCCGGACCAGACGGAACCAAAATTTGGATTCCATCAGTGCAATTTTTTGGTGCCGTGGGAAGTGCAGGTAAGTTGCTGAATTTTACTAATTCCCGCAATCTAATTTACCAAATTTTGTTTTAGGATAGTTTTTCATGCTTTTCATTTATATTAGGACTAGTTTAACTTACTTAGACCAATAGGATATCCATTTCTCACCAAAATTTAATAATTCTCAAAATCCACCCAAGGAACCTTTTCCTATAAAGGAAGGAACCCTAAATTTGTTTCTTTTGCAATCGGTTGACTTCTAAGATTTTGCATTGATTGAAGTTCATTTACTGCATATCTTTCATATCTCACTCAACACATCCTCAATGGATTGACTTAGGATGTTTGACATGCTCTTAAACACTTCCATCTCAGTAGAAGCCACCATTTTTGTATGGATTAACATCAATCAAACACATTTCTCCATGAATCCTTAGTTCCATAAATTAACACATTCAGGATGGTCATTTTCACACCTTCACTATTACTTCTCCTTAAGCTTAGCATTTCTTAAAGCAAAGTCAAAATGACTAAATCCTCAACCTCAAACAAGCCACTTAAGAAAACCACTAGGATTAGCGTTCGATCTTGTTGCTTCGTTAACTTGAACTCTTCATCCTCGGGCTCGTCACCTCTCAACATCTCATCACCCATTCGAGATGAGAACTTTCTAAACTTAAGTACTCCAACTCCACCACCAAAATCACCCACCATTATGACTACCTCACAACCATCCAAAACACCTTCACTACCTTGTACCTATCGAACTTTTTGCAACACCACCAACATCTCCTCATCTGTTTGCGGATAACTTAGATGACTTGCCACCTAGACTAACAAATCCAGACTCATTATTTGTAAAGATATCATACACAAGTCTAACATATGACTATGGATATTGTTTTGTATCTACATGTTTTGCCTCACTTGGTTAACATGAAAATAAGGTGTCATCCTCCAAGACGATAAGGATTTACATCGATTCATAACTCACACGTATGTTAAAGATGTATTATCAAGTCTTGCTATCCTAGAGTGCAATCTAAGCTCTATAATCTCAACAAGGTAGGATTGACAACTTAAGTATTTCATCCGAAATATTCAAGTATATGTGACTTACGATTATAGTCATTAAAAGTCATATCTGAAAAATCAACACCCAAGTATTTTAACAACACATGTTAAAACACTAATCCTAACATGAATCAAACACTTATCCTATCTCAACTAGAACACTTATCCAAAACAAACAACCCACTGTGGCACTTATCCCTCTTTGACACCTACTATGGCACTTATCCCACTTTGACACCTTCAGTGGCACTTGTCCTAACACTCTCCCAATCAATAGGAATAAAGCAAATGTCAATAGGTCTTCATCCTTGAACATTTACCACTTAAGCTCACTTGTTCTTTCACCATTATCTCATCACATTCACCTTTGTGATATATCTCAGCCCCTAAGCTTCACAAACATGACCAAAACTTCAAGCACTTCACCCACTAGTTGTACCAACCAATGAACCATAAGAATTAGTATCCGTACTTGTTGTGTTCAACATCTATGGAAAAATAATCAACCTAAGTACTCACATAGAACAAAAAACCTCTACATCACCACATCCTTATCAACCAATCCACCATCCTTACCATCATTTGAATTCGTTGAGTGCATTGCTCAAAAATCCCTTGTGTCCAACAATCGTACTGAGTCACATGCACGTTGAACAAACTCAACCATACTTCCCACCTATGAGGACTTAGCTGATTCATTATGGCTAGAACCTCAACTATCAAATGTGCATGATGCTCCTAGTAACTTTTGTCAAATTCCACTAGGTATAAGTAGTACTACCTTCACAAATTATCAAAGTATTAGTAATACTTTGTCGTTAAACTTCTGCATAAATTTTGTTAAACCTTAAATCAACATTTTAATAACATATGTTAAAATGAAATCTCAAAGCCAACATCATACACCCCGAGCAACAATGACTCTTGAGGAGTATACATAAGAAACTCGAGTGAATTCCTCTTGTCATCATCTAGTGAATATAATCTTGAGACCAAGTATATTTAGGATAGGACTATCCGATTCAAACACTTTGGCTTCATATCTTCATTTAGGAAAACATGATGTTTTGAAAACATTATGCCTAAAAAATCATGCGTTACGTTTTCATCTTGTTAAAAGGATATTGTATATCCTATGCATCATTCTCTCCTTGTGACATAAATGTTCGTGTTACAAAGATTTCATTACACCTCATTGGCTAAATGATCTTGAAACAAACATCTACAAGTTCTATGAACTAGCGTATCCAATTCATCTTGTCATACTTATTTTCATAAGCATGATAACTTTATCCCATGGGATAATCTCATTTGTTGAAATATACTATTTGTATCTATTTCCTTTCAAGCGTACATCATAACCTAACCTTGCTCAAACCTTGTGCACATCCAAGGTTAAAACTACACATCTCTAAAGCATACACAAGATCTATTGAAGTTGGTAACCTTACTTAGATTCTTGTTAAATAAAAATCCAAAGAGCTTTCTTGAGAACGTTCTTAATTTAACATATTCCATTCCCTGGTTTTAGATAATCAAATCACATTTAAAATACACACTTCAACTCAACTTAAAAGATGTCATCCATTAGATCATACAATTAGCTATGTAATTTGAACAACCTTAGATTCTAAACACAAGATTAAAACATATTGTTTGTTTTCTAAAAGTCAAAACACCATAGTTAAATTTTTTGTATATTATGACATCTTCATCACCTTAGTTATATTGTATATTAGTTGAGTTACATTAAGCCAAGTATTGGTAAACTATCATATTTTATACACTTTAATAGGCAAAAACAGGAGTTCCCATCTTTCTACCATGAGAATGACTACTGGAGAACCTATTGCACTAGAAAATTAATTTGACGTAACAATTGAATAGCTTCCATGAGAGAAGTTGGGTATGTGGAATCACTCTTAAAAATGGTCATTCTCCAACTTAAAAAATCTGTTTTCCTATACTTGACTAAAGTAAGTGTTAAAATAATGATAGTTTGCCTCGCCTTAGGAATACCAATCAAACAAGTAGAAGATATGAGTTTTCTTCCTTTAGTTTATTTAAACCACTTGCATTAAACATACATGTGTTGATTACATGTTCTTGTTTAAAAAATGATAAATTGTCTTGACATTTTCTTGGTGTTTGATATCTACTTGATTAATTGTCAAATGTATAAACCCTAGAAAGGTTTTTGTCTTTATGATGCTTTATGCTACTTTATGATTAAGCGTAAACATGATTTGCATGATATTTATAGTTGAAGCAATTATGTCCCTTGTATGATGTTTTGCATGATTAACGTGTTACTTGTAAACTCATAATATGTCATTTTGTTATTGATGTATCCATGTTTGAAAGCTATTGTCTTTTGTTGACATTCCTTAAATCTATGCATAAGATGGTCTAAATGATACATGCTCCTAAATGTTATAATTTAAACATGGCTTGCATGAATCTCCCATCTTGCTTCTTTTACGTCTTTGTCACACTATTTACTTGCTACGTGTGTACTTATAATTTGTCAAAGTGATTTTGGTATGATAAAGAAGTCTTTTTATCCTACAATATAATCACATAAATTGTCATGCTTACTTATAGCTAAGTATACTTAAATGTCTAAGACTAACGACAGATTAAAATCTAAAAATAAAATGTCCTGAATAATGTCGCATTCTTTCATAATATGATTGTTTGTCTTGATGCTACCTTGTTGTGTGGTGATTTTTTTGGCTACTAAGTGCAATTTATTGTTTTTGCTTATATAAGATGTTATCATTTGCTTTTTATCATGTTAACATCTTTTGTCACTAACAAATTTGTTTAGTAGGTTGATAATAAATTATTTGTTATCTCACTTGGTTCTAACTTTTATATGCTCATTTCGCATAATCCCCTTTGTTGCTACGCAGATTAGTAATATGCTTTATGGGACCCCTACACTTGCATATAGTTTTAAAGCATATGGAATTAAGTTTTAGAGGCTTGGCTTTTCGTATCTTTCAACCGACATCTTTACAAATCTCATTATGCACAAAACTTTACAAAAAATTGCCTCCATCACACTATTTAGCTACAATAATACTTTAATTATATATTATCCTCCACCTCCTATGGGAAACCATGCCTCAACATACGATCATCGATAATCGAGAAGAGGTACGTGACTTTAAGGATGAAGTTCATTGTATGCTAACTATCATCCAGTAAAACATCACTAAGCTCATCTCTTTCGTTAACCCGAATAACCTCCTAAACACTTTTTGTCATTCTTTATTTGATACATTACACATTATGTTGGATGTCCACCAATTAAGGGGGAGAGTAATTCATTCACATAATTGTCTTTAGTCAAAAAATTTGTCTCTTACACCCTAAAATACCAACACATAGGTAAACACCACTTAGCTAAAACCGGTTCACGAAACCACAACTAGTTCAACCTTTTTAACCTTAAAAAATCATTTAGAATGTTTAAAATACATTTAGATTCACTAAGTATTTTAATAGGTTAACCATTCTATTTCGAACCTCATTTTACATTTTGCATTCACAAGTATTTTATACAAATACATCTTTTGTAAAATGTCTAACAAATATATACTTTTATTTGTACAAGTAAACTAACTATAATATTCATACAAGTACTAAAGTTTACTTACACTTGACAAAATACATTTTATTTTGATAAGCACTCAACTAGATATTTTATTTTATAAAAGGTAACTAGACATTTATCAACTAGTTACACAATACATTTTACAAGTTTATTTTCATGAATATTTTAATCTAAATGAAAATGCATTTTTACATCATTCCATGCATCATCATATATCTTTAAGATATTTAGAAGATTGGTTAGACAAGATCTTGGAAGATATTCTAAGATATCAAATCTAATAAAAATATTATTTTGATTACCACTTTGACTATAAATACCAACCCATTGTTTTCTTATTTTCTCATCCCTTCCAACACACATTCTTCTATCTTTTCTTTCATCTTTTAGATCTATAGATAACCATGTAGTAACATACATTAATCACCCTCATCATCACATGATCATAATACTTCTAACATTCATCTTTGTTGTAAGCATACTTTACATTTTGATCAACCAAGGAAAGCTTGGAGATCTAGCCATTCTCATTCACCACAAGCATACATACATGAAGATCTATCACATCAAGCTTGGGGAACTTGTGATCTTCATCATTTGAAGGCTTCCTATCAATAGAAGTTCATTTAGAAGTAGTCATTCATATCCATTAGACATTTATGTCATGGATCATCATTGTAAACATTATTGCATCATCACAACACTTTCACCAAACTAGATTAGATGGTTTATATGTTTGTACCATAAAACAAAAGGTTTGTTATGTTGGGCCTTAAAACATAACGGGAGTGGTTGTACCCGGAAAGAACTCGACATCTAGCTTAGTGTCAGAAATATTGTATAGGCGACGTTAGGTTTGTTCTACCTCAAACTAGAACCCGGTATTTAGCTTTGTACCGAAAGTGTGTCGACGATTGTAAGGTTTTCTCCGCCGAGAAGGGAGCTTGTTGATTTAGTGAAGTAACTCTTGAGGTTGGTACTCGGGGAGTGGAGTAGGGCGGAGAGGAGATTTGTGACCGAACCACTATAAATCCTCGTGTCCGGTTTGCACTTTCCTTTCGTTATCTCTTTACCTTTATAATTGCACTATACTATTGCTGGTGATGTGGTTTGATGTTTGTGTGACAACTTGGTTTACTATGCTTTATACTAGTAACAAACGATAACTGACACTTTCATATTATAAAAAACTTCATAAGCGATTTGATACTAAAGATCTAAAGTTTTAAACGGTAACATATCACCCCCTCTACGTTTTCATAATTTTATTCTTGCAGGTTGAACAACCATTATAAGTGGCCCATTCAAACATGTTTCCTATTCCATTATAAGTGGACACATCCATTTTATTTATGACTTATAATACAGTAGGAAATAATACAAATCTTAAACATGCATGCACATAACAGAAAATAAAAAAAGAAGTAAACCATACCTGGAGAAGTAGAATCAAGGCTGCCAAGACGGAAACAGCTAAACGATCCATCCCCCTTCCCTATTACAAAGAACCTTGTAGTTGCTGCAATGGTTGTGATAGTTCCATCACCGTAACTACACGTATTTAGGTCAAAAACATCACTAGTTGGGAAAACGGAGCAAGATCTATAGTCATTATTGTTGTTGAGTTTAATATGATATGCAACTCCATCTACAGTCAATGTGTAAAGCATGTAAGGATTAATTGAAGCACCCTCGATCTGCTAAAGAAGACATAATTAACATGACACAAACTGGACAAGGAAGGGATCGAGTGCCAAATATGAGAAAGGAAAAACTCATTCTTGCATATAGAGGCAAATGGGCATAGCGCACTCGTAAACATGATACGTAACCTGCCCTTGGGAACTCCATAAAACTGCCAAATTGAACTATCTCCAATACATTTGGCCTCGTCTTATTTATTCTCCTGCAATACAAGGTGTGAGACACAAATATTAGTAACAGTTAATAGTTGAAATACTTTTTGTTTCTTCTAATATGCCTACTTTTTTTTTCCAATAAGATACTACATATTATATAAACGAGTGAAATAACAAGCTAGGTGATATCGTTCTCCTTTACTTATACCACTATGTGTAGCGTTACTTGGAGTATATAACTTCAAAAAACTTCTTCAAACAGGAATTTCTTACCAAGGTAAATTGACTGAAAAGTAACTTAACATACTAGTCATATTCTTAATCAACTCCTCTAGCAAATAAAAGAACGACAATTTAATCATATTAGTTTTTCAAGTAACAACATGCTAGCGAGGGGCGGAACTAGGGCTTGAGCTAATTTTGGTATAAAATCTCGATTATTTATTCATCATTATTTTCAATATCATAATCATTTAACCAATCGACCAAAACCAATCATCATTATTTTCAATATCATAATGCATAACCAAAACAATCGACCAAAAACTATTTGGATTGGGTGGTTTTTCGGGTTAACCCATTTAATGAACACCACTATATCTAACCCATCATTTATCTTTCAATAAAGGTCAAAAAAATTCAAACAAAAAAAAAACGAAAACAATCTTACCTGAGACATGCTTTCCAAGATCAGAAGCCAAAACAATGACCAAATATTTAATAGTGTGTTTTCGTTCTATTGTTGTACGAACAAAGAACCAAATAACATAGATCGAGAAAGTGGGTACGGGTCACCACATTAGAACGAAAAAAATGAAAGTTCGGGGTGTATGATGATGATGACGATGGTTGAAGATTTTTGGAGTGGCGATTTTTTTTCTTTTGAAGCGGCATGGATAAAGAGAGAAGAAAGAGATTTTGATTTATTTTTCTTTTGACCTAATCATCAATTAATTACACCCTTAATTAGTTGGACGGTTTTTAAAAATGATTATCATGAAATTCCTTTATTGCCCCTCCATCCATATTTGATAATATTTAAATTTTCTTTATTTACAGATTTGCCACAAATCTTTTCATCTATTGATCAACTAATCTAACGGTTCATAAAGAGTTCTTGCACTTAACAGAGTTTAAAAAAAAAGATACACTATATATATATATATATATATATATATATTATGTGGATGAAAAAAACGAAAAGTATGGCTCTGAAAGCTAAACTAGGGTGTCAAGCACTAAAAATGAGTGCTATAGTATGATTTATATTGTGGTTAGCTAATAAGTGTAATTAGCTAATAATATGTTCTAATTGGATGGTTATTTTTGGTGTGAATCATAATTTGCCTCTTTATTATATATAAATACTTGTATCACACGAATGTGATCTCACTACGGTCTCGCAAAGATTTCAAGTACAAGTTCTAGAATTAACAAATCACCGGCACACTCTTAAACAAAGAATCAAGCACAGAAAGACATATGCTGAATATAGGCTAAAATTCCTCACATTTAGTGGTAATGGATACGAATATACGAGTAACGTTATCAATTCCGAATCGAATCAGCTTAAGTGATCTAAGATAATTCTATCTTCCAAAAGTTTTAATTATATCAAATATTTTTTAAGATCCCCTAAACTATACTCCTCAACTTCTACATTTAGACATAATCGTTCAGGAGCACGAACAGTCCTTTCGGACCTACGAACATGAATTACTTCAGCTGGAGGTGTGAGACTTTCTGGCTCCTCTTGAAGTAAGCTAGTATTTTTAGAAGGTGGTGTATCTTCTTGAATTTCTTCTAGTTCTACAATCCTCCCACTAGATTCTTGAGTTATGAGATTCTTTTCAAAGAACTCAACATACCTTGCAACAACAATTTTATTTTCTGGTGGAAAGTAGAAGTAGTAACCCATAGTTTAGTTTCTACAAAGATACACTTAACATATCT
The DNA here is from genome assembly GCA_910596185.1 of Chrysanthemum makinoi. Lineage (NCBI taxonomy): Eukaryota > Viridiplantae > Streptophyta > Magnoliopsida > Asterales > Asteraceae > Chrysanthemum > Chrysanthemum makinoi. The sequence continues at coordinate 185,371,090 of OU343219.1, read as the reverse complement.
TTGTTAGAGTTTTTTAGGTGTTTCTCGTTTCACAAATGCCTCACATCCCCAGACCTTAAGTAAGACAGATTTGGGACTTTCCCATACCGTAGTTCATATGGAGTCTTATATATCAACCTTCCTGGTTGGAAACATATTTAGAATGTGAATAGCTGTTTCAAAATCATAATCCCAAAAGGATAAAGGTAGAGTTGTAAGATTAAACATAGATCGAACCATGTCTAGCAGGATACGATTCCTCCTCTCAAACACATCATGATATTGTGGTGTGTATGGAGGAGTGAGTTGTTGGACAATTCCACACTCCTTAAAATAATCTTTAAACTATTGGCTTATGTATTCACCACCTCTATCTGAGAAGAGTGTTAATACAAATAAGCCATAAAAACGTTTATTTATATTTTACGATCTTCTAATGTTTTGTCGATAACAAACGTAAAATCATTTTAATGAAACAAATAAAATACGTAAATAGTTTGATTCAAAAGTTTTCTAACACACTAACGTTTTCACATAAAACGCTAAAACAAGTATAAGTGATTTTATGATTTAGATACATATGTACAACAACTAGTGTTTACATATTGGGCTAACATATACTTAACTAAGTATATACTAAAATGGGCAAAAACAAGTTTACGGTACCAAACAA